>JBBCBC010000013.1:6924493-7524493 GCA_037126765.1 Stenogyne calaminthoides
CTGTAGCAGCATTTAAATTAAATTCAATGTATATGTATTTGCTTAAAGATAATGTTAGTGACAACTACCCCATTGAAAAGGGCAGTGATGCTATTTAAGGTTTTGACAATTGCTTACCTCAATTTGTTGAAATATTGGGGGATAATAGTTATGATATTAAATTAACTTATGGCAAAAACCCAAGATAGATACGCCATTTCATTATTTATGATATCTTGTCCCATAAAGTTGACAATGATTCCTAATTTTTGGGTGACCTAAAAACAATAATGTCCTTAATGATGTTGTCATGAGATCTTCTTCATTGACTTTGGATGCAAATTGCTTGGAAATTGAATGAACGGGCACATGAGAGTTTGTTTGTTTTGCAGACAAAATTTGGAAGCTTAACAATACCAAGACTTTTTTTCTTTTTTTTGGTATGATCAAATTGATATTATTTATAGTAAAACAGTTTTATCGTGCAACGGTTTTGAAACTAAAATTTTATAATAAAATAATTAATACATTTTAATGATATAATTAATACACTTAATAAAATAATTAATAATATTTAAAATATAATAAAAATGCAAATCAATTGCCCGATAGAACTTATTTACATAAGACTTTGTCTTCTTTCATTAGCTACCAATTGCATCTAATTCTTGTTTACTTTCTTTATAAAGTATAAATATTAGTAATTAACAATACCTCACAGTAAACCACATCACGCAAATATCTGAGCAAATACATCAAAAAAACTATGGACCGTCATCAAGAGAATATTTCAATTAGTACTTTTAGAAATAACGATCACTCACTCCTCTAATTATGTACTTGCTGATAAAATTTATGTCTTCTGTAAAAAATCATTGCTCCTCCATCACCGTTTTGTAATTTCTTTTATGTTTAGATTTGTTTGATTACTGCAAATTTGATTTGCAATTTCAATGTTGGTAAAATTGTTGTGCTTTGAGTTGCATATATGGCATCTCAATTCATAGTCTATGTTTTAAATCTTACAGATCCAAATTGATTAATAAAATAAGTTATGGTGAAAAAAAGGAACAGTGTGTGTTTGTCCAAATCTGCAGTGGCGAAAATGCTCTTTAGAATCGGTGTTAATGCAATGGTGATATTTAGCACATAGAAGACATATTCAAGTTTGTTGATGTTTTAAATAAAGATTTTAAATTTTTTTAAGGATGTACAAGGAAGATGACGAAACTTGAACATATTTTTGGGCATGGATTCTAGAGATTTTAAGTGTTAAAAAATGTGGATATATTTATTAAATTTAAATATTCCTTTTTAATTATAATGGGTATAATAATATATTTTATTAAGTGTTTTTTGTAAAATAAAAAATATAGGTGATCTTAGCAAATTCGTGGGCGTTAATAGTCGCGCCCTTTGTAAAATTCCTTGCGCAAGTTAAACTCATGTATTCAAACGCCATTTTAGATCCCTAAATTTGAATAACACTACTATTCTAGTAATAATTCAAATTATAGCTCAAGATGAAAACTCAACAATTTAAGGTTTACTAATGAAATCACCTTAAGAAAAATCAATAAATTTTCTTTATACTCCTTCTGTTTTGTAATAAGTGTCCTTTCAGTTTTTTTAGTGAAATTAAGAAGGACATGTATTGACAAATATGACCTTATTTAGTGAGATTAATAAAGACAAGTTAGAAAAAAGAGTATTTCTAAAGTTAAAATAAGGGCAAACTTGAAAGAAATAGTGTAAAAAGATTAAAAGATCATTTAATATTGGAAAAAAAAACAAGCTAAAAGGACACTTATTACAAAACTGAGGGAGTATATCATTATATGAACTCAAAACACATTAATTAAAATGTAAGCAAGTTCAGGAGTGCGGGATCTATGGCTGAATGGGCCTTATTTTGGCCTGATAAATATTTCTATGAACTCGAGTATTTTACGTAATTTAAAAAAAAAAGTATATGCACAATGTTCGCACTTCATATATGCATAATATGCATAATATGGACACTAACAAATTAAAGAAAAGTTCACTTGAACTTAGTTTCTATGAAAATCTACTTTTGGGCATTAATTCAATTCCTTTTGACAATAGAGTGGTGATGTAGAGAAGAGGCTTTCTCCTTTTCCTTTTCCTCATTCACATTAATACCTTGCTTTTCTTTTGCAACACTTTTCTTAAGAATAACAAATGTAGGACATAAAAATACTTTTGTTTAACCCTATAGGAATAGGATACGTGTCAAGGAAGGATTTAGCGGGTGCGGGGGCCATTGGTCACCCATTCTTTGATGTTTTGAATTTGTGTTAAAATAAAATAATTTTATTTTGTAATATCGATTTGTGATCAAAGATTGATGCTTCCTAATGATATTTATAAAGTTTAGGTGATTTTGACATAAGTGCACCAAGCAGTAAGTATACTTGTGTTTGATTCAAGTTAAATTTATCACTTGTGAGAAATGTGAAAATTAATGTAGACTTGTATAGAGGTGTTGAGTAAAAGAGAAGAAATCTCTGTGATTGTTTAAATTTATTTTACAGTGATATTTTCTTCGTGACACATGGATTTTCTTCAGTATTTCACGTACTTTCTTGTGTTATTGATTATTGTTTTGTTTCTCATTTGTTTCGTTTTCCCCTTGGTATGAACGAGGACAGAGTTTTCCAACAATTGCTATCAGAACCCTCGTCAAGTCTCCTTTTCACGTTCTGAGTATGCTATGTGGTTATAGCATTGTCTGATCTTCCACAACAAAAAAAGTTTCTCTAGAAAGGTTTAATGGTCTCTTGTAAGGCGGTTGTTCATTAGGGTTGGAGAAATAATATGTCAAGGAGTTTGACATGGATAAATATGGAAAACTCAATGAGCTAATACAAAAGGGATTACACAAGGCGTTCTTGATCGAGGTGGAGCTTTTGCGGCAGATAGCTCCAAATACAAAGCAAACATTTCGATATAGAAGATGATTTTCGACAAGATGAAATCAATACAAAATATTGCGTATTTTGTTGGGGAAATTAAAACTCAATGAGCTAATACAAAAGGGATTACACAAGGCGTTCTTGATCGAGGTGGAGCTTTTGCGGCAGATAGCTCCAAATACAAAGCAAACATTTCGATATAGAAGATGATTTTCGACAAGATGAAATCAATACAAAATATTGCGTATTTTGTTGGGGAAATTATGGGTGCCCGGATCTATTCGAGATGATTTTAAATACATATTTAAATTAATCAATTAATTACTAACATGAATTAATCCTAAATCAATTCAACATAATAATTAATATGCAAATAAACAATCATGCGTACACATAATCCACGTAAATCCTAAGCATGCGGAATCTAGGAGTTACGAGATTACGTACCTCTTGTAGAGACAACCGTAGAGACGTTGGATCAACCCAAAGAGCCTTCCCAAACATGTCCCAAGTCCACGAACGTAATTCGGTGGGAGGATTCACACGAACGATTTTAACAAGAGAGAAAAATAAAATATTTTGCCACCACCTTTGTGGATTTCTAATATTTCCAACATATGAAATTGCACTGGGGATGAAAAATTCATCCCCTATTTATAGGACTAAGGGGGCCGTTTTTTTTCAATGAAAAAATAATGGAGAATTTTTTTTTCTTGATCTCCAAGAAATCTTGAATATATCTCCTATATTCTTTTTTCCTTAATTAATTTTTTTCATAAAAATCTTATTCCCCTTTATCCCATTATTTTCGAAAAATACAAGGTAATAGGAATCAAGATTTGACTTCTTGAATTTATGGGATAATCATGTGTTCCAAGAATACTTATCTCTTTCCATAAAAAAAAAATCAAGAAAATCAAGAAAATCTTTCTTCTATTTTTTCCTACATTTTTCGAAAATAATTAGGAAATTTTAGGCAATAATATTTTCTTCTCTTTTCCATTAATTGGACTTTATTTTGGGCTATTTGAGGAGTCTTTAGGAGAATTAAGATTGGACCTCCAATGAACTATAAAGCTATAATATTGGGCCAAATATTATTCAAGTCCATTGATATTAATTTACTCCACTATAAAATTAATATTGAACTATCCATCTTAACTCATATTACGACTTTACTATAATATGGCTCCCGGTCATTATTTCCCATGTTTAAGATTATCTTAGTCCATTAATTAATTAAGCCACTGAACAAACTTTATATTAATTAATATCTTTGTCCTTGGAGTAAAGACAACTCAACATTATTATCCATACCGGAAATAAATTTCCACTTGCAAGATTTGGTATGATAAAGATTCTGAGCCCACCAAGAGGACAAATCAAGCAAGACGTGCTTGCACACGATTCTCCGTATTAAATGTCAGCTATCGTCATGTAATTAATAATATTGCCCAAGATATAAGGTATCGAAACACATTAACTCTCTTTCTATCATAAGTCAAAGCAATAGTTATTAATTCCACACGATCCTATTTAAGGGACGGAGATTAAGAAATAACACACCACTAAGGTCTAATTCTTGTATATTCAAGATCAAGAATTTATCCTCCTCAGAAGTCCTTATTCAAAGGCATCTAAATGCACTAGTATAATCTCTTGGTCAAGACAAGTCAATCTCGAGCCTTATACTTCAACCTTTCATGATGGTTTGTTCATTTCCATATGGGTTGTGACTCTGATTAATTACGGCGAGTCATTAATTTGATCTTCTCGTGATCCGGGTATCACCAAATTAACTACAATGTAATACGTACTTAACTTATTGAACAGATTTGCAATAAATATATATAACATTCATTCATATTTAATGCAACAGTGATTAATATATTATTTCAGTAAATAAATAAGAAAATCCAGTTTGGTTATTCAAAGTAAAAGCATACTTTTCAGTATAACCCCAACAATCTCCCACTTATACTCAAAGTCTGCTTTTAAGTATACTACATCATGTCTCGTGTTCTATGTGACATCTAATGTCACCCACACGAACCAAATAATATTTCTCCCACTTATACTCAAAGCATATTGACAACGTTCTTGACACTCATTCCTTCCACATGTCTCTCGAATGTACTCTGAGGCAGACCCTTTGTGAATGGATCTGCTAGGTTATCTTCCAATGCAATCTTTGTCACCTCAATGTCTCCTCTCATAACGATTTCTCGTATAAGATGGTATTTTCTTTCAATGTGTTTGCTGGCCTTGTGTGCTCTCGGTTCCCTCGAATTTGCAACTGCTCCGGCATTATCACAATAAACTGTGATCGTGCTGGGCAAATATGGGACAACGTCCAAGTCCACTAGGAAGTTCTTGAGCCAAACCGCTTCCTTCGCTGCTTCACAAGCAGCTACGTATTTGGCTTCCATGGTAGAATTGGCGATGCATTTCTACTTTACGCTTCTCCATGTCATGGCTCCTCCCCCCATGCAAAACACACTACCCGAGGTAGACTTTTACGAGTCCACGCCCCGATTAGAAATCCGAGTGCAAACCGATGGGGGATTAGATCGGTCTGATGATAAACCAACATTCTGTCCCGCGTCCTCTTCAGATACTTCAGAATGTTCTTTACTGCAGTCCAATGCTCTTTCCCAGGGTTGCTTTGATATCTTTCTATCATGCCTATGGCAAAGCAGATATCCGGTCTCGTACACAGCATTTGCGTACATGAGGCTTCCCACAGCCGAAGCATAAGGGATGCCCATCATGTCATCTATCTCCTTTTTTGTTTTGGACACATCTCTTTGGATAGATGGATTCCGTGTCTGTAGGGCACAAAGCCTTTCTTAGAATCTTGCATGCTGAATCGCTTCAAAATAGTATCTATGTATGAGGCCTGCGAAAGCCCGATCATTCTTTTCCTGCGATCTCTAGTGATTTTGATCCCTAGAATGTGACCGGCTTCCCCTAAATCCTTCATATCAAACTGTTTTGATAGCCATGCCCTTACGTCTGATAACATCTTTACATCATTTTCAATGAGCAAAGATGTCGCCTCACGATAGTACCAAAAAATACCAAGGCGCCTCCACACGCTTTTTGTAAACACAACTTTCAAAGTTGTTCTGATCAAAACCGTAGGATTTTATAATTTGATCAAAACACTGATTCCAAGCACGGGATGCTTGCTTCAGCCCATAAATGGACTTCTTAGGCTTGCAAACCAGATGCTCTTGGCCTTTTTCAATGAAGCCTTGGGTTTGTTGCATATAGATTTCTTCGTCAAGACTTCCGTTGAGGAAAGCGGTCTTGACATCCATTTGCCATATCTCAAAGTCTAAATGTGCAGCAATTGACAAGAGAATGCAGATGTACTTGAGCATGGCTACGGGCGAAAAGGTTTCCTCATAATCGATCCCTTCTTTCTGAGTGTACCCTTTCGCCACTAGTCTTGCTTTAAAGGTTTCAACCTTTCCGTCCGGTCCCCTCTTTCTCTTGTATACCCACTTACATCCAATGAGTTTTGCCCCATTAAGTGGTTCGACTAGCTCCCACACTTTATTGTGACCCATTGAACCCATCTCGGCTTCCATTGTTGTTTGCCAAGATGTTGCATCCTTGTCTTGGATTGCCTCGTTGTAGGACCATGGATCTGATTCTTCTCCTGAGATCAAGTCCGAGGACTCTCCAATCCCTAAGAATCGTTCGGGTTGTCTGACAACCCTCCCACTACGACGAGGTTCCAGTTGTGTAGGTGTGACGATTGGTATATCATTTTGTACAGTTGGCAATGGAGTTGGCCCCTTAAGTTCTTCTAAGGTAATCTCACTTCTAGGCTTTTTATCGTTCATATAGTCTTCTTCCAAAAATCTAAAGTGCGTACTGATTACACCTTTTGTTCTTCTGGACCATAGAACATGCATCCTTTTGTTCCTTCGAGATACCCAATGAACAACCTTAATTCTGAACGTGCATCCAACTTACCAGCTTCCTTGTCCAACACGTATGCCGAACACCCCCAGATCCTGATGTGTCCTAGACTGGGCTTGCGCCCTGTCCACAATTCTCTCGGGATTTTAGGAACTGATTTGGATGGCTCTAAGTTTAGAATATAAGCCGATGTTTCCAAAGAGTACCCCCAGAACGATTTTGGTAAATCTGCATAACTCATCATTGACCTTACCATTTCTAAAAGCGTTCTATTTCTTCGTTCTGCAACCCCGTTTTGTTGAGGGGTACCGGGTGCAGTCAACTGGGATGCAATCCCCTCTTCCGACAGGTAGTTCAAAAATTCATCGCTGAGGTATTCGACTCCACGATCAGATCATAGAAACTTGAAAGTCTTTTCCTTATGATTCTCTGCTTGAGCCTTAAATTCTTTGAATTTATCAAAGGTCTCAGATTTATGCTTCATTAGGATAATGTATCCGTAGCATGAGTAATCATCGATAAACGTAATGAAATACTCGTAGCCACCTCTAGCTTTGATTTGCATTGGACCACACACGTCGATGTGAACGATTTCTAACACTTCCTTAGCTCTAAGCCCCTTGGCTCCAAATGCCCTCTTGGTCATTTTACCCTCTAAGCATGATTCGCAAGTTGGAAATGGTTCAATCTGGAGAGACCCCAATGAACCATCTTGAACCAACCTTTGAATCCTTTTTGGGTTAATGTGACCTAATCTTAGGTGCCAAAAAAAGTGTTTCGTTCACTTCAGTCGAACGCTTTCTTTTACATGAAATAGTAGATGTGTTATACGATGCATTATGTGTTGGGGAATTATTTGCCCGGATCTATTCGGGATGAATATTTAAATACAAATTTAATTTTAACAATTATTACTAGCATGAATTAATCCTATATTAATTCAAATAATAATTCAACAACAAATCATACATATAAACAGTTCACATAAATCCTACGCATGCGGAATTGCTACGAGTTTATGTAAACTAACCTCACGGAGTGACAACCGTTGAGAAGATGGATCCCATTCACACAAACACACCAAAAAGCCTTCTCAAGTATTCCCTTGCCCTTGTTCAACAATCCGGTGGAAGGAACTCGCGAACAATTTAACAAAAGGAAAAATAAAATTATGTTGCACCACCTTTGTGGATTTCTAATTTTTCCAACACATGGAATTGCACACTCACAATTGAGGTTTTTCGAAAATACACAATCTGTCGACGTTTCAAAATATTTGATATTTTATCGACGCTAATATTTTTCCGAAAAACTAATTTTCGTGTTCACCTGGGGATGAAACATTCATCCCATATTTATAATGAGGGGTTGGTCGAAATTTTAGGTGGAAATAAAGATGGGAAAATCTTTTTCTTGTTCTCCAAGAAATCTTGAATATATCTCATATATTATTTTCTCCATAATTAAATATTCCACAAAAATCCCAACTCCTCTCTTGTTATGGTATTTTTCGAAAAATAAGGAGTAGGAATCCAAGATTTGGATCTTCTTGAATTTATGAGATATTCTTGTATTCCAAGAATACACATCTTCCATAATATATTTTCAAGAAAATCAAGAAAATCTTTCCTCTCCTTATTTATTCATAAATTTTGAAATATGCTTAATAAATAACCAAGTGAGAGATTTCTTGAATTTAATGAGATAATCTTGTATTTCAAAAATACTTATCTACATTCCATAACAAAATTCAAAGAAAATCTTTCTCCCTCTTTTATTTATTATTTTCGAAAAAAATAGGAAAATTAGGCAACATAATTTATTTTATTTTTAAACACCTTTTTCAGTTATTGAACTTTATGTTTGGGCTACTTGAGGGGGCCTTTAGGAGAATTAAGATTGGACCTTCCAATGGACCTTGAATTATCAATATTGAGCCACAATATTATTCAAGCCCATAAATATTAATTAATCCCACTACATAATTAATATTGCACTATCCATCTTAACCCATATTACTGTTAATATGACTCCTGGTTATTATTTCCCGTGTTTAAGATTATCTAGCCCATTAATTAATTCAAGCCACTGAAATAGTTTTCCATTAATTAATATCTTTTATCCTTGGTTAAGGAACGATTCAACATTATTATCCATACCGGAAACAAATTCCACTTGCAAGATTTGGTATGATAAATCTTATGAACCTCCCAAGGGGGCAAATCAAACGAGTGTATTCGCATTACCCGATTCTTCAGATTAAATCTTAGAATCGATGCGTGACCAAATAATATTGCCCAAGATATAAAGTATTGAATCTTATTGATTCTCTACCCGTCATAAGTCAAAGCAATAATTACTAACCACACACCCATCCTATTTAAGGGATCTAAGATTAAGAAATAACGAACCAACCGAGGTCTAATTCTTCCCGGTTCAAGGTTTGAATAATTTATCCTCCTGTAGGTCCTTGTTCAATGCATCAGTCATGCACTAGTGTAATCTCTTGGTCAAGACAAGCCAATCTGAGCCTTACACTTCAACCTTTCACGATGGATTGTTCATTTCCATCTAGGTCGTGAACCGCATACTTTTAGTTACAAGGGACTGTTAATTTAATCTTCTGTGATCTGGTATCACTAAATTAACTACAATGTAACACGTATTTTTATTGAACAATTATGCAATAAATATATGTAACATTCAATGATATTTAAAGATCGATAAATAATTTATTTCAAAAATAAAAAATGAAAATTCAGTTTGGTTATACAAAGTAAAAGCATACTTTCAAAGTATAACCCCAACAATCTCCCACTTATACTCAAAGTCTGCTTTTAAAGTATACTACAACATGTCTCGTGTAGTTCTAATACGTGACATCTAATGTCACCTACACGAACCTAATAATATCTCCCACTTATACTCAAAGCAGATTGGCAACGATCTTGACACCCATTCCTTCCACATGTCTCTCGAATGTATTCTGAGGCAGACCCTTTGTGAATGGATCTCGCTTAGGTTGTCTTCCGACGCGATCTTTGCCACCTCTATATCTCCTCTCTAACGATTTCTCGTATAAGATGGTATTTCCTTTCAATGTGTTTGTCGCCTTGTGGGCTCTTGGTTCCCTTGAATTTGCAAATCGCTCCCTAATTATCACAATAAATGTGATTGTCTTTGGGTAAATTCGGAACTACATCCAAGTCCACTAGGAAGTTCTTGAGCCAAACCATTTCTTTCGCTGCCTCGCAAGCAGCTACATATTCGGCTTCCATGGTAGAATCGGCAATGCATTTCTACTTTACGCTTCTCCATGTCATGGCTCCTCCCCCCATTCAAAACACACTACTGGAGTTAGATTTTCTGGAATCTAAGTCTGATTGGAAATCCGAGTCCGTGTAGCCGATGGGGATTAGATTATCTGACTGATAAACCAACATTTTATCTCGAGTTCTTTTCAGATACTTCAGAATGTTTTTAACTACCGTCCAATGTTCTTTCCCCGGGTTACTTTGATATCTTGCCACCATGCCAACGACAAAGCAGATATCCAGTCTCGTGCACAACATTGCATACATAAGGATTCCGACAGCCGAAGCATAAGGAATGCCTTTCATATCATCTATCTCCTTTTGTGTCTTAGGGCACATTTCCTTGAATAGATGGATTCCATGTCTGAAAGTTACGAAGCCTTTCTTGGAATCCTGCATGCTGAATCGCTTCAAGACAATGTCTATGTATGAAGCTTGCGATAAGCCTATCATCCTTTTCTTGCGATCTCGAGTAATCTTGATCCCAAGGATGTGCCCTGCTTCCCCTAAGTCCTTCATATCAAAATGTTTTGAAAGTCATGCCCTTACATCTGATAACACCTTTACATAGTTCCCGATGAGCAGAATGTCATCTACGTATAGTACTAAGAATACCAATGCAGTTCTGACACGTTTTTTGTACACACAACTTTCGAACTCGTTTTGATCAAACCCGTAAGACTTTATTACTTGATCAAAACATTGGTTCCAAGCTCTGGATGCTTGTTTGAGTCCGTAAATGGACTTCTTGAGCTTACAACCTAGGTGTTCTTGGCCTTTTTTAATGAAGCCTTGGGGTTGTTGCATACAGATTTCTTCATCAAGACTTCTATTAAGGAAAGCCGTCTAAACATCCATTTGCCAGATTTCAAAGTCGAGATGCACAGCAATCGACAAGAGAATTCGGATGGAATTGAGCATTGCTATAGGTGAAAAAGTTTCCTCATAGTCGATCCCTTCTTTCTGAGTATAACCTTTCGCCACAAGCCTTGCCTTGAAGGTTTCCACCTTCCCGTCCGGTCCTCTTTTTTTCTCTTGTATACCCACTTGCAACCAATGAGTTTGACCCCATTAAGTGGTTCGACTAGCTCCCACTCTGTTATGATCCATAGAACCCATTTCGCTTTTTATTGCTTTGTTTTGCCAAGAAATCGCATCCTTGTCTTCGATTGCCTCATCATATGTCCATGGGTCCGATTCGCCTTATCCTAATCAAGTCCGAGGACTCTCCTATGCCCTTGAATCTCTCGGGTTGTCTCACAACCCTCCCACTACGACGAGAGGTTTCGGTTGTGTAAGTGTGTCGTTTTGGTATGTCATCTTGTCACAATTGGCACCGAGGTTAGCCCCCTTAGCTCATTTAAGGTAATCTCACTTTTTGGGTCTCCTTTCATTCATATAGTCTTCTTCCAAAAATCTAAAGTGGGTGCTTATTACCACCTTTTGATCTTTGGGACCATAGAACATACACCCTTTTGTTCCTGGGTATCCTAACAAAATGACCTTAATTCGATCGAGGATCCAATTTTCCCTAGTTTCCTTGTCCAACACGTAGGACACACCCCAAATTCTCATGTGTCTCAAACCGGGCTTGCGCCCGGTCCACAATTCTTTGGGAGTTTTGGGAACCCGATTTGGATGGCACCAAGTTCGTAATGTGGCCATTGTTTTCCAAGGCATGACCCTGTAATCGACTTAGGTAGATCCGCATAACTCATCATTGATCTAACCATTTCTAAAAGAGTTCTTACATTTCGCTCTGCAACCCCATTTTGTTGAGGGTTCCAGTGCGATTAGTTGGGATACAATCCTTCATCCGACAAGTAGTTCAAAAACTCATCGCCGAGGGTACTTTGCCTCCACGACGGATCGTAGAGACTTGATACGTTTTTTCCCCTATGATTCTCTGCTGAGCCTTAAATTCTTTGAATTTGTCAAAAGTCTCGATTTATGCTTCATAAGGAAAATATAGTCGCATTCTTTGAGTAATCATCAATAAAAGTGACAAAATACTCATAACCTCCTCTTGTTTTGATTGACATTGATCACATACGCCCTCAGGTGAATGATTTCTAACACTTCTTTGGCTCTATTCCCTCGCTCCAATGCCCTCTTGGTCATTTTACCTCCAAACATGATTCGCAGGTTGGGATTGGTTCAACCGGAGAGACTCCAATGAACCATCTTCTACCAACCTTTGAATCCTTTTTGGATTAATATGTCCCAATCTAAGATGCCATAGAAGTGTCTCGTTCACGTCTGATGAACATTTTCTTTTATCAGAAACATTTGATGTGTTATAGGATGCATTTCATGAGTGGTGTGCAAATTAATTGTATAGAGATTGTTCAACAACGTTCCCACCTACGAGATAAATTTATCATAAAGAGAAATGGTAACAACTTTATCAAAAGTAACCGAATATCCATCAATATAAAGTTTAGAAACCGAAATTAAATTCTTTCTAAAAGTAGGAACGTAAAGAACATCTCTTAAAATTAAAACTCTATCTTCAAAAGACAGGTGCACTTCTCCCCATTTGCTTCAACACTCTCGTAGCCTTTCCCGGTGTGATGAGGATCTCACTCCCCACTAAGTTGTCGAGTCACTTTGAACCCGTGAAGCAAACATGATCGGTGGATCCCGTGATCAACTACCCACTTAATGAGAAGTATACGCCGCTAAACAAGTTTCAACAACTAGTGCGTGAGAATTACCTTTCTTTCCCCCCTTTTGGGGGTTGGAACAGAAAACCTCCATTGTCCTTACCGTTGTTGAAGCACTTCCTCTTTGGATTTTCCTCGACACCACAAGCATTCCTCATCTTACCATTGCCCTTGGCAACAGTTGAGTTTTATTGCTTATGACTTTTGGTTCTCTTCTTCTTCTTGCCTACCCTTGGCCTAGAAGATGAAGATGGACCACTTGCCGTTCAAAGCTTGAGTTTGGTGCCCCATCAACATCTCTGCCGAGACCAAAGCTTGCAACAAATCACCGGCGAGGCCAAAATGCTCAAAAACTTTTTTGGGCAGAGAGTGAAGTACCAAATTCATCCGAGTCTTCGATTATAATCTGCGACTTTTCGAACCTCAAGTTTGTTCAGATGGGCCATCAATTTTGAGGACGTAATCCCTTACGGGTTTGCCCTCCACCATTTTCAGCAACGACATCTCTCGCAAGGTGATCTGACGAGTCCCGCATTTTTGACTCGTCAGTTGGCTCATCTGATTTTGGTGTGTCAAGAATCCACTTGTGTTTTTGTGCAGTTAGGACAATTATAATTTTTCGTTTCCAATCAATATAGTTTTCATACTTATTCTATTGACTTTAAGTATAATAGCAGTGGATTAAAAGGTTATGACATGCTGAACTGAAATAAATAACTATATGCATAAGCAAAAATATATCACAAGGTTCGATCACATGCATCATATTAAAATCTCAAAAAAAATATGAACATGCATCAGCCAACATCTCAAAACAGTTTAAATAAGCCACGTGGGGTGGGTCACTATTTAAACACATTCAAGCAGGTTACAAACAAGAACAGTTACAAACCTTTAATATCCAGATTAATAGTTGGCTCCCACTTGACCAATATTAAATTGACAGGGACTTTGGGGAAGTATATGCATATCAATTTTATACCTAAGTAATAACCATGATTAAATACAGAATTATTATTTCGCTTTGAACGAGCCTCGTGGGGAGGGCCATCGTCGCCACTAGTAATAATCCACAATCATCCATTTGGAATTTATTTATGTGAAAACTATCTTTTGACCGTCCCGTGGGGGGAATTTCACCAAAAGAATTCACAAATAAATAAATCATGGAGGTCAAAATTAATTCAATTTTATTATCCGGAATAAAATTATCAATTAATTGTTTAAGCATACTTAGTAATTTTCGAAAGTGAGATTTTTCAAAACATTTTCTCATGCATCGCAAATTTAAACACAATTTAAATAAACCTAAAATAATGCATAAACATCAAAACAAAATTAAACACATTGGGCACATATATCCAATTGTCACGGTTATTTTTTGTCATGTCTTGATCTCGAAAATAGATGTTCTTCGCCTTCATCGTTCGTCTCGAAAGGTTTGCCACGTCAAGTGGCGTCGCCGACCAATCGCGAGGTGTCGGTGCCCGTCTAGCACTCCCGACGTGTCGAGTGGCGTCCGTCTTGCGTCTTGAAAGCGCCCGTATGCGTCGCCCGGCGGTCTACGTCTCGCTTCAGCGACCCTCGGCGGATCTGGTAAGTCGCGCGTTCAGATCTTGGCGCCCCCATGCCGATCCGCCTCTTCGCCTCCTCTTTGCATCCGCGTGTCTTTGGCGTGCCTCCCGCCAAAATCACCCCGCGCCCGTCGCGCCTGCAGTCTGCTGCCCAGCGGTTGTCGCCCCCGTCAGTCGATCGGCTGCGCGATCCCGTCTTGGCTTCGGCCCTCGGCCTTGCCCCATGCGGCGTGCCGCCCGCGCCTTGCCTCCCACGATCCATTCGTCTTTAATTCATCGTCTTCATCTTAGCTCACGATCCGGTTTTAATTTATTTACGATAAATAAATAAACCTAGATATAGACTAGTCTATTACAATGAACGAATCAAACAAATCATAATCTACTCGTGGATTTTCTCACGAGGCAAAACGAATTAGAACGAGTCGAATTAAAAACCAAAATTTATATGCATGCATAAATAAACACATTAAATTCCATGACAATTGGATACCTGCAAAAAAGATCTAGCAATTCTACTATCCAATTTCAAATTTAATGAAAACGAATTAAATTACAATTTAAAATTCAGAGCCCGAAACCGAGACTCTGATACCAATTGTTGGGGAATTATTTGTCCGGATCTATTCGAGATGAATATTCAAATACAAATTTAATTCTAACAATTATTACTAGCATGAATTAATCCTATATTAATTCAAATAATAATTCAACAACAAATCATGCATATAAACAGTTCACATAATTCCTAAGCTTGTGGAATTGCTACGGGTTTATGTAAACTAACCTTTCGGAGTGACAACCGTTGAGAAGATGGATTCCGTTCACACGAACACACCAAAAAACCTTCTCAAGTATTCCTTTTCCCTTGTTCAACAATCCGGTGGAAGGAACTCGCGAACAATTTAACAAAAGGAAAAATAAAATTATGTTGCACCATCTTTGTGGATTTCTAATTTTTCCAACACATGGAATTGCACACTCACAATTGAGGTTTTTTAAAAATACACAATCTGTCGACGTTTCAAAATATTTGATATTTTATCGACGCTGATATTTTTCCGAAAAACTAATTTTCTTGTTCACCTGGGGATGAAACATTCATCCCCTATTTATAATGAGGGGTTGGTCGAAATTTTAGGTGGAAATAAAGATGGGAAAATCTTTTTCTTGTTCTCCAAGAAATCTTGAATATATCCCATATATTCTTTTCTCCATAATTAAATATTCCACAAAAATCCCAACTCCTCTTGTTATGGTATTTTTCAAAAAATAAGGAGTAGGAATCCAAGATTTGGATCTTCTTGAATTTATGAGATATTCTTGTATTCCAAGAATACATATCTTCCATAATATATTTTCAAGAAAATCAAGAAAATCTTTCCTCTCCTTATTTATTCATAAATTTCGAAATATGCTTAATAAATAACCAAGTGGGAGATTTCTTGAATTTAATGAGATAATCTTGTATTCCAAGAATACTTATCTACATTCCATAACAAAATTCAAAGAAAATTTTTCTCCCTCTTTTATTTATTATTTTCGAAAAAAATAGGAAAATTAGGCAACATAATTTATTTTATTTTTAAACACCTTTTTTCCGGTTATTGAACTTTATGTTTGGGCTACTTGAGGGGCCTTTAGGAGAATTAAGATTGGACCTTCCAATGGATCTTGAATTATCAATATTGAGCCACAATATTATTCAAGCACATAAATATTAATTAATCCCACTACATAATTAATATTGCACTATCCATCTTAACCCATATTACTGTTAATATGGCTCCCGGTTATTAATTTCCGTGTTTAAGATTATCTAGCCCATTAATTAATTCAAGCCACTGAAATAGTTTTCCATTAATTAATATCTTTTATCCTTGGTTAAGGAACGGTTCAACATTATTATCCATGCCGGAAACAAATTCCACTTGCAAGATTTGGTATGATAAATCTTATGAACCTCCCAAGGGGGCAAATCAAACGAGCATACTCGCACACGATTCTTCGTATTAAATCTTAGCAATCGCATGTGACCAGGTGTTCATGATGCCTTGGGGTTCTGGATGCCTGTTTGAGTCCGTAAATGGACTTCATGAGCTTACAAACTAGGTGTTCTTGGCCTTTTTCAATGAAGCCTTGGGGTTGTTGCATATAGATTTCTTCATCAAGACTTCCGTTAAGGAAAGCCGTCTTGAAATCCATTTGTCAGATTTCAAAGTCGAGATGCGCAGCAATCGACAAGAGAATTCGGATGGACTTGAGCATTGCTACGGGCGAAAAAGTTTCCTCATAGTCGATCCCTTCTTTCTGAGTATAACCTTTCGCCACAAGCCTTGCCTTGAAGGTTTCCACCTTCCCGTCCGGTCCTCTTTTTCTCTTGTATACCCACTTGCAACCAATGGGTTTGACCCCATTAAGTGGTTCGACTAGCTCCCACACTCTGTTATGATCCATAGAACCCATTTCGGCTTTCATTGTTGTTTGCCAAGAAACTGTATCCTTGTCTTGGATTGCCTCGTCATATGTCCATGGGTCTGATTCGTCTTGTCCGGGAATCAAGTCCGAGGACTCTCCTATCCCCATGAATCTCTCGGGCTGTCTCACAACCCTCCCACTACGACGAGGTTCCAGTTGTGTAAGTGTGTCGTTTGGTATGTCATCTTCTATAATTGGCACTGAGGTTAGCCCCCTTAGCTCATTTAAGGTAATCTCACTTCTGGGTCTCCTTTCGTTCACATAGTCTTCTTCCAAAAATCTAAAGTGGGTGCTTATTACCACCTTTTGATCTTCGGGACCATAGAACATACACCCTTATGTTCCCTCGGGGTATCCTATAAACAACCTTAATTCTGATCGAGGATCCAATTTTCCGGTTTCCTTGTCCAAATTCTCATGTGTCTCAAACTGGGCTTGCGCCCGGTCCACAATTCTTTGGGAGTTTTGGGAATCGATTTGGATGGCACCAAGTTCAGAATGTAGGCTGCTGTTTCCAAGGCATGACCCCAGAACGACTTGGAATGATCCGTATAACTCATCATAGATCTAACCATTTCTAAAAGAGTTATGTTTCTTCGCTCTGCAACCCCGTTTTGTTGAGGGGTTCCGGGTGCAGTTAGCTGGGATGCAATCCCTTTATCAGACAAGTAGTTCAAAAACTCATCGCTGAGGTACTCACCTCCACGATCGGATCGTAGAGACTTGATACGTTTTTCCCTATGATTCTCTGTTTGAGCCTTAAATTCTTTGAATTTCTCAAAGGTCTCAGATTTATGCTTCATAAGGAAAATATAACCGTACCTTGAGTAGTCATCAACAAAAGTGATGAAATACTCATAACCTTCTCTTTCTTTGGTTGATATTGGACCACATACGTCTGTGTGAATGATTTTTAACACATCTTTGGCTCTATTCCCCTTGGCTCCAAATGCCCTCTTGGTCATTTTACCCTCCAAATATGATTCGCAGGTTGGAATTGGTTCAACTTGGAGAAACTCCAGTGAACCGTCTTTCACCAACCTTTGGATCCTCTTTGGATTAATATGTCCCAATCTTAGATGCCATAGAAGTGTCTCATTCACGTCTGATGAACGTTTTCTTTTCTCGAAAACAGTTGATGTGTTATAGGATGCATTTCGTGAGTGGTGTGCACAGTTAATTGTATAGAGATTATTCGACAACGTTCCATGACAGATAAATTTATCATAAAGAGAAATGGTAACAACTTTATTAAAAGTAACCGAATATCCATCAAGGTAAAGTTTAGAAACTGAAATTAAATTCTTTCTAAAATTTGGAACGTAAAGAACATCTCTTAAAATTAAAACTCTATCTTCAAAAGACAGGTGCACTTCTCCCACTACTTCAGCTGCCACTCTCGTAGCATTGCCCAGTGTGATGAGGATCTCACTCTCACTAAGTTGCCGGGTCCGCTTGAACCCCTGTAAAGTGAAACAAACATGATCAGTGGATCCCGTATCCACTACCCATAAATGGGAGGCATACGCCGCTAAGCAAGTTTCAACAACTAGTGCGTGAGAATTACCTTTCTTTCCATTCCTTTTGGGTTTGGAACAGGCTGACCTCCAATGTCCTTTTTCACCGCAGTTAAAACACTTCCCCTTAGCTGGCTTGCTCACTCCTCTACCTCTCTTCACCTTTTCTTTGCCATTGGCAACACTTGAGTTCACTTGCTTGTGACTTTTGTCCTTTTTCTTGTTCTTACCACCCCTTGGCCTAGAAGAAGAAGAAGGTCCATTTGCCACCAAGGCTTGGCTCTTTTGCCCCAATATCGCCTCTCGCCGAGACCAAAGCTTGCAATAGATCGCATCGAGAACTTCGATTATTCATCCGGTAGTTCACCTGAATCGTTTCTAAACTTTTCGCAGAGAGGGAGCACAAAATCGATTTGGGTCTCGGCGTCGATTCGGTACCAAGTACCTCAAGTTTGTTAAGGTGAGCCATCATCCGAGAACGTGTTCCTTACGCGCGTTCCCTCCACCATTTTCATAGAGAGCAAGTCTCTCATGGTGATCTGACGAGCCACACGGTTCTGATATTGAAACATCGCTTTAAGACTAGTCATGATGTCTGCAGCGGTCTCAACGTTCTGGTGTTGGTGTTGCAACACATCTGACATTGAAGCCAAGATGGTACACTTTGCCATTTCGTTGAACGCCTCGATCGATATACTCTTTCTTAACCGTTTTAGTTGACTCATCTTTTGGCTTTTCTGGTTTAGGTGTAGTGAGAACCCAGTTATGGCTTTGTGCAGTGAGGACAATAGTAAGTTTACGATTCCAATCAACGAAGTTTTCACCAGTAAGCAAATTGTCTTTAAGTATATTGAACAGTGGATTAAAAGGCTGCGACATGATGAACTGAAATAAATAATAATATGCATAAGCACAAATATATCACAAAATTCGATCACATGTTTCATATTAAAATCTCAAAAAAAATATGAACATGCATCAGCCAACATCTCAAAACAGTTTAAATAAGCCACGTGGGGTGGGTCATTATTTAAACACATTCAAGCAGGTTATAAACAAGAACATTTACAAACCTTTAATATCTAGATTAATAGTTGGCTCCCACTTGCAAGATTTGATATGATAAAGCTTATGAACCTCCCAAGGGGGCAAATCGAACAAGCGTACTTGCACACGATTCTCCGTATTAAATCTTAGCAATCGCATGTGACTAATAATATTGCCCAAGATATAAAGTATTGAATCTCGTTGATTCTCTACCCGTGATAAGTCAAAGCAATAGTTACCAACCACACATGATCCTATTTAAGGGACGAAGATTAAGAAATAACGAACCACTGAGGTCTAATTCTTCCTTGTTCAGTTCTGAATAATTTGTCCTCCTGTAGGTCCTATTCAGTGCATCAGTCATGCACTAGTGTAATCTCTTGGTCAAGACAAGTCAATCTGAGCCTTACACTTCAACCTTTCACGATGGATTGTTTCCATCTAGGTCGTGAATGGTGTACTTTTGGTTACAAGGGACTGTTAATTTAATCTTCTGTGATCTGGTATCACTAAATTAACTACAATGTAACACGTACTATTTATTGAACAGATATGCAGTAAATATATGTAACATTCGATGATATTTAAAGCATCAGTGATAAACAATTTATTTCAGTAAACAAGTCCGAAATTCAGTTTTGATTATACAAAGTAAAAGCATACTTTCCAGTATAATCCCAACAATGTATGGTCCAAGATCGATTAATTGCATGATATCTTCAAATTTTACAATGGACTAGAATCATTTATAGATTTCGCCACAAGTAATCCGAATTGGATGAATCAGGGAAATATTAGGTCTCCCTGCAACAAATTTAGATGTCGGAATAAGATGTTTCATTCACCTGATGACGTGAAAGGTCATTTGTATAGAAATGGGTTCATGCCCAATTATTGCAATTGGGTTTTTCATGGTGAGGAAATTTGGGGTCAACACAATGATCAACCATCTACATCGACTTCACATGGGCCGATTTACGAGATATCTGGATCTACCTCGTATCACGATATGATGACGGACTTAACCTCTGGTCCCCACTTATATGTGGATGACGATCCCCCTAATGAAGAACCTCCTAATTGTTGGGGTTATACTGAAAAGTATGTTTTTACTCTGTATAACCGAACTGAATCTTCTTATTTATTTACTGAAATAAATTATTAATCATTGTTGCATTTAAATATGAATGAATGTTATATATATTTATTACAAACCCATTCAATAAGTTAGTACGTATTACGTTGTAGTTAATTTGGTGATACCAGATCACAAAAGGTCAAATTAACAGCTCCTCGTAATTAAGTATAAATTCACAACCTAGATGGAAATGAACAAACCATCATGAAAGGTTGAAGTATAAGGCTCAGATTGACTTGTCTTGACCAAGAGATTATACTAGTGCATTTGGATGCACTGAATAGGACCTACATGAGGATAAATTCTTCGGTACTGAATATACAAGAATTAGACCTCAGTGGTGTGTTATTTCTTAATCTCCGTCTCTTAAATAGGATCGTGTGAAATTAATAACTATTGCTTTGACTTATGATAGGAAGAGAGTCATTGTGATTCGATACCTTATATCTTGGGCAATATTATTAATTACATGACGATTGCTGACATTTAATATGGAGAATCGTGTGCAAGTACGTCTTGCTTGATTTGTCCCCTTGGTGGGCTCAGAATCTTTATCATACCAAATCTTGCACGTGGAAATTTATTTCCTGTATGGATAATAATGTTGAGTTGTCTTTACTCCAAGGATAAAGATATTAATTAATATAAAGCTTGTTCAGTGGCTTAATTAATTAATGAACTAAGATAATCTTAAACACGGGAAATAATGACCGGGAGCCATATTATAGTAAAGTCGTAATATGGGTTAAGATGGATAGTTCAATATTAATTTTATAGTGGAGTAAATTAATATTAATGGACTTTGAATAATATTCGGCCCAATATTATAGCTTCATAGTCCATTGGAGGTCCAATCTTAATTCTCCTAAAGGCCCCTCAAATAGCCCAAAATAAAGTCCAATTAATGAAAGAGAGAAGAAAATGTTCTTTCCTAATATTTCTTGTAATTTTAGAAAATTGTAGGAAAAGGGAGAAGAAAGATTTTCTTGATTTTCTTGAAAAGATTTTATGGAAAGAGATAAGTATTCTTGGAATACATAATTATCCCATAAATTCAAGAAGTCAAATCTTGACTCCTTCTTCTTTGTATTTTTTGAAAATATGGGATGAAAGGGGAATAAGATTTTTATGGAAAAATTTAATTAAAGAGAAAAGAATATAGGAGATATATTCAAGATTTCTTGGAGATCAAGAAAAAGATTTTCTTCCTTATTTTTTCTTAAAAAAATCGGCCAACCCCTCCCTATATATAGGGGATGAATTTTTCATTCCCAACTGCAATTCCATGTGTTGGAAATATTAGAAATCCACAAAGGTGGTGGCAAAATATTTTTGTTTTTCTCTCTTATTAAAATCGTGCGTGAGAATCCTCTCACCGGATTGCGTTCGTGGACTTGGGACATATTTGTGAAGGCTCTTTGGGTTGATCCATCGTCTGAACGGTTGTCTCTACGAAGAGGTTAGTAATCTTGTAACTCCTAGATTCCGCATGCTTAGGATTTACGTAGATTACGTGTATGCATGTTGTTTATTCGCTTATTAATTATTATGTTGAATTGATTTAGGATTAATTCGTGTTAGTAATTAATTGATTAATTTAAATATGTATTTAAAATCATCTCGAATAGATCTGGGCACCCCTATTTTCCCAACAACTGATATCAGAGCTCTTGTTTCGAGCTCTGACTTTTAAATTGTTATTTAAATTATGTTGGACATTAAATTGAAAATTAGATTGTAGAATTGCTAGATCTGTTTTGCAGGTATCCAATTGTCATGGTATTTAATGTGTTTAATTTTCATGCGTATGAATGAATGATTTTTAATTCGACTCGTTCGGATTTGTTTTTCTCGTGAGAAAATCCATGAGTAGATTAGGCTTTTTGATTTGATCAATGTAATAGACTAACTAGATTTAAGGTGTATTTATTTTTCTTTAAAGAAATTATAACCTGATCGAAGACGAAGACAGAGGCGAGGAGTTAAGATTGATATGGAACCGTACGTGGGCGACGTGCGTCGCGCGAAACGTGCCAAGGGAGGCACACGCCAACGCGGACGTCGCTGGTCGAACGGGCTTGGTGCATGGCGCTCATGCGAGATCGGCTCATGACGGCGAGACAAGACGCCCATGACGCACGAAACGCGGTGAGGGGCCTTGAGAACGGGGGGAGAAGGACTGGGCGCATGGCCCTAAGCGACGGCGGCGACCACAAGGCACGGATGCATCGCCTTCACGAAGCCGAGGAAGACTTTTTCTTTTACCCCAACGAGTGGGAGAAATTCAAGACGGTGTTTCTTCAAGATCAAACCATGACAGTTGGATAATTTGTGCCCAATGTGTTTATTTTCTGCTTTGCTTGATTTATTGTTGTATTTTCTTATGCTTTATTTAATCTGTTTAAATGTGTTTGCATGAGAATTGCTCAATGAAAAATCTCAAATTCAAAAATTACTAAGTATGTTTTAATAATTAATTTGGTTTTGAATCAGATTAATTTTGACCTCCATGATTTATTTATTTGTGAAATCTTTTGGAGAAATTCCCCTACGGGACGGTCAAAAGATAGCTTTCACATGAATAAATTCTCAAAAGGATGATTGTGAATTATTATTAGTGGCGACGATGACCCTCCCACGAGGCTCGATCAAAGCGAAGTAGTAATTATGTATTTAATCATGGTTATTACTTAGGTATAAAATTTATATGCATATACTTCACCGAAGTCCCTGTCAATTTTATATTGATCAAGTGGGAGCCGACTATTAATTTTTTTATTTAAAAGTTTGTAACTATTCTTGTTTGTAACCTGCTTGAATGTGATTTAAATGATGACCCTCCCAAGAGGCTCATTTAAATCTATTTTGAGATGTTGGCTGATGCATGTTCATATTTTTTTTGTGATTTTAATATGAATCATGTGATCGAATTATGTGATTTTTTTCGTGTTGATCCGGATATTGACACAAGATGTATGTTTATTTTCAGTTTCATCATGTCGCAACCTTTTAATCTACTGTTCAATATACTGAAAGACAATTTGCTTACTGGAGAAAACTTTGTTGATTGGTATCGAAAACTTACTATTGTCCTCACTGCACAAAGCCATAACTGGGTTCTAACTACACCCAAACCAGAGAAGCCATCTGACGAGGCTACAAAAACGGTTAAGAAAGAATATGCTGACTGGGAGCATTCTAACGAAATGGCAAAGTGTACCATCTTGGCTTCAATGTCAGATGTGTTACAACACCAACACCAAAACGTTGAGACCGCTGCGGACATCATGATCAATCTTAAAGCGATGTTTCAACATCAGAACCGTGTGACTCGCCAGATCACCATGAGGGATATGCTCTCGATGAAAATGGTGGAGGGAACACCCGTAACGGATCATGTTCTCCAGATGATGGCTCACCTTAACAAACTTGAGGTGCTTGGAGCTAAATATGACATCGATACCCAAATCGATTTCATACTCTATTCCCTGCCCAAAAGCTTTGAGCAGTTCAGGTTGAATTATCAAATGAACAATCAGAAGTTCACCTTGCCTGACCTGCTTCAAGCTCTTGTTTCGGCCGAAGGGATATTAGGAGAGAGCAACCAAACTTTAGCTGCATTTGGCCCATCTTCCTCTTCTAGGCCAAAAGGAGGCAAGAAGAAGAAGAAAACCAAAAGTGAAAGCCAAGCTAACTCAAGTGTTGCCAAGGGCAAAGGTAAGGTGAAGAAGGAGGGTGGAGTAAGGAGTCCAGCTAAGGGGAAGTGTTTTAACTGCGGTGAAAAAGGACATTGGAGGTCGGCCTGTTCCAAACCCAAAAGGAATGGAAAGAAAGGTAATTCTCACTCACTAGTTGTTGAAACTTGTTTGGCGGAGTATGCTACCCATTCGTGGGTAGTGGATAATGGATCCACTGATCATGTTTGTTTCACGTTACAGGGGTTCAAGCGGACCCGGCAACTTAGTGGAAGTGAGATACTCATCACGCTAGGCGATGCTATGAGAGTGGCAGCTGAAGCAGTGGGAGACGTGCACCAGTGTTTTGAAGACCAGTTTTTAATTTTAAGAGATGTTCTTTATGTTCCTATTTTTCGGAAAAACCTTATTTCAGTTTCTAAACTATTTATTGATGGATACTCTGTTCGTTTTAATAAACATGTTACTGTTTTACGTAACGATGTGATTATCTGTCGTGGAATTTTACGGAACAATCTCTATATTATTAACTGTGCACACCACTCACATAATGCATCGTATAACACATCTACTATTTCATGTAAAAGAAAGCATTCGGCTAACGTGAACGAGACACTTTTTTGGCAACTAAGATTAGGTCATATTAACCCAAAAAGGATTCAAAAGTTGGTTCAAGATGGTTCATTGGGGTCTCTCCAGATTGAACCATTTCCAACTTGTGAATCGTGCTTGGAGAGTAAAATGACCAAGAGGGCATTTGGAGCCAAGGGGCTTAAAGCTAAGGAAGTGTTAAAATCGTTCACACCGACGTGTTGGTCCAATGCAAATCAAAGCTAGAGGTGGCTACGAGTATTTCGTTACGTTTATCGATGATTACTCACTCTACGGATTCACTTTCCTAATGAAGCATAAATCTGAGACATTTGATAAATTCAAAGAATTTAAGCCTCAAGCAGAGAATCATAAGGAAAAGACTATCAAGTTTCTATGATCTGATCGTGGAGGCGAATACCTCAGCGATGAATTATTGAACTACCTGTCGAAAGAGGGGATTGCATCTTAGTTGACTGTACCTGGTACCCCTCAACAAAACGGGGTTGCAGAACGAAGAAATAAAACGCTTCTAGAAATGGTAAGATCAATGATGAGTTATACAGATTTACTAAAATCGTTCTGGGGTTACGCTTTGGAAACAACGGCTTATATTCTAAACTTAGTGCCATCCAAATCAGTTCCTAAAACCCCGAGAGAATTGTGGACAGGGCGCAAGCCCAGCTATGGACACATCAGGATCTAGGGGTGTCCGGCATACGAGTTGAACAAGGAAGCTGGTAAGTTGGATGCACGTTCAGAATTAAGGTTGTTCATTGGGTATCCTGAAGGATCGAAAGGATGCATGTTCTATGGTCCCGAAGATCAAAATGTCGTAATCAGTACGCACTTTAGATTTTTGGAAGAAGACTATATGAACGATAAAAAACCTAGAAGTGAAATTACCTTGGAAGAACTTAAGGGGCCAACTCCATTGCCAACTGTACAAAATGATATACCAAACGCCACACCTTCACAACCTGAACCTCGTCGTAGTGGGAGGGTTGTCCGATAACCCAAGCGATTCTTAGGGATTAGAGAATCTTCAGACTTGATCTCAGGCGAAGAATCAGATCCTTGGTCCTACAATGAGGCGATCCAAGACAAAGATGCAACCTCTTGGCAAATAGCAATGGAAGCCAAAATGGGTTCAATGGATCACAATAAAGTGTGAGAGCTATTCGAACCACTTAATGGGGTAAAACCCATTGGATGTAAGTGGGTATACAAGAGAAAAAGGGGACCGGACGGAAAGGTTGAAACCTTTAAAGCAAGACTAGTGGCGAAAGGGTACACTCAGAAAGAAAGGATCGACTATGAGAAAACCTTTTCGCCAGTAGCCATGCTCAAGTCCATCTGCATTCTCTTGTTGATTGCTGCGCATTTAGACTTTGAGATCTGGCAAATGGATGTCAAGACAGCTTTCCTCAATGGAAGTCTTGACGAAGAAATCTATATGCAACAACCCGAAGGTTTCATTAAAAAAGGTCAAGAGCATCTGGTTTGCAAGCTTAAAAAGTCCATATATGGGCTGAAGCAAGCATCCCGTGCTTGGAATCAGTGTTTTGATCAAGTTATAAAATCCTACGGTTTTGATCAAAATAACTTTGAAAGTTATGTTTACAAAAAGCGTGACGGAACTGGATTGGTATTTTTGGTACTATACGTAGACGACATACTACTCATCGGAAATGATGTAGAGGTATTATCGGACGTAAGGGAATGCCTATCAAAATAGTTTGATATGAAAGAATTAGGGGAAGCCGGTCACATCCTAGGGATCAAGATCACTTGTCGCAGGAAAAGAATGATCGGGCTTTCGCAAGCCTCATACATAGATACTGTTTTGAAACTCTTCAGCATGCAAAATTCCAAGAAAGGCTTTGTGCCCTACAGACATGAAATCCATCTATCCAAAGAAATGTGTCCCAAAAACACAGAATGAGATAGATGACATGAAAGGCATCCCTTATGCTTAGGCTGTGGGAAGCCTCATGTACGCAATGCTGTGCACGAGACCGGATATCTGCTTTGTCATAGGCATGGTAGCTAGATATCAAAGCAACCCTGGGAAAGAGCATTGAACTGCGGTAAAGAACATTCTGAAGTATCTGAAGAGGACACGGGATAGAATGTTGGTTTATCACGAGACGATTCTAATCCCCATCGGTTACACCTCGGACTCGGATTTCCAATCGATGTGGACTCCGTAAAGTCTACCTCGGGTAGTGTGTTTTGCATGGGGAGCCATGACATGGAGAAGCGTAGCGTAAATGCATCGTCGATTCTACCATGGAAGCGAATATGTAGTCGCTTGAAGCAAGTCGATGAAGGAAGCTGTTTGGCTCAAGAACTTCCTAGTGGACTTGGACGTTGTCCCGGATTTGCCCAGCACAATCACGGTCTATTGTGATAATGCCGGAGCAATTGTAAATTCGAGAGAACCGAGAGCACATAAGGCCAGTAAACACATTGAAAGAAAATACCATCTTATACGAGAAATCGTTAAGAGAGGAGACATTGAGGTGGCAAAGATTGCATTGGAAGACAACCTAGCAGATCCATTCACAAAGGGTCCGCCAGAGTACATTCGAGAGACATGTGGAAGGAATGGGTGTCAAGAACGCTGCTAACTGCTTTGAGTATAAGTGGGAGAAATTATTAGGTTCGTAGTAGGGTGACATTAGATGTCACATAGAACACGAGACATGTTGCAGTATACTTAAAAGCAGACTTTGAGTATAAGTGGGAGATTGTTGGGGTTATACTGAAAAGTATGTTTTTACTTTGTATAACCAAACTGAATTTTCTTATTTATTTTATCAAATAAATTATTAATCATCGCTGCATTTAAATATGAATGAATGTTATATATATTTATTGCAAACCCGCATAATAAGTTAGTACGATTACGTTAGAAGTTAATTTGGTGATACCGGATCACGTAAGATCGAATTAATGACTCCTCCTAATTAATTAAGTACAAATTCACAACCTAGATGGAAATGAACAAATCATCATGAAAGGTTGATGTATAAGACTCGAGATTGGCTTGTCTTGAGCAAGAGATTATACTAGTGCATTTGGATGACCGAATAGACCTCTCAGGAGGATAAATTCTTCTGATCTTAATATACAAGAATTAGACCTCGGTGGTGTGTTATTTCTTAATCTCCGTCCCTTAAATATGATCGTGAAATTAATAACTATTGCTTTGACTTATGATAGGAAGAGAGTCATTGTGATTCGATACCTTATATCTTGGGCAATATTATTAATTACATAATGATTGGGTTTACATTTAATATGGAGAATCGTGTGCAAGTACGTCTTGCTTGATTTGTCCCCTTGGTGGGCTCAGAATCTTTATCATACCAAATCTTGCAAGTGAAAATTTATTTTCGGTATGGATAATAATGTTGAGTTGTCTTTACTCCAAGGATAAAGATATTAATTAATATAAAGCTTGTTCAGTGGCTTAATTAATTAATGGACTAAGATAATCTTAAACACGGGAAATAATGACCGGGAGTCATATTATAGTAAAGTCGTAATATGGGTTAAGATGGATAGTTCAATATTAATTTTATAGTTGAGTAAATTAATATTAATGGACTTTGAATAATATTCGGCCCAATATTATAGCTTCATAGTCCATTGGAGGTCCAATCTTAATTCTCCTAAAGGCCCCTCAAATAGCCCAAAATAAAGTCCAATTAATGAAAGAGAGAAGAAAATATTCTTGCCTAATATTTCTTGTAATTTTCGAAAATTGTAGGAAAAGGGAGAAGAAATATTTTCTTGATTTTCTTGAAAATATTTTATGGAAAGAGATAAGTATTCTTGGAATACATAGTTATCCCATAAATTCAAGAAGTCAAATCTTGACTCCTTCTTCTTTGTATTTTTTTAAATATGGGATGAAAGGGGAATAAGATTTTTATGAAAAAATTTAATTAAGGAGAAAATAATATAGGAGATATATTCAAGATTTCTTAGAGATCAAGAAAAAGATTTTCTTCCTTATTTTTTCTTAAAAAAACGGCCAACCCCTCCCTATATATAGGGGATGAATTTTTCATTCCAAACTGCAATTCCATGTGTTGGAAATATTAAAAATCCACAAAGGTGGTGGCAAAATATTTTTGGTTTTCTCTCTTATTAAAATCGTTCGTGAGAATCCTCCCATCGGATTGCGTTCGTGGACTTGGGACATATTTGGGAAGGCTCTTAGGGTTAATCCATCGTCTCAACGATTGTATCTACAAGAGGTTAGTAATCTCGTAACTCCTAGATTCCGCATGCTTAGGATTTATGTGGATTACGTGTACGCATGTTGTTTATTCGCTTATTAATTATTATGTTGAATTGATTTAGGATTAATTCATGTTAGTGATTAATTGATTAATTTAAATATTTATTTAAAATCATCTCGAATAGATCTGGGCACCCCTATTTTCCCAACACTAATGAGCATGCTGCACATTTTTATAACATGCTTCGTGCAGCGAATCAGGATATAATGCCTGGTTGCGAATCGCACTCACAGTTGTCATACAATGCCCTATTGCTGAACATTAAAACTGAAAACAGACTGTCTAAAAGGGGCTATAATCAAATGGTTGATGCGATTCGTGTTCTTTGTCAGAATAGTCTGGTGCCCAAGAAATTTTCTGATAGCAAACAACTGATGAGTGAGATGGATCTTCCAGTGGAGAGGATCCATTGTTGTTCACATAACTGCATGTTATATTGGGGTGCAGACGGCGAACTTGAAAATTGTAAGTTTTTCCAATGGCTACGGTTCAAACCTGCTAGACGTGACGTGAATGGTCGACTGAAAAAGAACTATCCTTTTAAGGAGATGTTCTATTTTCCTATCATTCCTCGACTACAAAGATTGTATCAGTCAAATGCTACTGCGAAGGATATGACATGGCATGCACGTTGCTCTAAAGACCACTCCGGTGTTATGCGTCAACCTGCAGACTCACAGGCTTGGAAACACTTTGACCAGTCGCATCCTGAATTTGCTTCAAAAATTCGGAACGTGAAGTTGGGCTTGAGCACTAATAGTTTTCAACCGTTTGGGGCGCACGGAAAACAATATTCATCATGGCCGGTGATAGTGACACCGTACAATCTACCCACATGGTTGTGCATGAAGGATCAGTTCATGTTTCTTACGATTCTGGTGCCTGGTCCAACAAATCCAAAGGATAAATTGGACGTATTTTTGCAACCATTGATCAATGATTTGCAATTTTTATGGGAACAAGGAGTGGTAACGTATGATGTTGCTACAAAGCAGAATTTTTTGATCGAAATTGCACTAACTGACCATCGCTGACTTTCCAAATTACCGATGTTGTCCGGATGGAGCACACCGAAGGCTTGCTTTGTCTACACTGCGGAGATTACATCGAGGCTTTTCACCGAGGCTCGCCTCAAGCGAATCGTGATTTGAAAACCATCGTAAGTTCTTAGATAGACGTCATCCATACCGAAGGAACAAGAATGCATTCAGAAAGAATGTAGTAGTTGATGATGATCCACCTCCCATCCTTACAGGTGATCAGCTCCTCGAGCAAATTGATAAATTTGGATTGATGAAAGTAATAGAGTTGGGTGTTGATGCTCACGACAAAGGTTTACAATGTGGTTGGAAGAAGAAAAGTATTTTCTGGGATTTGTCGTATTGGAGCTCCTTGTTGATCAGACACAATTTGGATGTGATGCACATCAAAAAAAATGTGTTTGATAATCTGTTCTACACGGTGATGAATGTCGAAGGGAAAACAAAGGACACAACTAAATCCAGGGATGAACTTAATGAATACTGTCGTCGACCCTCATTGCAGAAATGTCCACGTACAGGAAAGTACCCCAAAGCTTATTATTCCCTTGATAAAAAACACAAAGATATGGTCTGCAAAGGGTAGATGAGTTTAAATTTCCTGATAACTATGTGTCCAACTTGTCTCGATGTGTAGACTGGGAAAAATTGAAGATGTTTGGGATGAAGAGTCATGATTGTCACATGTTTATGCAGAGAATACTCCCAATTGCTTTCCGTGAGATTCTGCCAGCTAAGGTTTGGAAAGCTATCACTGAAATTAGCTTGTTCTTCAGGGAGTTAACATCGAGAACCATTACTATGGAAAACATGACTCGATTGGACAATGATATCCCAGTGATCTTGTGCAAGTTGGAACGAATATTTCCACCCAGCTTCTTTAATTCGATGGAGCATCTACATGTCCATCTTGCATATGAAGTAAAAATTGTTGGTCCAGTACAATATAGATGGATGTATCCATTTGAGAGGTAATCTATTTTACTCATTTTAACTATTTGATAATTTATTTAATTAGACAATTCAACTCACCCATTCAATTCACTATACGTACTACTTAATTAAGGAGTTAATAATATATTTAATTTTAAATATCAAAATATTTGTATGTTCAGAGAGTTGTGACGGAGTCACTCAGCCAGTTAGTCGTGCAGCCAGCAAACGAGAAGGAGAAAAAGAAAAAGTTGGGTCACCAGATACGTAAAAAAAACATACGCCATACCTGAAATCATAAAGGTCTCGGTCAAATGACGAACATGGGGCACATTCAATCTGGCCCAGGTGGGAGCTCAAGTGGCACTAGTATTGGCGGCTACTCGCAGATTGATATGGAACGTTTGCTGGCGCAAGAACGACAAGAACGACAGGAGATGGCTAGAAAGTTTCAGGAGGAAATTGAGCGGCAGGAGCAACTTATGCGCCAAGAAATGGAGCGACGGGAGCAGCTTATGCGCCAGGAAATGGCAGAGTATTATCAGGGGTTCCAGGTAAATCCACCCAAAGGGTCTTTACCCTCAAAGATCACCAGATCGATTTATTCCCCAGCCAGCCAGCAGACGGATTTATTCCCAAAGAAGAAGAAAGGTATTTATTCCCAAACAGACCGGGAGCCCGCAAGAAAGCCATCGGTATTCTCATCATCGAAAGTGGGACTCTTTACCAAAGAGACCGGGTGGTACCCCCGAGGTTAGGGCCATTCGGCGCCTTAATTCCCCCTTACCCCTCATATCCGAATGTCTCTATTGGTGGGTATTCTACTATTCCCGTGAACCCTCCTGGTGATTTTCTTTCTACCGATCCCAGTGGTTTGGTGTCTCGTGCTCGACGTCGTTCAGATAATGTTCAATTTAATGATATTCTCATCAATCCCAACACTGAAGATCAGCATGATGATGATGATGATGATGATTTAGATTTGAATGATGGATAACTATCTTGATGATTTTGTATTTCTGAATACTTTGTTATGTCACTTGTTTTAATTTTTGAATATTTATCACATTTGTTTGTTATGATCATTTATGAATATTGTTGATGGATCTCTCCGATTAGTTTATGAGAATTGGTGTTAGTCTATGAGATTTGGTATATATATTTAATTTGCACAGGTAGGTTAATAGTGAAAAAAGAATATAAAAGTGACTATTTGACAAATTTTTTTTTAAAATATTTTAATGAAAACGATCAATACAAGCGTATATATACGTGCACATGTTATTTAATATAGTGAAAGAGAATATAAATTAAATTGATTATTCAACAGTTTTATTAACAATATATATTTTTGTTGGGATATTTTAGTTTTGATGAATTATGCCAAAACATTATCAACTTGTGTTATTGAAGCTAATTTACAGATAACAAGTTGAGGGAGAACGAGAGAACAAATTGAGGGGGAACTCATGAAATCAGACAGATGATCGAGATCAGGAGAGGCTGCAGACGAGACTGATCGAGATCAGATGAGTAAGAAGAGTTCCGGAGTCAACTCACGAAATGAAAGCAAAATCAGAAGAAAAGATAAGCTAAGCCAACTGATCAGAAGAATCAGAAGGTCAAATGACCAGATGACCAGAAGATCAGAAGAAAAGGTTGCAGATCAGAAGAGGAGCAGATGAGATCGACGAGATCGACGTGATCGAGATCGACATGAAGATGAGCGATGATCAAGATCGACGTGATTGAGATCGATGTGTTAAACCGATATGCTAACCTAATATGCTAACCCGATGTACTAACTGATGCAGATAAACCGATATGTCGACTGATGCTATAATCGATCCGATCATGAGCCGATCGATCAAAGCGAGAAGAAATCGACATCGAAAACCGTAAATCTGCATACCGTGATCGAGAAAGAAGTCATCGGAAGAAGTCATCCAAGTCATATTCATCGAGAATCGTAACGCCATCGATGATCGCTTAGCTCGAAAAGCTAGTGACTGAGGGTCGATTGTTCGAAGACGTAAGAATCCGAACTCAATCACCGAAAGTGTCAAGATGCCGACGATAAGGTCCGCTGAAGAGAAGTCACCAAGGCTCGATAGACCAAGGCTCGGATGGAACCGAAGACACCGAGACTCGAGAGAATCTGAATGATTCCAAGGCGAGGAATCTGAGGAATATAAATTGCTAAATCACCGACGACGGACCAATGAGAGGAAGACAACCACCGAAAAAGCCGCAAAGAAGTTACGAATAATATGGATTTGAATGTGACTTCATCCAACGGTAACATTCAAATCCACACTATAAATACAAGTTCTTCCATCATTATCAGGTGTGGAAATATGCGTGAAACATCCATCAAGCCAAATCATCAAGCATTCCCACCATAGAACACAGAGCAAGAAATACACGCACATATTCAAAAGTGTTCTACCCTAGATCTAAGCACAAATGCTCTATCCTAAGCTTAGAGAGATTTTTCCATCCTTAGCATTGAGGCTAAACAAATGTAAGGGAAAATCTCAACCTAGTTGGAAACCAAACAATCTTATACCCAAACTCAAGAGTCGGTTAAGTTTGTAGGTGAGTGTGAACTCGGTAAACATCTAGCAATCCCAAAAGGGAGGGTAAGCAATCCCGTGAGGGTAATAAGTCCCGTTTGAGTGTGAACTCGGTAAACATCTATTGGGTGTTGGACTAACACGTTAAACTAAGTCCAGTTGGTTAAGTTGGTGCCCCATGAAGGGAAGAGTGGATGTAGGACGAGTTGTCCGAACCACTATAAAATTGTTGTGTTGTTTGCTGCTTTATGTTCTTATATTGTCATATGTATTCGATTATAAGCAAAACAACACACATGAGCATAAAACGCAAAAATCTGTAATCACTCTGCCCTCTCCCCTGTTTTATATGCACTGAACTGAAATGTTTGCTTCCGCACGCGCACAATGGTTTTCTAAAATCGGGACCATCAATTTTAATAATAATTAATAAAAAGATATATAGTGTTATTAAAACGAGTGTTTACTATATATATATATATATATATATATAGAGTAAAACAAGTATACATATACATAGTGTTAGTAAATATAGTGTACATATATATATATATATATATATATATATATATATATATATATATATATATATAGAATATTAAAATATCAATTTGATTTTTTTTATTCATGTTAACAAATATATAAAAGAATATAAATTATATATTTTTAATTTTATTATAAATATTTTAATCAAATATATATAATAAATATATAAGAAATGATATATATATATATATATATAATATATAATACATAACATAACACATACATGTATAAGAAATAATACATAAATATACAATACATACATATATATATAATATATACAATTAGAAAGGCATTGTTGACAAGTAACAAGCCGTGCCCAAACGGTTTGGCAAAACACGCAAGACCTCCACATACCGGGAGGTCGCGTGTTCGATACACCATGGGGGCGAAAAACGCCCAAATAATGCTGCTACAGTATCAGGCACGCTTGTCCCAGTGGTTGTGTGGGTGCCTTAGAGGGCTTGCAACGCGGGTTCGAATACCCCCGGTTCCAGTTTTGATTTTTTCTTCCAGATAACGAGGGTCGCAAACCCTCGTTAAACTGCTCGTTTAATTGGATGAGGGCCACCAACCCTCGCCAAATGTGCGTGCAAAATTAACGAGGGTTCTGCCGCCCTCGTTAAATGTGCGACGAAATTGACGAGCGTTATTTTAAACGGCAATTTGGCGAGGGCGCGGGCCCTCGCCAATCTGACACGCGTCAGTCCCTCGCCAAAACCCTCTTTAATTTAACGAGGGTTTAAAAAATCCCTCGTTAAGCAGTTCCCGACGCACATTTTGGAGAGGGATATTTTCCCTCTTTAAAACCCTCTCTAACTTGTTATCCTCTTTAAAACCCTCTCTAACACCCTCGTTAAATTACACATATTTTGTAGTGAATTATTTCATGGTATAAGAGTCAAAAGACTCACGTCCACGTCCTTAGTTAAAACCCCATTAATAGCAACTCTACTCATATTAAATTATACATTTATTGAGCCTGACAACTAAGCCCACGAGTGAGGGGTATAAAATAAATCAATTCAACACTTTAAAGGTCGAATTCTTTCACCAAGCATAAGAAAATCGAGAGCGGTTAGTGACGGACCTACCAATAGTTAGCAAGGCCATAATTTGATAAATTAATGTTACAAATTCTCAATTTTTGTATAAACATTTTCCCTTTTGAAAATATTTTATAAACATTTCAAAAGGTCACCCAAACACTCACGCTTTATATAATTCTTATTCCTAATAAAAGGTAGTATTAACCTTGTCCATACAAATCCAGGAGGGCACCAAAGTCAATATGCTCATTTGACAGCCTTTCTTTACATAAATATTCACACAATCCATATATTCTTTATTTAACTTCCATTGTAAGCTAATATTTCTTTCTCAATAAATGTGTATGGAATTTCAAAACCACTTTTCCACTTTACCTGAATAATCTTTTCCTCCTCTCTGGTTAATGGATATTGATCTCTTGTGTTCTTCTGGGGGGTGTAGGTTTTTCAATACTCAATTTGCATGGCCACAAAACTCAAATCCAATTCTTTTTCTCTTACAAAATTTCACCACCTTTTGGTTGTGATTTTAGGCTTTCTTGTTATATTTGTTTCACTTGTGAACTCGTTAAAACCCTCATCTACAACCACTCTCCCACAACATGAAAACCCTCGCTTTTCGGATTCTTCGACAAAGGGTTTTCGCGGTGGGAGAAGGGAAAATCGGAAGACGAAACGGAGAGAGTTTGAAGCAAGCGATCATGAAGTTCCTAGTGGACCAAACCCTATTTCCAACAGGTGATCAAAAAAAGTTATCGAGTGAATGAAGAGATTTTTTTTTCCAAGTATATCATGTTTTAATGTTAATTTGCTTTTCTCACTTTTTGTTTTGATCATCTTCGTTGTCATTTACATCTTTTTTTTTTAAAGCTTTTATTGTGAGTAGAGTTGTATAGGTAGAGAGATATTACACCATATTTATATATCTTTGTTTGTATTGATCATATATATCGGCTATTAGCTATATGTTTGGATGATGAATTAATGGTGTGTATATATATATATTTTTTATAAACAAAAATGAATTCCATAACGCAAAAATTGCAGTACATGGGGTACTTTCGCCCTTACATATGAAAAGAATGAATAACGACTCCAGAAATAAAACTACAATGACCTCAATTACATTTGCAAGTTATTTCCACACTCTTATTTCGCCTATTCAAATAAGATAATTTATTTGCGTTAGAACTATTCCGTGAACCAAGATCTATTCCTGCAATATTTGTTCATGGGCATGCAAAGGTTTCTTTTTAACCATATTACTTATTTTTGTTGAATAATATATTTTGTTTTCACTGAACAATATTGTTTGATCATATCAATGGTTTTCAGTGCATAATTAATACTACTATTTATTTATATAGAATCTATGCACAAAAGTGTTACTTCTATTTGTTGATGGAGCGTCTTTTGTAAAATCGAGTCACGAAAGATTAATAAATTTAAATAAATTAGAGTCCTACTTTTTGTTTGATTGATGCGTGTGGTCTCACGAATTTAATTACCCTTGTTTTATGAGCTTCTCTTTTTCATGTTCACCGCAATATCTTTAGACTGGCCTCTTTTTCTTTTTCTTCTTTTTTGGTCAAAAGCTGCACTTCTATTTTATTATTTTTCTCGTTAATTAATTCACAAATTATTAAATGAAACTTTATCATATTATAAAATTAATATCTTTTATATTTATAAATTAATATAAATATTTTTATAAACTAATATCTATAACATTTAATGCTATCATATTAATTTATAAGTGTGATGATATCATTTAATAAGTGTTTTTTATATAAATTTTATACTATAAATAATTTTCAATAGACACCTACTGCAGGTATTTTTTTTATAATTAATGAAGGCTTGATTTTCGGCTCACGTGCTAATTTATATTTCCCACGGATTATAAAATGGAGCATTTTGTTCACATAAGACAATCAAATTAAGGGTGTGTTTTGAAACACTTAAAACAACTTTCAGAAGCACTTATTTTCAAAGTTCTCTCTCACAACTTTTAAAAATAAGTACTTTTGGAAGTTATTTTAAGTGTTTCAAAACACACTTTAAATTTATTTAATTAACCAAAAAAATTCAAACCGAGTTAGTGCGCGAGTATATATGAAAGAATTTCGATCTTGAAAATTTTTCATTTCATTTAAAAGTTCAAATTAGTTAGTAGAAAAATGTGAAATCAATTTATTCATATTAATTATTTAGTACTACTCTTTTATTTTTGGTTGTGTTATCAATTCTACTCTCTTACTCGTGGGATTGATTCTCAATTTTACCCTTTTTGAACACGTTCATTGATTAAATATTTTAATATGGGTGAAGTTGCTTAATTTCTGTCGAATTAATTTAATTAAAATCAAAATGTGATTGTGAAACAAAGATTTTGATATCATGAAAAAATGTCATCTCATTTAAAAGCTCAAATTTATTGAGAGATTTAAAACTAATTCATTTATATTAATTTCCAATTATGTCCGTAAGATGAACAAATTTAATTTCCTATTAAGTCTCGTACATATTCTTCTCTTACCAAATTTAGTTGTATGTATATGCATTTCTTGGTTTCTGATTTCTGGTTTAGGGTTTCAAAAGAATGGGGGAGGGAATAAAGGTATTGGTTTCTTTATTGGAAAATGTAACATTTCTATATTCATTTTTTTTAAACATTTCTATATTCATTATATATCATATATGCATATATAAAATTATGAAATGAACAATGCAACTAAAGGGACCAAATTTAAGGCAGGAATATAATTAATGGTGTGGGTAGGTGGTGGGTGGGACAGATTTAAACTTTGCTTTTGTTTTATGAATAACAGTAATATGAGTATCCAAGGAAAATAAAGTTTGATACCAAAAGCTAACTATTATCACCCTATCATTTCATAATCACCAGTGCTCTAATTTGATTTCATTATATATATACGCAGTATTGTTAGATACACAAGTATCAACATATTCATAAATTATTGACTGGAACAAAAGTACGCAATCGTCGGTTCTAAATTATTGGAATATTATTGTCTCGGAGATGTTTGACTCAAATCTCAAAAGTAGATAAAGCTTTAGCGAAAATTGATATTTTTTCCGCGTAATTTTGACTCATTTTGATCTTAATCCTATTAATTTAAGGTTTTTTATCTTGATTCGGTGACTTTATAAAATTCGACTTTTCATCCTGTCAACTGCAGTAGGACTGAAAAGTTGAATTTTTTAAGTTACGGGACTAAAATCAAAATTCGTAAATTATGATCTTGGTCCTGTAACTTTACAAAATTCGATTTTTTAATCCTGTCACTTGCTATTACAAGTAACTAACATATGACAAAACGAAAATGTCGAATTTTATAAAATTACAGGACCAAAATCAAATACCGTAAATTAATAGGACCAAACTCTAAATGAGTCAAAGTTACAGGAACAAAAAAATGTTTTCACGTGTTTTTGCGAACGAACTTTGTATTAGTACTTGAAATGATAAGATAATTTTTAAAGATGCATATAAAAGATGAGAGGTGGATCAATAATATCCCTCCTTAAAATCACTTTATCATTTGAAATACTAATAAACAACTCGATAATAAAGGTGGTGTGCACGTTATTCTGAGACGGATGTAGTACAATTTAAGTTTATTTTTAAATAGTATTAATAGTTATTTTTAGTGAATATTATATATTAATTGTTTTCATTGAAAAGTGTTAGTTATATACAAAAACTATAATTGTTATACACAAAAATTATTATTATACATAAAAATTATCACTATTTAAAAAATAAATATTTTTTAATTAATAATAATTTTTGTGCACAACAGTGATAATTTTTGTGCATACCTGTAATAGAGCTTATATATATAGACTTAATTTCACATAAGTGTTACTCATATTAATATGTAGTCAGAAAATAATTTCATATATCGGTAAAAATGTAAAAAGTAGTAGTATAATATTCCTTCTTTTTTTTAGGATAGTATTATAATATTTTATTAAAAAAGTTATGGTTAAATTGCAAAATATTATAAATAATAAATTCATTTATATTTTTTATTAAACTAAGTCTTCGTTGAAACTTGTTCATAATATGAAATTTATATCATTACATTTACAAATTAATGTCACTACACTATCAACTAATATCATTACATTTATAAATTAATATTATAATATTAAATGCTACTAGTATTAGTTTATAAATGTAATGATATCAATCTACTTTTCATACATTAATATTATAATATTAATATTAAATATTATTAATATTAATTTATAAATATAATAATATCAATTTTAATTTTTATACTATGAACAAGTTTTACACTGCAGATTTCTTTTTCCTCGGCAGTTGGTTTTGATTTTTTGTTTGGTCTATCCCTGTGAGCCGATTTATAGTAGGTTAAGACTTAATTCTTATTGGGCCAGTTTTTACTATTCCGGCCCATCTTATATTAAACAACAATATAAGTAGCATTAATTCAGCCCTAGTTTCTGTCAATTAATATTATGATGACCAATTGTGAAAAGCTCAAAGTAGTTAAACATTGCAGAATAACTCCATATTTCTCTAGATATACAACAAAAGGAATTAAATTAAAGTACATGATTGGTAATAACGGAATGAAATTATGGTTGAATGAAATTAGTTCATAAATGAAATAGAGATATGAGTGAAAAGAACATTTTTATATTGATATTAACCAGGAATGAAATATAAGTATTGTGTAAATATATTTTAAATTATTATTCATAATGACATGTGGAGATGAGATGACAGAACAAATCATAGTTTGGCTCCGTATCAAAACTATTATTATATGTACTACTAATAATATATGTGTATTATTATTGATGATATATTATTATTTATTGTATAATATTAGAGAATAAATATTTTATAGTTCAATAACTTGCCATTCTTTTTAAATTAGTCTCAATTGTTTTAACTTTTTTATTTAGGTTTTGGAAGTGTGTGAATTTTAAAATTGGTCAATCCACCAGCTATGGTAGGTCATTTACCCGGTCAATGCTTATGTGTGTTTGACCTTTTTTCACATATGGCAATGCTGATTGGATTTTTATGTTAATGTGACATTATATATTTGACAAAAATTCATATGAGACGGTCTCATGCATGAGATGGGGTACAACTTAGCACAAATCACATCCACCTCTTCAAAACTGTTAAAGCGTCAATGTCCAAATTATGTCTCGTCTCACCGTGAGACAATCTCATGCAAGTGTGTATCTATATATTTTAATAATTCAATAAATTAGTAGAAAAATAATACGTGTTTTTTTAAAATATATTCCCAGATTATGTTACTGCAATTTTTTTAAAATAAAAAATGACATTATTTTTGGAAAAAAAATCAAATTTTATAATTCTGTTAATTAAATTTTGTAGCTACGCTAAAGTAACTTAAATTTTGCAAAATTATTTTTGAAAATTAAATTAAAAAATTTTAAAATTTTAAAAGTAAATTCATTAAAAAATAACTTATGACCATTAAATTTGTAAAATTAATAACCTTGACATATTGAAAAGGCTGTAATATAAATAAATTTGAAATAAAAATCTTTAAAAAAATAATTTAAATTTAATTTTGAAAAGGGTGCAATTTAACGGATTTTTTTTAAGGTTTTATTCTAATTTATTTATATTACAGTCTTTTCAAAATCTTAAGGCTTTTAATGAATTTACATTAAAGGAAACTAGTAATTGAACCCGTGTGATGCACGACTGTAGTTGAACAATTATTTTAATAGTGAGTAATATGATTTTTTGGAAAATTCTTTAAGAAAAACATTTTAGCTAATTCATATTTAATACACAATTTTAAGTTAAATCCATTCGTTAAGTATTGGAAAATCTCGTAGCACGCCGAAATATAAGTGAAAGCAGATAACAACTATGGGTTCATGAAAATAATGTAGTGTTAATGCCAACACTACGAATGTGCTTATTATCTAACAATATAAGCTAAATTAAAAAAATATCTTTTAGATAATATGAATAATAAATTTTGAGCAATACTTATCATATAAATTCAAAATTTTATAGGACGAAATAGTACTTTCAGGTTATTTTGGCACTCAACATAGTTGCTGAAATTATAAATTAATTGATAGCATAAGAAAAATAAAAAAGATTTGATAAACTATTCGTAATATTATTGTAGAAAAATTCCCAAAAAAAAAATTGATTCATAACATAAGGAAATACTCCCTCCGTCCCATTTGAAGTTGCACGCTTTCCATTTCGGTCCGTCCCATTTGAAGTTGCACACCCCAAATATGGAAAAGAATCTTACAATCTCCACCTTCACAATCTCCACCCTCCATCTCCTTTGAAAAGTCAACAAAACACACAAAAAACCATTTTTTTTTTAAATGTGTGCAAGTCAAAGTGTGAAGCCTCATATGGGATGGAGGGAGTAAGAGACATAAATTGATATTGAACTATTCTTTCTCAATCTTATTTTGGTCATCAATTTCTTCTTTGCATTTGAACTTGTCATATCATTGCTAGATAGTGGTTTCTTATAATTTTCTTCATTTGTTATTTCAATGAGGTTGAGATTTGGATCTTCTGCTTGAATTGGAGTGTTTTGTTGAATTGAAGAGTTAACAGTCACGCCTGGAATCATCCTATACCGAAAATATTTTATAATTACTTATTTATAATAATAACTTTAGAGTGAAAATATTCTAACAGTAGAAAAACTTACTTGACTACAACGAAAATTTATAGAATACTTAGAGACGATTTTCTCATACGTATTAATTTTAATAACACTGGAATTGTTATTAGAATTATCTATACATGACGAAAATGTCGAATTTTATAAAGTTACAGGACCCATATAAAAAATTGTAAGTTACTAGGATAAGATCAAAATGAGTCAAAGTTACAGGATAAAAAAAAAAAGGTATTTTCCCTTTAAATTATAAGTTCTTTTGTTTAAAAAAATCATAATTAATAATTTATTTAAATAATATAAATTGTCTTTATGTCGAGCATATTATATTTATTTAAAAAAACAATCTAATTTTCGTAATTTAGTGTACACTATGAAACTAATGATAATGATAAATTTTCGATTTATGATAATAATGGTAAGTTTGTTTCCTGGCTTATCTCGTAAGATATTAGGCCCGCTTGGTATGGGTGGGGAATGACAATGATAATGAGTATCATTGAGGAGGTCAATCATCATGGAGATATTGATTGCATTGTTGGTGCTTGATTGATTGTATTGAGGGGTCTAAAATAAAATTGTCAACCAGGATTAATGACATTAATTACCATTACCCACTTTCATTCCCCCAATCAATTGGGCCCTTAATTTTCAAAATAAAATCCGGTATGTTCAATACTCGTTCATGATCTAAATTAATCCAAATTCATAAGACAAAACTTATGTACTTGCATGATTTATCCAATTTTTATATGATTCTACTCAATATCAGTGATGTAAAAGTTCCGAATAGTCCCCGCCTAGGCGGCGTCTAGGCGCTAGGCGGTCGTCGGCCGACCCGATTTTATCTAGGCGCCGCCTAGGCGATCGAGTCGGGAGCTAGACTGCTATGTCTGGAGCTAGGTGTCCAACACTAAGGTATTATTTGATAATGAAAGACTTTGTTCTTAGATTAAATTGATGGTAAGACAAATATTGATAATTTTCACTACACTAAAATTTCAAAACACAATTTTGTTTAATTTTTTTATGTTAGATTAATTTTTTTGTACTCTATAATGGATAATAGATATAAGAAAATATGTTTCAATTGTTATCTAGATTTAGGTGGTTGTATAATGAATTTATTAATTAATTTTGAAGTGTATTTTTGTTATAATATATTGATAAGTAATAAATAAAACTCATTTAGATTGAAAAAAACAAAAATAAAAAACCGAATCGACTAGTCCCCGATTAGTCCCCGCCTAGACGGTCTAGGCGCTAGGCGGTCCATATCCGCCCGACTACCGATTTCCGACTTCTGCACCCTTACTCAATATTAACATAGTCCGTAAGAAAGTCTTTCCAAAAAAAAAAAAAAACAGACTCCATAAGAATAGGATTGATATTAAATTTTATAATATGGTATACGTTATATACTGATCAATATTATTTTTCAATTTTAATATTCAAACTACCATATATATTAATATTTTCATAATACAAACTGGTACCTTTCTTTCTTAAGAAAATGTTGCCGCATTTGTTTGACTTCTGATAGTTTTTTTTCTTTTTTTTTTTCAATTACTCAATTTGTAACATCTACTTTAGTTTTTAAAATACTAAAATTTCTTTTGTACTTTAAAAGATATTCCAAAGTTTCAAAAATATTCGAAACATTTTTACTGATCAACTCAATATTTGAAATTATTATAAAGATTACAAAGATTTTTTTTCAATTCATTATTATTTGTTAATATTTTTTTTCATAGATTTGTCTCCCAATTTAGAAATAATTTTTGGCTGGAAAATCCAATGGTTTTCAAATTTGGGGCGGTTTCTGCTTTTATATATATATATAGATTTTAATTTTATAATGATTTAGAAAATTTTAATTTTAAAAATGATTTAGCATATTTTAATTTTTTTTTAAAATAATATAGTTGTTTATTAAAAAAATTATGTAAAAACAAAAACAAAATCAAATTTTATTATTTTTCTACTAATTTAATGAATTATTAAAATAAATCATTCCATATTAACATAAAAATTCAATCAACAACGGCCCCATGTGAAAAAAAAGGTAAAACAACATGTGTATTGACCGAATAGGTGGTTGTTGCGTGCATAATAATTTGGGCTTACTGGCCCATTAGTATATTGTCTGGCCCAACTGTAGGCCCTCCCCAGCTCGGCCCACGCGAAACTATCCACAATATCTAAGGCTCTAAGCGAGCTCGCATTCTTCATGGCGAGCTCGCCCAATTCGGTCAAAGATGAGTACGACCAATGCCTTTGAAGTCGAGCTCGCCCTGTTCATTTCATCTCATGAATTATTTAATTGAGCTCCCCGTCCAGCTGGCAGCAAGTACGATCGAAACTTAATGCGAAAAGATTGTTGGCTGAGGCATGGAGCAGAATATCTTCTCGGTATGGCAAAGATATCGACGGGAAACAGCAATAGGACAGTCTCAACCACCTAATTGCGAGAATTATCAAAAGACTCGGCAGAGATCTCGGGATTCGAAGCTCCCCCAAAGTCCCAGGAGATCTTCAGCATTAAATGTAACCCTTGATTCCGGGCAATAAATGGAGATCTTGACATTTAATGCTTAGAGCTAGGGCAAAAGAGAGTGAAAATCACTCTCTATTGTACTATACATATGGGCAATAAAGGCCCTCACAAAAACCAAAGTTAATACAAAGAGGCACACATTCTGTCGTATTCTCTCTTGCATTTACTGCTTACATTGTATGCTTGATAACCAACCCATTGTTCATCATTTGAGCATTTATTTTTTGATTAGCTAAAACCCTTAAGTCATATTCTACACCTATTCTCTTGTTATTTTTTTTAGTGTTAGTGTTCTAGAGACAATCTTATTGTTAGGACATAATGCTAAGATAATATTCAGTATTGGTTTTAATATTACTGTTTGTTTAATATTAAATGTATGGCATTACACTTCTTTGAATATTATGTTTGTTTTTTTTTTTTTGATCGGACAATGTTAGTTGTTAGATGTTAATGGTTAGTATACCAAGCACCCAAAAACTCCACAAATTCACCAAGCCACCTTATAACTCCCAAACTCCAATTAGTTCCCAAAGGGAATCGAACCTGGGTCTCCCACTCAATGGAGGAGCCCAGTGGCCAGGTGGGCTAAGCCACCTGGTTTATTATGTTTGGTTGTTTGCATTTATTCTGATTTGTGTTCCCATGAATCATTGTTGTCATTGAGATTGTGAGAACTCAGATGACTTAAGCATGATTCTCAAATAGCCCCGATCAAGAATCATACTCTTAGAGAGTGTAGTAAGATCTCACTTACTACGAGATACTAGGTATCTCATGATGGATGCACAAATATCTTAGAGGGTATTGGTATAACTATCTGAGAAACCGTTTGATTTAATTCTACAATATGTGTCTACGGGTATCTCAGTTAGTAGGAGAGATGTGATACTCCTTTGACTTGAGGTCAATACGCACGACATGTGTGGTGTGTGGAGTGATGAACTTTGACCATGACCGACGCTTGCACCCTTCCATGGGTAGATATGGCTTGGATTGGGTTCATCACGAAATGTATGTGCGTGGTAGTTGAGCCAATAATAAGATTCATTCCTCAATGTGGATTTAGAGAGAATACTCTGTTGGGGTTATACGTGAAAGTATGCTTTTACTTTGTATAACCTATGTATTAAACACTTATTTACTGAAATAAATTATTTATCACTGTTGTTTTAAATATGATTGAATGTTATATATATTTATTGCAAACCGTTCATATAATAACACATGTTACATTGTAGTTAATGTGGTGATACCAGATCACAGAAGATCACGTTAACAGTCCCTTGTAAACTAGTGCGTGTTTCACAACTTAGATAGATCCGAACAGTCTATTGGTAAAAGTTGATGTGTAAGGCTCAAATTGGCTTGTCTTAACCAAGAGATTACACTAGTGCATTCGATGCGCTGAAGCGGGCCTGCAGAGAGGATAAACTCATTCGCACTGACTTAAGGGATGAAGAGTTAGACCTCAGTGGTTGTTGATTTCTTAATCTCTATCACTTAATAAGGACCGTGTGCGATTAGTAGTTATTGCTTTGACTTATAAATGGGAAGAGAATCATTGCAACTTCGATACCCTATATCTTGGGCAATAATATTAATTGCACGACAGTTGCTAAATTAATACAGAGAATCGTGTGCTTGCAAAGTCTTGCGTGATTGGTCCCTTTGGTGGGCTCGGAACCTTTATCATACCAAATCTTGCAAGTGGAATTAATATTCTGGTATGGATAATAAAGTTGAGCTGTCTTTACTCAAAGGATAAAGATATTAATTCAGTGGCTTAATTAATTAATGGACTAAATAATCTTAAACAAGGAAAATAATAATCGGGAGCCATATTACCGTAATATGGGTTAAGGTTGGATAGTACAATATTAATTATATAGTGGTATTAATTAATATTAATGGGCTGAATTATATTGTGGCTCAATATTGGAATTCAGAAGCCCATTGGAAGGTCCATCTTAATTCTCCTAAAGGCCCCTCAAGTAGCCCAAATTAAAGTCCAATAAATAAAAGGTGCTTAAAATAAAATAAATGATTGTTGCCTAATATTTCTTGATTTTTTCGAAAATTTTAAAGAAAAAAAGGGAGAAGAAATTTTCTTGAAAAGATTTTATGGAAAGGATATAAGTATTCTTGGAATACAAGATTATCTCTGAAATTCAAGAAATCTCCCACTTGGTTTCTTTAATGTGTTTTTTCGAAAATTATGTATAAGAAAGGGAAGAAAGATTTTCTTGATTTTCTTGGAAAGATTTTATGAAGAAAGATATGTATTCTTGGAATACAAGAATATCTCATAAATTCAAGAAAGATCCAATCTTGCAAATCTTCTTGTTTTTTTCGAAAATTAAGGGTAAATAAGGGTGTGAGATTTTTGTGAAAAAATACACATGGAAAGAAGAATATATGAGATATATTCAAGATTTCTTGGAGATCAAGAAAAGATCTTTCCTAACCCTAATTAACCCTAAAAATTCGACCAACACCCCCTCTTATAAATAGGGGATGAATTTTTCATCCCTTGTGCAATTTCATGTGTTGGAAGTAGGTTGTGCAACAATTTTATTTTCCTTTGTTTTATAAATCGTTCATCGGAGAACCTCCCACCGGGTTATTGAGCGAGGACTTGAGAATACTTGAGAAGGACTTTTGGTTGGTAGCCAGTTACTTGATCCTGTCCGTCTCGGATTGTCTCTCCAATGGGTACGTTTACGTAAACTCCTAGAAATTCCGCATGCTAGGATCTTTTACGTGAATTTTATTTGCATGTCGTTGTTGGTGTAATTATTATTTGAATTCACTTAGGTAAATTCATGCTAGTAATAATTGTTAATTTAAATTTGTATTTATGAGGTCATCCCGAATAGATCCTGACATATGTTAACCCAACATACTCATCTTCTCATCATATATGAGATCTAAGTCATCAGCCAATGTACGCCAACTTGGACTTTGTGGCCAAGTGTGACACACATGATCAATTAGTGATTAGAGATAATATGATTAATTTTTTTGAATAGACACTTCATCATGTTCAAGACTTAATCGAGTATTCGCGAATGAAAGAAAGTTATCGTAATAGCTCATGTTTCAGTTACAGATAGTTGCACGTTTCTCGCAACGTACCTCATATATTGAGAATGTCTGATTTATTATCTAGGGTTCAATTAAGACCGTTAGTTTGACTAAATCACTTAATATAGGAGGACCTATGGGTCACACAGCAAGTAATTCCCCTTACTGGTTAAAGTTGGTTGATTAAGTATGAAGTTGGATTTAATTAAATAGGAATCCCAAATAATACATGAAATATTATTGTAGGAAAATATATTTAAGGAAAATCAAATTTATGGGATTTGTTTTGCAAGATTAGGAAAGATATTCCTAATAAAGATAGTTAAGATTTAAGCTGGGTTTCCCCTATATATATGAGATCCTAGGGATTCATTAAACACACAAGAAAATCTAATTTCTCCATAAAATCTCTAGTTAGAATTTTCCTAGCAAATTCATCGCGGGGATCCAACGCTGGCAAATCTGTGTGGATCTGCTAACGGGGATTACGTGGATACTATAGTAGAGAAATCTGTCTACGAATTACTATAAGGAATTAAAATGTATTCCCACATATTTAATTTGGAAGATCATTTCACCAAAACACTGAGTGTTCATGTACACACTAAACATTTGATGGTCTAGGGGTTAGACATGTAGTAAGTGACTCTAGTCCAAGTGGGAGATTGTTAGTGTTAGTGTTCTAGAGACAATCTATTTTAAGGACATAATACTAGATGATATTCAGTTTGACTTAATATTATAGTGTTGGGATTATACTGGAAAGTATGCTTTTACTTTGTATAATCAGACTGAGTTTCGGACTTATTTACTGAAATAAATTGTTTATCACTGATGCTTTAAATATCATCGAATGTTACATATATTTACTGCATAACTGTTCAATAAATAGTACGTGTTACATTGTAGTTAATTTAGTGATACCAGATCATAGAAGATTAAATTAACAGTTCCTTGTAACTAAAAGTACACCATTCACGACCAAGATGGAAATGAACAATCCATCGTGAAAGGTTGTAGTGTAAGGCTCAGATTGGTTTGTCTTGACCAAGAGATTACACTAGTGCATGACTGATGCATTGAAGAGGACCTACAGGAGGAAAAATTCTTCAGAACTGAACTAGAAAGAATTAGACCTCAGTGGTTAGTTATTTCTTAATCTTCGTCCCTTAAATAGGATTGCGTGTGGTTAGTAACTATTGCTTTGACTTATTACGGGAAGAGAATCAATGAGATTCAATACCCTATATCTTGGGCAATATTATTGGTCACATGCGATTGCTAAGATTTAATACGGAGAATCGTGTGCAAGTACGCTTATTCGATTTGCCCCCTTGGGAGGTTCATAAGTTTTATCATACCAAATCTTGCAAGTGGAACTAGTTTCCGGTATGGATAATAATGTTGAACTGTTCCTTTACCAAGGATAAAAGATATTAATTAATGGAAAGCTATTTCAGTGGCTTGAATTAATTAATGGGCTAGATAATCTTAAACACGGGGAAATAATAAACGGGAGCCATATTAACTGTAATATGGGTTAAGATGGATAGTGCAATATTAATTATGTAGTGATATTAATTAATATTTATGGGCTTGAATAATATTGTGGCTCAATATTGATAATTCAAGATCCATTGGAAGGTCCAATCTTAATTCTCCTAAAGGCCCCCCAAGTAGCCCAACATAAAGTCCAATAACTGAAAAAGACGTTTAAAATAAAATAAATTTTGTTGCCTATTTTTCCTCATTTTTTTCGAAAATTATGAATAAAAGGGGAGAAAGATTTTCTTTGAATTTTGTTATGGAATGAAGATATGTATTCTTGGAATACAAGATTATCTCATTAAATTCAAGAAATCTCCCACTTGGTTATTCATATGGATTTTTTCGAAATTTTGAAATAAAAGGGAAAGAAAGATTTTCTTGATTTTCTTGAAAATATATTATGGAAGATATGTATTTCTTGAAATACAAGAATATCTCATAAATTCAAGAAGATCCAAATCTTGGAATCTTGTTCCTATTATTTTCGAAAATTCCCATAACAAGAGGAGTTGGGATTTTTGTGGAATATTTTAATTATGGAGAAAAGAATATAGGAGATATATTCAAGATTTCTTGGAGATCAAGAAAAAAAATTTCCCATATTATTTTATCACTAAAAAATCTTCCAACCCCCTCTATAAATAGGGGATGAATGTTTCATTCCCAAGTACAATTCCATGTGCTGGAAAAATTAGTAAATCCACAAAGGTGGTGCAACAAATTTTATTTTTCCTTTTGTTAATTGTTCGCGAGCTTCCTTCCACCGGATTGTCGAACAAGGACTAGGGGAATACTTGGGAAGGTCTTTTGGTGTGTTTTCATCGACGAGTCCATTGCCATTCCAAGAGGTAAGTTCACGTAAACTCGTAGTAATTCCGCATAAGTAGGATTTACGTGAACTGTTTATATGCATGATTTGTTGTTGAATTATTATTTGAATTAATATAGGATTAATTCATGCTAGTAATAATTGTTAGAATTAAATTTGTATTTAAATATTCATCCCGAATAGATCCGCAAATAATTCCCCAAAAAAGCGGTATCGAGCCTCGGTTTCGCTCAATTTTAAATTGTAATTTAATTCGCTATCATTAAATTTGAAATTGGATAGTAGAATTGCTAGATCTTTTTTGCAGGTATCCAATTGTCATGGAATTTAATGTGTTTATTTATGCATGCATATATATTGTGGTTTTTTAATTCGATTCGTTCGGATTCGTTTTGTCTCGTGAGAAAATCCACGAGTAGATTAGAATTTGTTTGATTTGATCAATGTAATAGGCTAGTCTAGATCTAGGTTTATTTATTTTTTTAAATAAATTGTAATCGATATAAAAAAACGGTGGCGAAAACGAAGAATTAAAAGACGGATCCGAATTGGGCGTAAGTAGTGCATCATCGCGAAAACGCGTTGCGGGGACGCCTGCGCTGATCTGGACGGATTGTGGGCGATACCACCGAGATGCCTGCGGGGCGACACGCGATGCCAAGGGCGACGGCGACGGCGGCGACCTGACGGGCAACGCGGGCGACGGGCGGGCGACGGCGGCGACGCGGCGCCGGGGTGCGCAAGACGCGGTATGGACTCCACTCGACACGGCCGGGGAGTGCTAGGCGGGCACTTTCAGACCATGAAATGGTCGATGACGGGCTTGACAAGGCGTTTTTTAAGACGGTCAAGTGGGAGCTTTTCGAGACGAACGATAAAGTCTATGAAGACGATTTCTCAAGATCAAGACATGACAAAAATTAACCATGACAATTGGATAAATGTGCCCAATATGTTTAATTTTTTGTCTTGATGTTTATGCATTATTTATGCTTATTTAAATTGTGTTTAAATTTATGGCGCATGAGAAAATATTTTGAAATATCTCACTTTCGAAAATTACTAAGTATGTTTAAACAATTAATTGACAATTTTATTTCGATAATAAAATTGAATTAATTATCGACCTCCATGATTTATTTATTTGTGAATTCTTTTGGAGAAATTCCCCCCTGATTTTTGGTCAAAAGATAGCTTTCACATGAATAAATTCCAAACGGATGATTGTGGATTATTACTAGTGGCGATGATGACCCTCCCACAAGGCTCGCTTCAAAGCTTAAATAATAATTTCAGATTTAATCATGGTTATTTTTAGGTATAAAATTGATATGCATATACTTCCCCAAGTCCCTGTCAATTTTATATTGGTCAAGTGGGAGCCAACTATTAATCTGATATTAAAGGTTTGTAAATCGTTTTTGTTTGTAATCGCTTGAATGTGTTTAAATAATGACCCACCCCACGGGGCTTATTTAAACTTTTTTTTTTGATGTTGGGTGATGCATGTTCATATTTTTTTTTGAGATTTTAATATGAAACATGTGATCGAATTTTGTGATATATTTGTGCTTATGCATAATATTATTTATTTCAGTTCATCATGTCGCAACCTTTTAATCCACTGTTATATACACTCAAAGAACAACAATTAACTGGAGATAACTATGTTGTTTGGAAACTGAATATGAGTTTTGTCCTACCGGCACAAGAACATTATTGGGTTCTTGATGTACCCAAGCCCCGTATGCCTACTGATGGATCTGATGCGGAAAGGCACTTGTATAATATTTGGGAGCAGGCCAATGAACCCATGAAACGTGTAATCTTGACTTCACTGTCTGATGATTTGAGACACATTCATGAAGGTGTTGAGTCTGCTGCAGAAATTATACAAAGTCTTGAAGAAATGTTTTTAACAAAAGACCGCATGATAAATCAGTTTAAAATGGGCGACGTGGCTAGGCTAAAAATGGCTGAGGGAACACCCGTAAGGGAGCATGTTCTCAGAATAAAATGCCATTTTGATAAACTTTCTTATCTCGGTACTAAGTATTGTGATGAGGCTCAAATCGAATTTCTTTTCCTAACTCTACCAAGGTGTTTCGATGAGTTTTTATCAGAGTTTTGTGATGAGCGATCACATGTTTACAATGGATACTCTACAAGAAGCCTTGGAGATAATAGAGAAGCATTTAGGAAAGAAAGACGAAGCATTGGTGACCAAAAGTCTTTTCTCAAGATCTAGGCCAACGTAAGGTAAGACTCAAGAAAAGGAAAGTGGTTAGATCCAAAGCAAACTCATCACTAAGAAAAGTAAGAGAAAGATAGCTAGTTGGATGGGTGTCAAGAAAGTACCAAAAGGGAAATACTTCAAGTGCGGTGAAAAGGGACATTGGAGGTCAGCCTGTTCCAATCCCAAAAGGAATGGAAAGAAAGGTAATTCTCACGCACTAGTTGTTGAAACTTGCTTAGCGGCGTATGCCTCCCATTTATGGGTGGTGGATACGGGATCCACTGATCATGTATGTTTCACTTTACAGGGGTTCAAGCGGACCCGACAACTTAGTGGGAGTGAGATCCTCATCACACTGGGCGATGCCACGAGAGTGGCAGCTGAAGCAGTGGGAGAAGTGCACCTGTCTTTTGAAGACAAAATTTTAATTTTAAGAGATGTACTTTACGTTCCGAATTTTAGAAAGAACTTGATTTCAGTTTCTAACCTTGATGGATATTCGGTTACTTTTGATAAAGTTGTTACCATTTCTCTTTATGATAAATTTATCTGTCATGGAACGTTGTCAAGTAATCTCTATACAATTAACTGTGCACACCACTCACGAAATACATCCTATAACACATCAACTGTTTCCGGTAAAAGAAAACATTCATCAGACGTGAATGAAACACTTCTATGGCATCTAAGATTGGGACATATTAATCCAAAGAGGATCCAAAGTTTGGTGAAAGACGGTTCACTAGAGTCTCTCCAAGTTGAACCAATTCCAACCTACGAATCATGTTTGGAGGGTAAAATGACCAAGAGGGTATTCGGAGCCAAGGGGAATAGAGCCAAAGAAGTGTTAGAAATCGTTCACACAGACGTATGTGGTCCAATGTCAACCATGGCAAGAGGAGGTTACGAGTATTTCGTCACTTTTATTGATGACTACTCAAGGTACGGTTATATTTTCCTTATGAAGCATAAATCTGAGACCTTTGAGAAATTCAAAGAATTTAAGGCTAAAGCAGAGAATCATAGGGAAAAATGTATCAAGTCTCTACGATCCGATCGTGGAGGCGAGTACCTCAGTGATGAGTTTTTAAACTACCTGTCAGATGAAGGGATTGCATCCCAGCTGACTGCACCCGGAAGCCCTCAACAAAACGGGGTTGCAGAGCGAAGAAATAGAACTCTTTTGGAAATGGTTAGATCAATGATGTGTTATGCGGATCTTCCCAAGTCGCTTCGGGTCATGCCTTGAAACAATGGCTTACATTCTCAACTTGGTGCCATCCAAATTGGTTCCCAAAACTCCCAAAGAATTGTGGACCCAAGCAAGCCTAGTTTGAGACACATGAGAATTTGGGGTGTCCTACCACGTGTTGGACAAGGAAGCCGGAAATCGATCCTCGATCGTAATTAAGATCATTATAGGATACCCCGAGGGAACAAAAGGGTATATGTTCTATGGTCCCAAAGATCAAAAGGTGGTAATAAGCACCTACTTTAGATTTTTGGAGGAAGACTATATGAATGAAAGAAGACCCAGAAGTGAGATTACCTTAAGTGAGCTAAGGGGGCTAACCTCATCGCTAACCTTTGACAGATGATATACCAAACGACACACTTTCACAACCGAACCTCGTCAGAAGTGGGAGGGTTATTAGACGGCAACGAGAGATTCATGGGGATAGGAGAGTCCTCGGACTTGATTCCCCAGACAAGATGAATCGCACCCATGGATATATGATGAGGCAATCCAAGACAAGAATGCGGTTTCTTGGCAAAAGGCAATGAAAAACAGAAATGGGGTCTATGGATCATAACAGAAAAGGGGGAGCTAGTCGAACCACTTAATGGGGTCAAACTCATTGGTTGGCGGGGTATATACAGAGAAAGAGGGGACCGGACGGGAAGGTGGAAACCTTCAAGGCAAGGCTTGTGGCGAAAGGTTATACTAAAAAAAGGGGATCGACTATGAGGAAACCTTTTTCACCAGTAATAATGCTCAAGTCCATCCGGATTCTCTTGTTGATAGTCACAAGATCTCGATTTTGAAATCGGCAAATGGATGTCAAGATGCCTTTCCTTAACTAAGTCTTGATGAGGAAATCTATATGCAACAACCCCAAGGCTTCATTGAAAAGGGCCAAGAACACCTAGTTTGTAAGCTCATTAAGTCCATTTACTGGACTCAAACAGCATCCGTGAGCTTGGAACCAATGTTTTGATAATGTTATAAAGTCTTATGGGTTTGATCAAAATGAGTTCGAAAGTTGTGTGTACAAAAAAGCGTGTAAATATCGCATTGGTATTCTTAGTACTATACGTAGATGACATTCGCTCATCGAACGATGTAAAGGTGTTATCGGGCGTAGGGGCATGGCTTTCAAAAAACAGCTTTGATATGAAGGACTTGGGGGAAGCCGGACACATCCTTGGGATCAAGATCACTTGAGATCGCAAGAAAAGGATGATAAGCTTATCGCAAGCTTCATACACATACACTGTCTTGAAACGATTCAAAGATGCAGATTCCAAGAAAGGCTTCAGACCTTTCAGGGCATGGAATCCATCTATCCAAGGAAATGTGCCCTAAGACACAAAAAAGGAGATAGATGACATGAAAGACATTCCTTATGCTTCTACCGCCGAAGCCTTTATGTATGCAATGTTGTGTATGAGACCGGATATCCGCTTTGCCGTTGGCATGGTGGCAAGATATCAGAGTGACCCGGGGAAAGAACATTGAACGACAGTTAAAAACATTCTGAAGTATATGAAAAGAACTCGAGATAGAATGTTGGTTTATCACCGATAGTCTAATCCCCATCGGCCACACCTTTACTCGGATTTCCAATCGGACTTAGATTCCAAAAAATCTACCTCCCAGTAGTGTGTTTTTGCATGGGGAGGAGCCATGATATGGAGAAGCGTTAAGCAGAAATGCATCGCAGATTCTACCATGGAAGCCGAATATGTAGTTGCTTGCGAGGCAAAATGAAAAAGCGGTTTGCTCAAGAACTTCCTAGTGGACTTGGATGTAGTTCCGATTTGCCCAAAGACAATCATCGCTTATTGTGACAATGCCGAGCAATTTGCAAATTCAAGGGAACCAAGAGCCCACAAGGCCAAAAAACACATTGAAAGGAAATACCATCTTATACGAGAAATCGTTAAGAGAGGAGATATAGAGGTGACAAAGATCGCGTCAGAAGATAACCTAGTTGATCCATTCACAAAGGGTCTACCTCAGAATACATTTGAGAGACATGTGAAAGGAATGAGTGTCAAGACCGTTGTCAATCTGCTTTGAGTATAAGTGGGAGACATTATTAGGTTCGTGTAGGTGACATTAGTTGTCACGTGCTACACGAGACATCTTTAGTATACTTAAAAAGCGCACTTTGAGTATAAGTGGGAGATTGTTGGGATTATACTGGAAAGTATGCTTTTACTTTGTATAATCGGTCAATTTCGGACTTATTTATGAAATAAATTGTTTATCACTAATGCTTTAAATATCATCGAATGTTACATATATTTATTGCATAACTGCTCAATAAATAAGACGTGTTACATTGTAGTTAATTTAGTGATACCGATCACGTAAGATTAAATTAATGTTCCTTGTAACTAAAAAGTACACCATTCACGACCTAGATGGAAATGAACAATCCATCGTGAAAAGTTGTAGTGTAAGGCTCAGATTGGTTTGTCTTGACCAAGAGATTACACTAGTGCATGACCGATGCATTGAAGAGGACCTGACGTAAGACAAATTCTTCGAATCGAACTAGAAAGAATTAGATCTCAATTGGTTAGTTATTTCTTAATCTTCGCCCCTTAAATAGATTGCGCGTGGTTAAGAATTATTGCTTTTGACTTATTACGGAAGAGAATCAATGAGATTCAATACCCTATATCTTGAAAGGCAATATTATTGGTCTTCATGCGATTGCTAAGATTCAATACGGAGAATCGTGTGCAAGCACGCTTTGTTCGATTTGGTTGCTTTGGGAGGGTTCATAAGTTTTATCATACCAAATCTTGCAAGTGGAACTAGTTTCCTAGATGGATAATAATGTTGAACTGTTCCTTTACCAAGGATAAAAGATATTAATTAATGGAAAGCTATTTCAGTGGCTTGAATTAATTAATGGGCTAGATAATCTTAAACACGTGAAATAATAACCGGGAACCATATTAACTGTAATATGGGTTAAGATGGATAGTGCAATATTAATTATGTAGTGGGATTAATTAATATTTATGGGCTTGAATAATATTGTGGCTCAATACTGATAATTCAAGATCCATTGGAAGGTCCAATCTTAATTCTCCTAAAGGCCCCCAAGTAGCCCAACATAAAGTCCAATAACTGAAAAAGGTGTTTAAAATAAAATAAATTTTGTTTCCTATTTTTCCTCATTTTTTTCGAAAATTATGAAAAAAAGGGGAGAAAGATTTTCTTTGAATTTTGTTATGGAATGAAGATATGTATTCTTGGAATACAAGATTATCTCATTAAATTCAAGAAATCTCCCACTTGGTTATTCATATGGATTTTTTCGAAATTTTGAAATAAAAGGGAAAGAAAGATTTTCTTGATTTTCTTGAAAAGATATTATGGAATATATGTATTTCTTGAAATACAAGAATATTTCATAAATTCAAGAAGATCCAAATCTTGGAATCTTGTTCCTATTATTTTCGAAAATTCCCATAACAAGAGGAGTTGGGATTTTTGTGGAATATTTTAATTATGGAGAAAAGAATATAGGAGATATATTCAAGATTTCTTGGAGATCAAGAAAAAGATTTTCCAATATTATTTTATCACTAAAAAATCGTCCAACCCCCTCTATAAATAGGGGATGAATGTTTCATTCCCAAGTACAATTCCATGTGCTGGAAAAATTAGTAAATCCACAAAGGTGATGCAACAAATTTTATTTTTCCTTTTGTTAATTGTTCGCGAGCTTCCTTCCACCGGATTGTCGAACAAGGACTAAGGGAATACTTGGGAAGGTCTTTTGGTGTGTTTTCATCGACGAGTCCATTGTCATTCCAAGAGGTAAGTTCACGTAAACTCGTAGTAATTCCGCATGCGTAGGATTTACGTGAACTGTTTATATGCATGATTTGTTGTTGAATTATTATTTGAATTAATATAGGATTAATTCATGCTAGTAATAATTGTTAGAATTAAATTTGTATTTAAATATTCATCCCGAATAGATCCGGGCAAATAATTCCCCAACATATAGTTCATTTAATATTAATGTTTGACAATACACTTGTTTGAATATTATGTTTGATTGTTTGCATTTATTTGTACAAGTGTTCCCATGAGTCATTGTTGTCATTGAGGTTGTGAGAACTCAAATGATATAAGCATGATTCTCAAATAGCCCCGATCAAGGATCATCAAGAATGGGATATTGATGATGCAATTGAGATTGATGTGGGATCTGCATCATACTCTTAGAGAGTATAGTAAGATCTCACTTACTACGAGATAATTGGTATCTCATGATGGATGCACAAATACCTTAGAGGGTATTGGTATACCCATCCGAGAAACCGTTTGATGTAGTTCCACTATATGTGGGTGTCTCGGCGATGTGGAGCGATGCGATACTCCTTTTTGACTTGAGGTCAATACGCACGACATATATGTGGAGTGATGAACTTTGACCATGATCGACGCCAGACCCTTCCATGGGTAGATATGGCTTGATTGGGTTCATCAAGAAAACGACGCGTGGTAGTTGAGCCAAGAATATGATTAATTCCTCAAAGTGGATTTAGAGAGAATTCTCATCTTCTCATCATAATTGGATCTAAGTCATCGGCCGATGCACGTCAACTTAGACTTTGTGGCTAAGTGTGACATACATGATCAATTAGTGATTAGAGATAATATGATTAAGTTATTTGAATAGACACTTCATCATGTTCAAGACTTAATCGAGTATTCGTGAATGAAATGAGAAAATCGTAATAGCCCATGTTTCAGTTACAGGTAGTTGCACGTTTCTCACAATGTACCTCATATATTGAGAATGTCTGATTTATTGTCTAGGGTTCAATTAAGACCGTTAGTTTGACTAATCGCTCGATATATGAGGGTCCATGGCTCACACAACAAGTAGTTCCCTTTTACGGATTATAGTTGGTTGATTAAATGTTAAATTGGATTTAATATTTAATTTATGGAGAATTAATTAATAATAGATTAATTTGGAATTAATTATTATTAATGTTTAATTAAATTGGATTTAATTAAATAGGATTCCCAATATTAATATATGGAATATTATTATAGGATTTAATATATATGGAATCAAATCCGTAGAGATTTGATATACATGGGAATTAAATCCGTAGAGATTTTATATATGGAAAATAAATCTAAGAGATTTATTTTATAAGATTAGGGATTTTATTTCCTAATCAAGTTAGCTTAAGATTTAAGCTGGACCTCTCTTATATATATGAGCTATTGAGAATTCATAATACAAGTGTTCATATTCTCTCCATAAAATCTAGAGTTAGAATTTTCTTAGCAAATTCATCTCGGGATTCAACGTTGGCAAATCTGTGCAAGTCCGTGAACGGGATTACATGGATACCATAGTTGAGAAATCTGCTCTCGAATTACTGTACGATTTCTTGTTATGATTATTCGTAATTTTTATGCAATTATATGTTCGTTGTTGGTAAACTGTTTAATTCCACTGCGCATGTATTACGTGTTTACGTGCCTCTAAATTTCAACAGTGGTATCAGAGCTCAGGCTCTTGATGATTGCATAATTGGTTTTAATTGAAAAGACTTTTTTAATAAAACCGTAAGGCTGCCCATGTTTGACAAACCGCACCATGTTTTTCTTAATTTTGGGTGTGCACGTTTTATTGCCTTTTGTTATTGGCACTGCTGTTTTGACTAATAATATGCCCTAAGGGGCTATTTTGTGTGCCCCCTTTTATGCTTCATCCCTCATCTCCTTCTCAAACTTGGTTTGAGATTTAGGATTTTCTGAAAATTCCCCCACTGTCACTGTCTCCATACATCGCCGTTTCAACCTCTTCGTGAGCATCGGCGGTGTCGCTTGAGTAAGCGGCATAGTGCCGCAACTCGCGACGCCACATCGAGGTGGTTTCAGCCGATTCGATTTGAAAGCTATTAGGATGATGGAGCTGGAGGAAATTTACTCTAAATGGTAAAAATTCATCAAAACTATTAGGATGATGGAGCTAGAGGAAATAGAGCCGAATGAGGAGGAGATGGAGACGGAGAAGCCTCAAGAGAAGAGTCACAGAGAGAACACGACAACTGAGGAGATGGCACAACTGCCAAGGAAGGACCTATCAAAGGAACAAGTTCAACAAACTCCACAAGAGAAGGATTGGATACGGAAGACCTGCTTGAGTTCAATGAAAATGGAAAACAAAATTCATCAAACTTAGCATGCCGAGTGATATAGATTCGGAAGGAAGTAGGTTCGAGACACCTAAACCCTTTATGAATGATGTTGTATCCCATAAAATGCAAGGAATGCTACATGGCTCAAATTTATTTGCCACATAATCCCGAAGATAAGGAAACACACGACAACTGAAAGGATGGAAAACCTCATAATTAGGGGCAACATAGAATAATAGCTCAAATGGAGATTTTTCCTGAAGAACTGAAGTAGGCAAACGATTTATGGTATAAAAAGCACTACCGAAAGCTTCAACCCAATATCGTGAAGGAATATTTGCATAAAACATCATAGCAAGACCAGTTTCTGTGATATGACGATGCTTTCTTTCTGCATGCCAATTTTGAGTAGGTGTATATGGACAAGACATTGTATGACGTATACCATGTTCCCGAAAGAAATTTTGAACTCTCCCATTAGTAAATGCAGTACCTCCGTCACTCTGAAAGGTCTTAACCCGACTACCAAACTGAAGTACATCAAAGAAATTAGATTTCTACTTCAACGGATATAACCAAGTAAAACAGGAGAAATCGTCCACAAATATCACATAGTATCAAAAGCCAGAAACAGATGCAACTGGGGCAGGCCTCCATAAATCACAATGCACAATATCCAAAACATTTGATGAACGTTTAACATTTAATGAAAAAGGTAAACATTTACTCTTCGCTTGTTCACAAGACGAACGTAGGAGAGGTTTAGACAATACTGAAGTTACAGAAACATGACCAAGTTTTTGCAACAAAGAAACAATATCAAAGACAACTTGACCTAATCTAGAATGCCACAGTTCAAAAGAAGCTGTCAATCGAGAACGCAATCTAAAAGTCACAAACCCCGTAACAGCACCATCAAGCACATATAAGCCATTTCTATGCCCGCCTTGAGCCAAAAGTTCCTTTGAAATTCGACTTTGAATTTCAAATGAATCATTAGTGAATAAAATGTCAACCCCAGAATCAGCAGATAATTTACTAACAGATAATAAATTTTTGTAATGTCTAGAACAACCAAAACATTATGAAAAACAAGAGATTTATTAATCCTACAAGAACCAAATTTGTAATTGATAATCGAGCACCATCACCAACAATAACACAATCAGAACCTATACATGGAGTCGAAGAATCCAAAAAAATTGGATTTGACATCATGTGAGCAGATGCCCCAGTGTCCAAATACCACTCTGAAGCAGACAACTTATCAATTTGACACCCAACTGAGAAAGCCTCAGCGAGATAAGTTGATGAACAGTTTGCAGGTCGCATGATAGAGCTAGAATTTTGATTTTTGGATCGAGGAGATTGGTTTTTAGGAGTAGACGAAGAAAAATATTGCAATGAATTGTCAACATCATTGAGAATAGCCATTGATACACTCCAACAAATAGAGAGATCCAAGTGAGAATACAAGAAATAGAAGAAAGAAGCGTCGAACAAACTGAAAAAATTGAACCAGAATTTCCGACGGGAAATTTTGGATTGATTTTGCCGTGAAGGCTGAAGATTTGAGGTTTAGGTATCCTTTTTTGCTGATACCATATTAAGATGAAATAATGATTTCATTGAGATTATTTAATTTACAATAGTGTATTATATATACAATTCAATGAAGAACTATTCTAGGAAGATAATTTATAAATCTGATATACAAGGAAACAATATAATATAATCCCTAAAATTAAGCAAACATTATCTCTTACTATCAAAAACCAACCCGTACTTAAGATACCGGTTGTAACGCCAAAATAACGGCTACTATCGATAAGACTAACAAATGGACATTCACCATAGTGGTATTGAAGCATAACCATCTCTTGGTCTCAATTGTTTCTCCTTTGATGCATAAGTACATATTCATTAATCCATACAACAAAGAGGTTATATTGAGTAATGAAAAAATTGGAGTACCCATTGGCAAAAACTTTACAACGTTTGCAGTTCGATATGAAGGGTTTCTTTTAGTTCTTTTTTTTTCCAAGAAAGACTATAGAAATTTAGTAAGCAAACATAAACATATTTTTCTTCAAGAAGGATTTTTTGCTGCAATGGAAAAATATTTCTTAGAATTGTCACCAAAAGATATGATTTTTGTTTTTACATGTATGACACAAACAATAGTAGTACACTAAGAGATGTGTTTTGGGTTGATGACAAATGTAGAACTGTTTATCGGGATTTTGTCATTTTGATACTACATATTTAAAGAATAAATACAAAATGTATTTTCTCCTTTTATAGAGGTGAATCATCATGATCAATCGATTTTGCTTGAATGTGCTCTACTTTCAGAGAAGAAATGAGTAATTATGTGTAACTGTTTAAAATATGACTAGCATGTATATTCGAGAAAGCCTCCACGTGGTATTCTGATAGACCAGTGCATGACTATCGGTAATCACACTCCACTTTACACTTTCTTTAGTCGTTTTTTTTCCCCGTTTGAATGCATGAAAATTTTATGTAATCATGCACACATTTTTTGGTATATGGAGGCAATGGAATTAACGAAATTCTTCCACATATAAAGCATAGATGGTGCATTTGGCATATCATGAGAAACACAAAGACGTATTTGAGCCTATATATATATATATATATATATAGAAAAAATAGCTTTTCACAAAGATTTACATGGTGTGTTGAATTTGAAGAACGGTGAGGAGAGATGTTGAAGAAATATGAGTTGCAAGAGAATGGTTGGCTAAAAGAGATGTATACATTGAGACATCAATTTGTCTTTGTCTGACTCTGCACACATTCGTGCAAGTATTTGCCCTTTAGTATCTATACTATAAAAAGTTAGGTCAGGGATGAACAAATTACGCAGATATTAATTTCATGCAATATTGCATATACATTTTTATGACAATTTATTTTGAACCTCATTTATACATACAAAGAAATGATAATTTTTATTCTTACTAGTTTTTTAACACTTGCATTGCATGTTTTACATAAATAGTTCGCAAAAGATTTTTGTAGCGTTTTTCTTTGTAAAACATGTTACCTCTAAGGATCTTCATTCTTATATCCTCCACCACTTACTAAAACATTTTTTTTTTTTGCAAAACTATAAATGGGTTCTTTAAGTTTCAGAGCTACAATTATTTAAGAAAAAAAATTCGGATTTCCCTTGAAACATCATAGCAGAAGAGAGAAGGAGATCACGAAAATGGGAATAATGTACGTAGAAAATAAAGAACTTGAACACATATAATATACACACATGTATATATAAAATATTATAAATATATCAAATAATGTCTTTACAAATTATATACACAAACAGGGGAATGAGGGGGTGACGGTGAAATAAAAAAGCTGAAAATAGATTTAAAGTTAATAAATAATAGATTTCTCTTATTCGTTGATCTAAAGATTGAATATGTATAAGTGGATAAAATTGTGTAGAATAAGTCAGTTCCGAATCGCAGCGAGTTATATCAGAATGGGGGAGTGAGGCCGCACCTCACAATCAAAGCAACTTAAACATCGAACACCTTTCAGGGCCCACGCCAGCGTCTGAACCCGCGTGTTATGCAGCCGTTACTTTAGTGCCCCTTCACTAACGTAAAAGTAGTTAGATATTTAATGTCCACACCACTACCCACACCCGAACCTAGCTCGGAACCTCGAGTCCTCATGTGTCCCCACTAGATAAGCTCCGAACCTACACCCGAGCCAACACATGTATATAACAGTCGCATTTGATTCGCTCCCCATAGCTCAGGCTCAGATCCCTACAAACGTGACCGCTTTTCCAGCTATTTTTGGGATTTCGTCCGATAATTTATCTTCTCTCTACTTCAAACTCTTTTTCTTCGCTTCATTCATGAATTCAGTCTCTCATTTTTGTTTTCAGATTTGGAATCTTTATGACTTTTCGAATAAGATAAGAAATTGAATTAGTTACTCTGAATTTTGGTAGTGTGATTTTGAAGGTTTACAATTTTGGGATTTTTTTTTTAATAAAGCAGAAGCTTAACTGAAATCGAGATCACGATCGTTGCGAGGAATTTGTATCGGCATTTATTTTGTGGTGATTTGACGGAACAATTTGATAAGGCTGGAACGGATTGCGATTTTCAGAAGTGAATTGAGAAACAAGTAATGACCACTTGGGACTTTTTTTGGACTGAATAGTTATTTATTTATTTAGTTGAGATCTTTTTGGTGTACGCTGAATTTAACTGGATTTTTTTTGTTCCTGTTGTTAATTAAGTATGAACTAGGGTTTTTGATCGGGATCGTGAATGCAGGGTTTTGATCTCTACAATTGGTAAGATTATGAGTAGCTTTAGGGTTTCTCGCTCTTGTACCGGTAATTGCACATTTGGGTTAATGATTTGACTGATTAAATGAAATTTCTGTGATTCCAGTGTGAGGATGGCGTCTGGAGGAGTACAATTTTGAGGAGTCAGTGTTTGGAGAAATAATCATGGCTCAGAGTAACTGGGAAGCGGATAAGATGTAAGGATTCTCGAATATTTTGAGTTTAACTTGTCTCCTTAATTCTTGAACTCTTGGTTGAAGTAAAAAAATATATCAGCAGAATCTCAGTCTTGCTGTAATATATTTTATTGTTATTATTTTTTGTTTTTGGCTTCTGGGTAAACAATTGGGAAGTATCTAATTCTGTCGATAAATTCCAGAGGATAGGAAAAAGTTAAGTTTGTATAAGTCGCATCATTGACCACAAGTTTCAAACTTGTATTGCCAGGCATGCATAGCTTGTTTGTTTTTGGTCAGATGATTGATTACTCTGTTTTCTACGCATGCTTAAAATTGAAAAACAGTACTGGTTTTTTTATTTTCTTAACTAAGAAATCACTGCTAATTGACATTATTTTTATACTTTTACAGGCTTGATGTCTACATTCACGACTATTTGTTGAAAAGAAAATTACATAATTCAGCAAAAGCATTCATGACAGAAGGAAAAGTTGCTACAGATCCTGTAGGTAAGGAAATTGTAAATCATATTATGGAATTGGATAATTTTTGTGCTCATACTTGGTCATTTTGAGTCAATCTGTTCTGTGTTCTTAGCTATTGATGCCCCTGGAGGTTTTCTTTTCGAATGGTGGTCTGTCTTTTGGGACATCTTCATTGCAAGGACAAATGAGAAGCATTCAGAACCAGCTGCAGCTTACATTGAGGTTTCTCAAACTATGCAGCTTTTTGTAGTTGATTTTGATCAATTTCATTATGGATTCCCAGTATATTTTACAAGAATTTTTATCAATCCAGGGCTTGAAAAACAGGAAACTGTCAATTAGGGGCCTAAAAGATTTTTTTTCTCGATTAAGTATCTGAAAAATAAAAAATTATCAGTCCGGGACCTGAAAGCTAGAAGCCACACATTTTAAGACCATGTTTGACATCTTATCCAACAATATTTATATAAATCACTATTAAATAAAAAGATATATGGGGGTGGAAAAATTAAGAAAAAATAATAATTTTATGTATCTTAAATAAATAACACTATAAACTATAACACACACGGGTAGTTTTTTCAGGTCTCGAAATGATAGTTTCCTACTTTCAGGTCTCAAATCGATAGGAAAAATCTTTCAAGCCCCTAATTGATAGTTTTATTATTTTTCAAGTCCTGAATTGACAAAATTGCTTTTATATATGGAATTTATGAACTAATACATGTTCCCTGTTTTTCTCAACTAAATTTTAGACCCAACAAATGAAAGCTAGGGAGCAACAACAACTTCAAATGCAGCAATTGCAACTCATGCAACAACGTAATGCCCAAATGCAAAGAAGGGATCCTAATCATCCCCCACTTGGTGGGCCCATGAATTCTGAAGGAATGATAGGGCAGCCATCTGCTAGCGTTTTGGCTATGAAGATGTATGAAGAACGTATGAAGCATCCCCATCCCATGGATTCAGAGACATCTCCGGGCCTCCTCGATGCTAACAGAATGGCCATTCTTAAATCAGCTTCCGGTCAACAAGGGTAAAACTAATACAGCCTCATTCAACGTCGTTGAATTAAAGTTTTTAAATTCATAATAGTTAGCCTTTTTCCTGTGATTGATTCAGACAGTTGATGCAAAGCAATTCTGGGGGTATGTCTGCAGCCTTGCAGCAAATGCAAGGACGGCCACAACTTGCAACTGTAAGAACTAAGACCATTTCTTTGGATACTTTTTAGTTTGTTGTCTTCCTTTTTCGTACTGAGCGCAATCATTTTTGTTTTGGTAATGTAGGACATTAAAACGGAAGTTAACTTGGGTGCAACACAAAAATCTATGTCTATGGACCCCTCTTCAATTTATGGGCAAGCGATTCTTCAGTCAAAATCTGGACTGGCCGGTACAGGTAACAGCGCTGATTTCACCCACGATAGTTGTATTCCTTTTTTTTTTCTATCTCTTTTTCCCTTATAGTTTTCTCCATAGAGCAGTTTACGAAGTTTCCCTTTATCCATGTTGTTGACAAGTTTTTTTTAAAAAAAAACTACGAAATGTGTTCATGAAATTTGGTATTGACTTGTTATAGTACTATGTGGTATGGTGAAAGCTCTTAAAATACGTTATAATGTGAATGTTGAAAACATATGTGGATTCCTTTTGAAGTCTCATGATAACTTCTTGCACAGTGTCAATTTATTCTGAAAAGGCGAGCTCCTGCATCAAACTTTTAGCTGTTCTATTTGGGTTCTATTCCCAATTGTGAATCTCTCATGCATAAGTAAATGCCTACTTCATAGCTCAAACTGTATCCAAAAGTTTTGAAGATTATTGTATCAAATTGTTATCTTCTATGTACAGTAGGGTGATATTTTTATTATTGCTACGTGTACTAATGTGACTCTGGGGCCCTGTTTGTTTGTAGCTTCCCACCCCGTTTTCTTTGTTTCAAAACCAAGTCCTCGTTTGTTTATCCGGATTTTGGTATGTAGGATTTCAAATCGTCTAAAATTCTACCCTATGATGCCTATAGTACACCTACTTTTACTTTTATCGAGCACAATTTCCCCTTCTCTTGTTTTTTTACAAAATTTCTGTTATGATATTTCTGTGACAAATATAGCACAGGATTTTATTTTCAAGTAATTTGCACGACATCGGGCTCTGGATTGTTTGATCTTAAGCTAGTGTCCAGATTTTTGTTTCTCTTTCTGAATTGAAGTTGTTTCTCATATTGATTTGCTAGCTTGTGTAACAGAATGTAGTTATGTTGCAAATGTTTTATTTCTCTTTATAAAGCTAAGTTGGTTCCGTTGTTGGTTATCTAGCTGACTGATGGAGATGTATATTATATTTTGCTTGTTTCAGGGTTGAATCAAGGAGTCACTGGTCTTCCACTGAAGGGTTGGCCTCTGACAGTGAGTTTCTTGTGCTTTATTTAACGGCTTAATTGCAGATAAAATCTCAACCTTTTCAAAGATCGCAATCTAATCTAAAATCTTGGTAAGCAAAACCTCAATTTACCTTTTTTTGGCAATTCAAACCAACAGGCAGATTGCTCCTTCCCAAATGAAGTGTCACCACTTGACAATGAATAATTGATCATATTAACATGTTTAGATGACAACGAATAATTAATTGTAATTTCCAGGGAGGAGAGATTGTGCATGTTGGTTTGAATCTCAACTTTTTTTTAATTGAGGATTTGTTTACCAAGAATCATAAGTGTAGATTAGATTGCAATTTGAGAAAAGGTTGTGAGTTTATCTGCAATTAAGCCTTACTCAAATTGTCATTCTTTTTCTTCAGTGCTGATGCTTACAATTTGACACAGGGAATTGACCAATTAAGGCCAAGTTTGGGTTTACAAGTACAAAAACCCAACCTTCCAACCCAAAACCAGTTTGTTTTGGCATCACAACAACAGCAGCAAGCTCTAGCACAAGCTCAGGCACAAGGGAACCTTGGAAATTCACCCAACTATGGGTTTGGAGGAGTACCAAGAGGTAATTATAATGCAAAAGACAGTCAACCCCCGAGAAATGACGGATCTATTTGCTCTCCCGTGCAATCAAATTCACCAAAGGTTGTTACTGTCTCTGAATTTATGTACTGCAAAATTTGTTAACTGAATATTTTTGCATGCTACCCTATGGACCATTTATGCTTTCTTTGCATATGGATTTTGCATTGTTGTGCTTAGTTTGTGGTGTTTGAGAATGTTTTGACTTGGGGAAAAAAAATCTCATTAAACTCCCTGTTCTCCAAATCAAGTGTCAATACATGCCTATGGGCACTCCCCAATTATGTGACATATTGAACCTCTGAAAGTAGGGCTATCAGACTGAGTTTTCATCGATACTGTCAAAGTTTATATGTGTTATTATTGAACTACACCTTGCAATACAGTTACTTTAGTTAAAGTAGCCTTTTTTTTTATCGGCACTAATACAAGTTAGACGAATACTTATATGAGACGGTCTCATACATGAACCCATTTACCATATTATATGACACATGGATTTATGGAGACCCAGCCCGATCATGTTTTAAAGGTAAGCATGACCCAATTACTAAAGTGTAGCTCCGTCTCATATATGAGACTATCTCGCACAAGACTCCCTCTATAAGGTAAAACTATTGAATTTATCACTTAACAGTTCACCCTTGCTATATCTAGTTTGAAAATTCTTATTTTCTTCTATTCCATTTGGCCTGAAAGAAATTAAAGAATAGGGTTCCTTGTTAGACGTGATGCCAATAGCTGCCTCAGGGGGTTGAGTTGGTATGATGATATTAATCGTCTTGCTTTGTTGTTTTCTATCATGTTGGAAGATTGGTTCTAAGATATAGCCGCTAGCTTCCCTTAGCAGATATACCTTGAGTAGAGTGAACTACTTATTCTTTCATGTCTGGCAGCATATTACTTCTTTATTTATATGTTGCCATATATCTGCTACTTATTATTTGCTTGTTTTTCATAAGAGTACCTATTGGATTTGGAAAGAAATGGAATAAAACAGTATATGTTATTATAGAATGTGATTATCTTATGTACTAAATCATTAATTCAAAGTATTCCATTAAGTACACCTTCTTCCCGAATTATTACTTATACAGTGAATTAAAGTACTCATAATGATACAAAGGGGATGTTTTCAAAAACTTATAAGTGATTATAGTCACCTAGAATTGTGAGCAAAAACAATTTGGAGTGTTTTATTTCTCTTTTAGTAGCTTAAATAAGTTCTCATAAGTTATAAGCTTCAAAGAGGGTGCTTTTAGTAGCTTATTAGTCTTTTTTTAAAACTTTTAACTTTTTTTGCAAACACTATCAATTTTTTTTTGAATTTTTTTACAAACACTCTCAACTTCTACTATTAATCACTTTTCCCATAATCACTAATTTTAATCACTTCTTTAAAACCATAAGTTTTTGCAAACACCCCCAAAATATATTTCCCAGCTTATTGCTATTTTTTTAATTCCTTGTTTCCTTGGATTGATGTAAGTGATGCCCCTTCTTCATATTTATAAGTTCATATTCAGTTTCTCCATGTGCTTGCTATTAAAAGTTCTGTATTCTATGCAGATGAAGATTGGCCAAATGCAGCAATCTTCCTCTCAAAAACAGGATCAGTTGCAGCAGCAACAACAAATGCAACAGGTCAGTCCATTTTCTTTGGTCCCATTTGGCTGATCAAAGCTATGCATTTCAAGCGTGGGAATATATACGTAGTATTCCATCTGTTGATTTCAGGGAATAATTATTTTAGGACCCTAACTATGGGAGGTGGGGGAGTAGCAATTGAAGGACAATATGGTTTCAGTCTGGCAAACTTAGGCCATTAAATTTTATTTTTCGCACATTTAGGCCCATTAAATTTTAATTTTCGCACATCTAGACCAAACTTATCTAAACACCCACACTTACGGGCTTAAATGTGCGAAATTGAATTTTAATGGGCCTAAATGTGCAAAAATAATTTTTCACGGGATAGAATTCCATGCAAGGACCCAATTTTTATATTGAGTTTCAACTTAGGTCGTCAATTTGAAATGTCTCAAATCAGGATCTAGTTTTTTGTTTTTTTCTCAGTTTAAGATCTAATTTAATTATATTTGTCTCAATTCAAGGCCTGACGAATATTCTTTTTTCAATTCAAATAATTCAAGACGATAACAAAAAATAACGTATAGTTTTTATTTTTATCATCTTGTTAATTTAATTTGAAAAAAGATATTTTTATCTGTTCTTGATTTTTTATTTTTTTTAATCAAGCCTTAAATTGTGAAAGAAACAAAAATTGAGTATTGAAATAAGACATTTATAAAATGGGGACCTATATATTGAAACTTAACCTCAAAGTTAGGCCTCTCTTTGGAAATCTTTCAGTTTAATGGCCTAATTTGCCAAACTGAATACATATTGTCCTTCAATTGCTACCCCCATAGTTACGGTCCTAAGAAAACCGTATTCCCATTGATTCCATAACTGCTTGTATTGGAAGCATGACATCCTTATGACGATCCTCTTCCTTCTGGGATGAAAATAGAACGGACATGACAGTCATTTTGTCCTGAAACAGAATAATAGGAAGAGGAAAACACACTCTTCATCTGGGCCCGCCAACAGCACAGGTACTGGTAATACAGTAGGCCCTTCCCCAGGCTCACCGCAATCAACGCATACTCCTGGTGACGGAATGACTACTGCGAGCAGCCTTCAGCATGTGAATAGCGTGTCCAAGAGTATGATGATGTATGGTGGAGACGGAGCTGGTGGAATTGCGTCATCTACTAATCAGCTAGTAAGATTTATTTTGGTGCACAACTAATACTTTTTAATGAATACAACTAATACTGTTCTGTAAAAACAAGTAATACCAAACTAATACTGTTCAGTAAAAACAGCTAATACCTCTTTAGAAATGCACTTGAGTTGCATGGTGCATACAAGACTTTGTCCTTAAATTATATATTTAATGCAATCGTATTAAGCTTGTGAGGGTAATTCACTTTTTAAAATTTTACTTCAATTATCTCAAATTATTGTTTTGAGCATTGGAATTGGTGTTCAAAAATCTATCGTAGATCGATATTCATCCGACTATGGGTTTTGTTTCAAGCTTCTTTTCAATTTTTTTTTTATTTTCAAGAAATTTGAAATTCTAAATTGTGAACATATCATTTTTGGACAGGATGATTTGGAGAATTTTGGAGATGTTGGTTCCCTTGAAGATAATGTAGAATCCTTCTTGTCTCATGATGGAGGGGATGTAAATATATATGGTTCTTTGAAACAAACTCTTAATGAGCATAAAACAGAGACTTCTAAAGGTGGGCCCTATATTGTTCCATCTTCTGCTTAATGCAACTTCTACTTCTAAAGAAACTTGCATCAAATGTTTTATGTCGTTTTGCAGGTTTTTCATTTGGAGAGGTTGGTTGTATACGAACCAGAAATAAATTGACTTGTTGCCATTTTTCTTCGGATGGGAAGTTGTTGGCTAGTGCTGGGCATGACAAAAAGGTACCACGTTATGTTTGATTGTTGATGCAATTTCATATCTTGATAATTTATATTTGGTTATAAATGGAGTGCTTTTTCATTTACTCTTTGGATTAGGCTGTTCTTTGGAATATGGATACACTGCAAACAGAGACCACCCCAGAAGAACATCAATACTTAATTACTGATGTTCGTTTCCGGCCCAATTCTACTCAACTTGCAACAGCTTCATTCGACAAGTCAGTCAGATTGTGGGATGCTGCTAATGTAATGTTCTCTTCCCTTCGATCTGATAATATTTCACCTACACTGTTGGGGTATGTGTGATTTGGGATTTTAAGATCTAAATCTTTTTCTACTTTGGGATTTTAGAATCCAGCTTTTAAAAACCCAGTACACTTACCCTACAAATACCAAATCCCTAGAAAAATCGTGTTTTTCCACCACACACTTCCCAATGATCCAATAATTCAAATATGATTTTTTCATTCTCATTCTTCTTTTATTTGTCACTTTCCACACCTTTTTTCTCACTTTTACAACTTCCAATAAAATACATCACTCTTAAATCTTAAAACAAACACACACCATTATTATTTATCAGGATTTTGAAATCCACTAGATTTCGACATCTAGATCTCAAAATAATATTAAATCCCAAATCAAAAATACCATTGATCAAGTACCTGTTTGCTCATGTTATTTTCCTCATTTTCCCTATATCTATGTAGTCAACCTAGTATAAAATTCCGAAGATTCTGTGTTAATATTTTCAATTAGAAGTACTTACTTTGTGTTACTTAATTGTACAGCCAAGCTATTGTCTGCAAGCTTACACTACGCATCCTTCCCATGTCATGTCTCTTGATTTCCATCCCAAGAAGAATGATCTTTTTTGTTTCTGCGATAGTAAAAATGAGATACGTTATTGGAATGTTAACCCTTTTAGCTGCACTCGTGTTTCAAAGGTGGGGCTTCTCTAACTTTTGTCTTCTCTCTCTCTTAAATCACCATCTATTATCTTATGTGTCCTTGAGGTATAAGTTTGATTTATTCTTCTCGATCAATGGCAGCAAGGAGGAAGTGCACAAGTAAGGTTTCAACCTGTATCAGGACAGCTGTTGGCAGCAGCTTCAGACAAGGTGGTTTCCATATATGATGTTGAAAACGACAGGCAAACACATACCTTCCAGGTTTGTGCAATACTGTTGACATCTTGATTTTGATCTGTGGGGCTGAGTAATAACTGCAATGAATGATGCAGTTAGTCGAGCGATATTTTGTGCTTTTTTAGTTGTCTTAACGCGTTTGGTGGTTTATTAGGGAAATTCTGGTGTGGTGAACTACCTTTGCTGGGATCTGAACGGTGATCTTTTGGCTTCGGTGAGTGAGGACAACATTAAAGTTTGGTCATTAACCTCTGGGGAGTGCATCCATGAGCTGAATTCCAATGGAAACCAATTTCATTCTTGTGTTTTTCATCCGAGTTATTCTGCTCTCTTGGTGATTGGAGGATTGCGGGTGACCACTTCTCTCTCTCTCTCTCTCTCTCTCACACACACACACACACACACAAAATGCATGCACATGATTGTGTCAAACTTCTATGCACTAGTTTCACCATGCTTTAGGTGCAGTTTCGACTCAATTTTAACCAAAGTTTGTCTAATTCACAAAAAAACACTGATATATATGATAAAAAGTATTAGTTTGTAGGCTGAACAGTATCAGTACTTTTTCAGTATACTACTTTTCATCATAGGAGCTAATACTTCTCATCACATGAACTAGTACTTTTCAATAGTTTTTTTCTACAATTCGCGAAAAAATATAAGATAGCAGTTAAGATTGAATATTTTGAGTCAAAATTGAATGCAATTGGTGAACCAAAGTGTTACTCCATGATTATTACCTCTACACAGGCTCTGGACATATGTACATATTGTGCATTATGTCATGGGAGATCATGTTGACGCTTTCTGTATTTTCGTTTTTAGTATTTTCAAGAGACTAATATTTATTTTTTAATCTTGATGCATGTGTAGTCTTTGGAGTTGTGGAACATGGTTGAGAACAAAAGCATGACAGCTTCTGCACACGAGAACATAATCGCTGCTTTGGCGCAATCGCCGCTCACAGGAATGGTTGCGTCCGCCAGCCACGACAGTTCCGTTAAGCTCTGGAAATAATACCAACCAACATGTAATGTAATACCTTTGCCTAGCTCATCTTGTAACAAAGATGTATACATATATATTTTTATATTAGTACGATAGATGTTTACATGTCATGTAAGATTTTTCACTTGGTATAGAGTGAAATGAGTTGAGAAAGGACATCAAATTCATGGAGGTATAATACGTGGCACTTAGTCAATTATTGAAAATGGAATCCAACTTGCATTCATTTAGTATAAATCATTAGCTTAAAATTTGTGGCATTGCTTGATCGGATTTTCTGTTTCTTGGATTAATGCAATCCAAATTTAACTTCTTTTATAACTTCTGTAAATGTATGTACTTTGATTCTGTTGTAGACAAAATCACCGCTGATTGATGAGTAGACCTCCAACTAATTCCAGTTTCAAACAATGTCTAACCATGACCTGTTAAAAGACTACCAAATCTCAAATATTTGTTGCTTTGTCTCCATGCACTGATTCTTCAAATATTAACAGTGTGCAATATCGGATTCTTCTAATTCGCATGGGATTCTCACCCGATTCGCCATGTGGCTAATCCCTTTTTTTTTAACTATCGGATACGCGTATCCTGTTCCGAGGATACGCATATCGGATACATATCGGAGTTTTTTTTGTAAAATTTATTAAATTTTGGGGGTTTTTTTTTTTTAAAAAATTACAACTTATTAATAATTTGAAGGACACAACTTTAAACTTATTAAATATTAAAATTTATTAATTTTTTATTATGATTTATGACTTGTGTAGGTTGATGATATTTGATTTAAGAGTCACTCTTCTGTGCACCAAATACATCATTCTAAATTGGTGCACTCTAAACTCTAACACCTAAAGAGTGAAACCTTAAATCATATATGAACAATTCGGGCCGGGTGAACCATGAACCACTTGGGCCGAGTGAACCATGAACCACTCGGGCCGAGTTTGGGTACGGGTTGGGTATTTAAAAAAAATCTAAAACTAAAATTAAAGTTAAAAAAAATTGAAATTGAAAAAAGAAAAAAAAAGTTAAACTAAAAAAATTTAGAAAAATAGCTTTTAAAATTAAATTGCACAAATTTTATTGGTCCATGTGGTGCACAGAAGAATTTGTCTTAATTTAATTGTTGTTTGTTATTTATGGGATGAATTCTTTGATATTAATACATGTGTTTTAAATACTCTTGATATTATTACATGTGATATATAATTGATGTAAATTTTTTAATATTATTACAGGTTATATATATAATTAAATTAAAAAAATTAACGTATTCTCGTCGTATCGTATCCTAAAATTTTGAAAATTTATGAATCATCGCACCCAAATCGTGTCGTATTTGCACCCTGTACGGGTATCCGTGCAACACAGGTCTCCATCAACACAGCTAACTAAAGAAGTTCTATCTTCTCGCGGTCTCTGAAATTTCAATCTCTTACTTTGAAAAGTGAGAATTTTTATATTAAAAAGTGTTCTCTTACTTTGAAAAGTGATAAGTTTTATATTAAAATGTGAGTATAGACATTCACTCACAAGACTTGTTTTTGAATTATAGTGACACAAATACTAATTTAGTAATTAGACAACACATGAGATGTATCAAAGATTCAAAAGTCAACACATTACAATAAATATATAAAAATCCAATACATAAACAACCTCAACTCTGAATTTTTTTTATAGGAATACAATTTTATTATTATTTTCTTAATTCATGTTGAAATATTTAAAACGTCAGTTCAAGTGGATAATAGGGAGCATATTGTGTGACTTGTAAGGATTGAAGAAAGAGGACTGAGATGCATTTATTTACCAAAGGAGAAATCTTGACAAGGTTGCTCACAAAATGCTATACGAATTTTCAAAGTAATTCTATTCGATAATATGTTTGTGCAATTTTCATGGTCATTTCATATGTTGCGATACAATTTATGTTCTAATTTTATTGATATTTTCAATTTATTCATCTTGGTGGGATAAAGATACAATTTTCAGAAAATATTTCTTCGTCCTTTATGTAAAATGTAAAATTCTTCTTCTCTAAACTAAAATATTAGTCGGTTAATTAATATATACAGTTGTATATTATAAAAACTACTCGTTCAATTATGTAAATTTAATTATTTTTTTGAGAAAAGCGCAAGACCAAATTATGAACCATTTATTTATGGTTTTATAAGAAAAAATAAATAGAATTCAAAATTTTGTGTATATTTAACTCGATTAGGTCTCCTATGAAACTTATTTACCGTAAAATTAGTTCCATATTTACAGACATGACCCTTCATTTATTACGATTAATACATTTTTGTAATGTAAGTCACACAATTCACTACTAAAATCCCTGTTGTAATATAAATCACACACTTCAATATTATGAAAAATACCCTCTAGATATGTCCGTCAATTATCACAACTAATACCCTTTAGTGATATAAGTCTCACTCCTTAATTAACTTCATAAATATTTAAGTGAAGCTTGGTCACCCTATATTTTATCGTATATAATATATTTATATATATTATTTAGGATATTTATTGTGAGTACAATTTGGACCATTTGTTTAAGAGTTGTAAAAGAACATAGAATCTCAAAATTAATGCATAAGTGGGTCTCATGTGCACTTAAATACGATGTGCATTCATAATGTATTTTAAAACTACGCAATTTATTATATTGAAAGATTCACTTATTCCGAACTAAATTGAACTATTTCATAAATAACAATAAGATAAATTTTCCACTTTATTTATAACTCTCGAACATCTTAATATTACACATTATGTTATTACTTTTTTTATATTAAAATTAACTTTATCTTCTTTAATTTACATAAATATTATTACTTTATCATTTAATTCTCATAATTTTTATTTTTTTTAATAATACTCTCTCCGTCTTAATTTAGACGGGTCATTTACTGTTGACACAAGTTTTAAGAAAAATGTTATTCATAGTATTAAATGGTGTAAAGTGGGTTCGGTGGAGAAGTATGGATGTCCATTCAAGTTTAAAAAATTGTTGTTTATTAATATTAAATGGAGTAAAATAGATTTAGTGTGTATAGTATAGTACCATGTGGTATAAATAAGTAATTGTTTGTAAGTGGTATTGTTTTGTAAAGAAAATTATTTTATTTTCTAATTAGGAAATTACCAATCTAAATTAGGACGTCAATTTAATGAATATGATCAATTTAAAATAGGAAGACAGGAGTAATAAATAAGTTATACATTACTCCCTCTGTTCAAATTTTGATTGTCCACTTTCCGTAAATAATCGTTCTAATTTTGTTTGGACATTTCTTAAAAAGAAATAAAACGACTTTCAATACTATTTAATACTACTATTATTTCTCTCACCAAAACCACTTTACACCATTTAATATTACTATTTTTCTCCACCAAAACCACTTTACACCATTTAATGTTAATTATCTCCTACTTTTTCTTAATCTCCATATCTACAATACCTAAATAATAAAAATAGAGCATAGGAGTAGTGTACAGATGAAAAATTATTCCCGCCCTCTTTTCTCTCTCTACATGAAAAATTAATTTAGCAATCACCAAATTTTCCCGCACAATTTTACAGATCAACAACACCAGAATTGATGGGGCCGTACACGAGGAAAGCCAAGATGACGGCTGATGTCGCCTTAACCGAAACCTACCTCCGCGTCCGCACACGCGCCGCCGCAATCGGAGCTCCGGCCTCAGCGACTTTTGAAGCCGCAAAAGTCAGGGAGTATTCATTTATGGTGTGTTGTTGAAGTCCACACACAGGCCTCACTCCGAACCTCTGTTCCACATGTGTCCCCACTAGATACCAACGCCAACCTCTATCCGAGCCAACACGTTTCGCATTCTGATTCGTTCCCCAGAGCACAGGCTCGGATCCATACAAAACGTGACAGCTTTTCCAGCTGTAATTTGTATATAAGCCTCAGATAATTCTCTCTCTCTCCTTCAATTCTTTTCCTTCGCTTGATTTCGTGACTTCTGTCTCTCATTTTATTTTTCAGATTTAGAATGTTTTGTAAATTTTCGAATTAGGTAGAAATTGAACTAGTTATTGGGAAGCTTCGTAGCACGAATTGAAGATTTGCAGTTGTCGGATTTTTTTTTATGAATTGTAACTTAGGAGAGGCTTGACTGAAATCGAGATCACGAATCACGATCGTTGTGCGGAGTTTTGAGACTTGTTGATGAACAAGTATGACCATTAGAGACTTTTTTCTTGGACTGAGTAATTTTTTCTTTAGCTGAGATCATTTTGGTGTACGCTGAATTTAACTGGTTTTTCTTGTTCCTCTTGTTAATTAAGTTTGAACTAGGGTTTTTGATTGGGATCTTGCATGGATCGTGAATGCAGGGTTTGATCTCTACAATTGGTAAGATTATGAGTAGCTTTAGGGTTTCTCGCTCTTGTACGGTAATTGCACATCTGGTTACTGATTTGACCGATTAAATCAAATTTCTTTGTAATTGAACTTGATTCCAGTGTGAGGAAAGCGTCTGGTGGAGTACAATTTTGAGGAGCAACAGTCATGGCTCAGAGTAACTGGGAAGCGGATAAGATGTAAGGATTCTCGAATATTTAGTGTTTATATTATCTCCTTAATTGTTGAACTCTTGGTTGAAGTAAAAAAATTATATCAGCAGAATCTCAGTGTTACTTAATATATTTTGAATTATTACTTTTTCTATTTGGCTTTTGGGCAAACAATTGGAAAGTATCTAATTCTGTCGATGAATTCCTGAGAATAGGAAAAAGTCAAGTTTGTATAGGTCGCATCATTGACCACAAATTTCTTGAATTTGCCAGGCATGCATAGCTTGTTTCTTTTTTATCAGAAGATTGATTGCTCTGTTTTCTACACATTTTGTGGCTAGCTTAAAATTGAAAAACAGTACTGGATTCTTTTTTTGTTTTACTTACTGAGAAATCACTGCTAATTGAGACATTATTTTTATACTTTTACAGGCTTGATGTCTACATTCACGACTATTTGTTGAAAAGAAAGTTGCATAATTCAGCAAAAGCTTTCATGACAGAAGGAAAAGTTGCTACAGATCCGGTAGGTAAGGAAATCGTAAATCATGTTATGGAATTGGATAATTTTTGAGCTCATAGTTGGTCAGCAAAATTGGTGCATCCAGTTCCCTGGTTATGCATTGTGAATAATGCTTCATTTCAAGACAACCTGTTTTGTGTTTTTAGCTATTGATGCCCCTGGAGGTTTTCTTTTTGAATGGTGGTCTGTCTTTTGGGACATCTTCATTGCAAGGACAAATGAGAAGCATTCGGAACCAGCTGCAGCTTACATTGAGGTTTCTCAAAATTGTGCAGCTTTGTTTAGTTGATTTTTTATCAATTTCATTATGGATTCTCAGTATGTTTTATATATATGGAGTTTTAGCAATTCAGGATTGAAAAATAGTAAAACTATCAAGTAGGGGCTTGAAAGATTTTTCCTACAGATATAGGACCTGAAAAATAAGAAATTATCAATTGGGGACCTGAAAGATAGAAACTATCAATTTAAGACTCACATTTTAAGACCATGTTTCACATATTATAGTTTTTAGTTATCCAACAATATTTTATAAGTCCCAATTAAATTTAATTACATGCGAATGGAGAAAATAACAAAATAAAGTAAGAATAAAAATAATAATTATGTATATTAATAAATAAGACTATAAACTATAACAAACACTGTCTTAAAAAATTTAAGTCCTAAACTGGTAGTTTATATTTCAGGTCTCAAATTGACAAGTTTCATATCTTCCAGGTTTCGAATCGAGGAAAAATCTTTCAAGCCCTAATTGATAGTTTTATTATTTTTCATGCCCTGAATTGACAAAATTCCTTTATATATGGAATGTATGAACTAATACATTTTCCCTTTCTCTCTAAACTAAATTTCAGACCCAACAAATGAAAGCTAGGGAGCAACAACAACTTCAAATGCAGCAATTGCAACTCATGCAACAACGTAATGCCCAAATGCAAAGAAGGGATCCTAATCATCCCACACTTGGTGGGCCCATGAATTCTGAAGGAATGATAGGGCAGCCATCTGCTAGCGTTTTGGCTATGAAGATGTATGAAGAACGTATGAAGCATCCCCATCCCATGGATTCAGAGACATCTCCAGGCCTCCTCGATGCTAACAGAATGGCCATTCTTAAATCAGCTTCCGGTCAACAAGGGTAAAACTAATACAGCCTCATTCAACTTCATTGAATTAAAGTTTTAAATTCATAATAGTTAGCCTTTTTCCTGTGATTGATTCAGACAGTTGATGCAAAGCAATTCTGGGGGTATGTCTGCAGCCTTGCAGCAAATGCAAGGACGGCCACAACTTGCAACTGTAAGAATTAAGATCGTTGCTTTGGAGGCTTATACTTAGCTTGTTGTCTTTCCATACTGAGCTCAATCGTTCATCTTATGGTACTGTAGGACATTAAAACGGAAGTTAACTTGGGTGCAACACAAAAATCTATGCCTATGGACCCCTCTTCACTTTATGGGCAAGCGATTCTTCAGTCAAAATCTGGACTTAGCGGTACGGGTATGAAGTTTCCCTTTATCCATGTTAATACGGGTTTTCAAAAAATCCTATGAAACTTGTTCCTGAAATTTGGTATTGACATCGTAGTACTTTGTAGCATGGAGAATGCTCTTAAAATTTGTTATAACTGATGACATGAATGTTGATTGGATGCTGTTAGGTAGTCTACTTCTGGGTGTGTGAATCTGTATTCTGTAGTTGTGGCCTACATTCTTATTATTTATTTTCTGATTTTTGAGCATGAAGCAATGGGCCTTCCATAAATTTTCTTTAAAAACTAAAACTACTATATATCATCTTGAAAACATATGTGGATTCCTTTTGGTGTCTCATAATAACTTCTCTACGTAGTGTCAAATTATTCTGAAAGGGGGAGCTCATGTGTCAAACTTTTAGCTGCTTTATTTGGGTTCTATAATTCTATTGTTCCCAATTGTGAATCTCTCATGCCTAAGTATATTTCTACTTTATAGCTCAAACTGTACCCAAAAGTGGGAGATTATTGTATATTCGTTTCTTGTACAGTTTATTTGTTATCTTCTATGTGCAGTAGGTAGATATTTTTATTTTTGGTGTGACGTGTACTGGTGTAACCCTAGGTCTCTTCCTCCCAATAAATATACTTGACTTTTTAGCTGGTATATAACGAACGCCGTGACTTTGATTGTGATATTTAATTTTTTACTTTTAGCAGTAATATATTTGCCAAACAAAGATAAAGGCTCAGTTCCAACGTGCAAGCTTGATCATTGGTTTAATTTTCTAGTGGGTAAGAGTATTATCGAGTAACAAGGTCAATAATTTCCAAATTTGAGCATAACTACGACTGCTGAATAGAACTTTTTTTTTTTTTTAACGGACTCTGTGTTGTGATATTTCTGCACGAACAACTTATAATTTTTATGGACCAGGATTTTTATTTTTTTCAAGTAATTTGCACGACATCAGGTTCTGGAGTTTTTGTTCATAAATTAATGTCCAGATCTTCTATTTCTCTTTCTGAATCTAAGTTGTTTCTCATGTCGAATTTGCTAGTATCTAAGTTGTTTCTCATGTCGTTTTTGCTAATTTATGTAACGGAGACGTAGTTATGTTTCAAATCTTTTATTTCTCTTTCTGAAGCTAAGTTGTTTCTCATGTTGGTTTTCTAGCTGAATAATGGAGATGTATCATTATCTTTTGTTTGTTTCAGGGTTGAATCAAGGAGTCACTGGTCTTCCGCTGAAGGGTTGGCCTCTGACGGTGAGTTTTTGGTGCTATATTTTAATTCGAATTGCTTTTATTATTTGGGGGTATGTTTGATTTGGGATTAGAGGATTTTTAAATCTGGTGATTTTGAATTATTTTGGGATTTAAGTAGGTGTGTAAGAGTGTGTGATGTTGTATTATCATATTATTGTTTTTTGTAATTTTTAATGATAGAATGGTTGTGTAATAATTAGTGTTTTTATTGGAAGTTGCAAAAGTGAGTATAAAAGGTTTTAAACGTGAGAACCAAAATAAGAGTGAGTTTTAATGAGTCATTAGAGAGAGTTTGGTGTAGACAAAATATGATATTTTTATAGGTATTTGTAGGGGTGGATGTATTGAGTTTTTATAAACTGGATTTCATAATCTCAAAGTAGAACCAGATTTAGATTTCGAAATCCCAAATTAGGTTTTCTAATCCCGGATGACACATACCCTTGATGAAGTACCTGACCAAAGGGATTCTTCAGTGCTGATGCTTACAATTTGACACAGGGAATTGACCAATTACGGCCAAGTTTGGGTTTACAAGTACAAAATCCCAACCGTCCAACCCAAAATCAGTTTGTTTTGGCATCACAACAACAACAACAGCAGCTAGCACAAGCTCAGGCACAAGGGAACCTTGGAAATTCACCTAACTATGGGTTTGGAGGAGTACCAAGGGGCAATTATAATGCGAAAGATGGTCAACCCCCGAGAAATGATGGATCTATTTGCTCCCCTGTGCAATCAAATTCACCAAAGGTTGTTACCGTCTCTGAATTTTTGTACATCAAGATTTGTTCACTGAACATTTTTGCATGCTATCCAATACTGTCTCATGCTATCTGATACTGTCTCATGCTATAAATCATTCATGTTTTCTTTGCATATGGATTTTGCATTATTGTACTTTTTTTGAGAATGTTGTGACTTGGGGAAAAAGATTCACATTAAAAGAAGAGGGAGTAAAACAGCAAGATCCCTTTTCTCCAAATCAACCAATTAAGTGACATATTGAACCTCTAAAAGTAGTGTTAAGAAACGAGTTTTTGGTTGTACTTACAGAGTTTATATATGTTATTATTGAACCAGCACTTGCAATAATGTTACCTAAGTTTATAATAAAACGTATAACACCTTTTTTTTTTAATTGGCTCTAATATAATTTAAAGCTATTGAATTATGTCACTTGATAGTTCATCCTTGCTCTATCTTAGTAATGCATTTTCTGTATGTTTTTTGACAAAATACGTATTCCAGCTCATTATTACATTTTTTGCTCTTTATTTCCTTCGATTAATGTAATTGAAGTTCCTTCTTCATATTTAATGGTTGTGTATTAGTTTCATATTCAGTTCCTCCATGTGCTCGCTATTAAAAGTTTTGTATTCCTGACAGATGAAGATTGGCCAAATGCAGCAGTCTTCCTCTCAACAACAAGATCAGTTGCAGCAGCAACAGCATATGCAACAGGTCAGTTCATTTTTTGCACTCGTTGGTCCCGTTTAGTTGACTGAACAATGCCATGCATTTCAAGCGTGGCGATTTATAGTAGCAATCCATCTGTTGATTTTAGGGGATTAATTTTTTGGATGACGCTATTTACACCCACCACTTGGTCAAACTTGTTTTAAAAAGTAAAAAATACCCCTCAAATGACCCTTTTTATTCTAAAAATGCTCTTATTTAAAAAAAAATATATTATTCATTTTTAATCCATTATTTTTTACTCCCTCCGTCCCAATCATAATGGTAAAATACCCCATATTCGTCTCAATCATAATGGTAAAATTACTTACACACTTTATTACTTTATCACTTTATCACATAAAATATTAATAAACAACACTTTCTACCCCCAATTACTCACCACTTTATCACTTTATCATATACAATACTAATAAACAACTCTTCCTACCCCACCACTTTATCACTTTATCACTATTCCACTAAATCCTTATGAACAGTAAAAATGTCATTATGATTGGGACGGAGGGAGTATATTTTACTAGTTCAACAATGTAATAAATAAACCTTAGCTCTTTTACAATTTCAAGATTGAAAATTAGAAGAAACAAATATAAAATGAAAGAAATAACATTTTGAAACCACAGGGTGATTTTGAGGATATAGAGTCCATTGAGGGTATTTTTTACTTTTTGAAGCAAGTTTAACTGAGTGGTTGGTATACTAAGTAACTTTACGGGTGTAAATAGTGCTGCCCTAATACTTTTTTTGGTAAAAAATTTTGTGAGACGGTCTCACAGGTGAGAAGGTTCACAAACTAGCACAAATTAACACCCAACTCTTCCAAAGTGTTAAAGCGTCATTCCCAATTTATGTTCCATATCACCGTGAGACCTTCTTAGGCAAGACCTACACTTTTAGGCCATTAAATTTATCTTAGCACATTTAGGCCAAACTGGCCCGAAACACCCACACTTTCGGGCTTAAATGAGCGAAGATTGAATTTTACGGGCCTATATGTGCAAATATAAATACAATGGCCTAAATTTGCCAGACTGAAAACATTTACGATCCTAGAAAAGCATTATTCTCGTTGATTCCATAACTGCTTGTATTGGAAGCATCACATGATTCACATCCTTACGATGATCCTCTGCCTTCTGGCATGAAAATAGAAAGGACTTGACCGTCATTTTTACCTGAAACAGAATAATAGGAAAAGGAAAACACACTCCTCATCTGGGCCTGCCAACAGCACAGGTACTGGGAATACAGTAGGCTCACCACAATCAACGCATACTCCTGGTGACGGAATGACTACTGCTAGCAGCCTGCAGCATGTTAATAGTGTGTCCAAGAGTATGATGATGTATGGTGGAGACGGAGCTGGTGGAATTGCATCATCTACTAATCTGCTAGTAAGATTTATTTTTGGTGATTTGCTTACTTAATGGCACAGTAACATAACCTCTTAAATTATACTTTTAAGGAATATTGTCAATTTAGGGCCTGAAAGTTGCTAAAACTATCAATTTAGGATCTGAAAGATTTTTCGTATCGATTCAGGACCTGAAAAATAGGAAACTATCAATGTGGGACCTGAAAGATAGAAAATATCAATTTAGGACTCATAGATATTAAGACCATGTTTGGCATCATATAGTTTACATCCTTATTTATCAATGTACATAATTATTTTTTCATTTCTACTTTCTTTACTTATTTTTTCCAATCAAGAACAATTAATATATTTCTATTTTTTTTGGAATTGTGGTTTATAAAAATATTGTTGGTAGAAATGTTGCGGTTTATAATATATCCCTATCTTTTAGAAAGTTTAAAATGTTAAACTTGGTCTTAGAATGTGAGAGTCCTAAATAGGTAGTTCGTATCTTTCAGGTCTCATATTGATAGTTTTTTATTTTTCAGGTCCTTAATAAAAAATCTTTCAGGCCCCTAATCGATAGTTTTACTATTTTTCAAGCCCTGAATTAATAAAACTCCTTTGGTTCGGGCTTCTTTTCAGTTATTTTCTTTTTCAAGAAATTTTAAATTGTGAACATTTTTGGACAGGATGATTTGGAGAATTTCGGAGATGTTGGATCCCTTGACGATAATGTTGAATCCTTCTTGTCTCATGATGGAGGGGATGGAAATATATATGGCTCTTTGAAACAATCTCTTAATGAGCATAAAACAGAGGCTCCTAAAGGTTGCCCCATCTGCTGCTTAATGCAACTTCTACTCCCGAAGAAAGTTAGGTTTCATGCTTTATATCCTTTTTGCAGGTATTTCATTTGGAGAGGTTGGTTGTATACGGACAAGAAATAAAGTGACCTGTTGCCATTTTTCTTCGGATGGGAAGTTGTTGGCTAGTGCTGGGCATGACAAAAAGGTACCACAAATGGATACATGGTTACTGCAATTTCATATCTTTATTATCTATTTTATATTAGGTTATCAACGAGCTACTTTTTCATTTACTCCTTTTGTTTGTTGAATTAGGCTGTTCTTTGGAATATGGATACTCTGCAAACTGAGACCACCCCAGAAGAACATCAATACTTAATTACTGATGTTCGTTTCCGACCGAATTCTACTCAACTTGCGACAGCTTCATTTGACAAGTCTGTCAGATTGTGGGATGCTGCTAATGTAATGATCTCTTCCCTTCAGTTTGATAATATTTCACCTAGACTGTTGGGGTATGTTTGATTTGGGATTTCAGAATCTAAATCCGGTTCTACTTTGGGATTTTTGAATCCGTTTTTAAAAGCCGAATACATCTTACGCTACAAATAAGTATAACTATAAACCCTACACAAGTAATATTTTTTCCATCACTCTCGGCTCTCCCCAATAGCCCATTAATTCAGATATGATTTTTTATTCTCATTCTTCTATTATTTATCACTCTTCACACATTTATTCTCACTTTTACAACTTTCAATAGAACACACTAATCATTACACAATCATTCGATTCTTACAACTACAGTTTTAATTAACCTACAATAATATAATTATACAACACCGCGTTCTCTTGCATATCAATTTTACATAACGTTAAACCCTGCCTTAATTTTCAAAACAAGCACACACCATTATATATCATGATTTGAAATCCATAAATCCCAAATCCAACATACCCTTGATGATCGGCAAACATTGCACGCTAACTACCTGTTTGCCCAATTGCCCACATTCTTAAATTTACCTCATTTTCCTATATCCATGTAGTCAACCTAGTAAAAAAGATATAGTCTGATTCTGATGAATCTGTGTTAATATTTTCAATTAGAAGTACTTACTTTGTTTTACTCAATTGTTACAGCCAAGCTATTGTCTGCAAGCTTACACTACGCATCCTTCTCATATCATGTCCCTCGATTTCCATCCCAAGAAGAATGATCTTTTTTGTTTCTGTGATAGTAAAAATGAGATACGTTATTGGAATACTACCCCTTTTAGCTGCACTCGTGTTTCAAAGGTGGGGATTCTAACTCTTGTCTTCTCTCTCATAAATCCCCATCCATTATCTTCTGTTTTCTTGAGGTATAAGTTTGATTTAATTTTGTTGATCGAATGGCAGCAAGGAGGTAGTGCACAGGTAAGGTTTCAGCCTATATCTGGTCAGCTGTTGGCAGCAGCTTCAGACGAGGTGGTTTCTATATATGATGTTGAAAACGACAGGCAAACACATACCTTCCAGGTTTGTGCAATACTATTGACATCTTGATTTTGATCTGTGGGGCTAAGTAATCAATGCAATGAATGATGCAGTTAGTAACTGGTATTTTGTGCTTTCTTTGCTTTTTAACATTTTTGGTGATTTATTAGGGAAATTCTGGTGTGGTGAACTACCTTTGCTGGGATCTGAATGGTGAGCGTTTGGCTTCTGTGAGTGAGGACAGCATTAAAGTTTGGTCATTAAACTCTGGAGAATGCATCCATAAGCTCAATTCCAATGGAAGCCAATTTCACTCTTGTGTTTTTCATCCAAGATATTCTTCTCTCCTGGTCATTGGAGGATTGCGGGTGACCACCTCTCTCTCTCTCTCTCACACACACACACACACACGCACACGCACACGCACATGCACATGCACACGCACACGTACACGTACACACATTCACACACAAAATGCATGCACATGATTATGACTCAATGCAACTAGTGCAATTTGACTCAATTTTGACCAAAGTTTGTCTCGTTCACAAAACAACTGAAATATATGAAAAGTATTAGTTCATACAAAATAAAAGTGTTAGTTCATACAAAAGAAAAGTATCAGTACTTTTTCAATATACAACTGATACTTCTCGACAGATTTTTTCTGTGATTTGCGGGAAATATATAAAAAAAAACAAAACAGCTTGATTGAAATTTTCTAGTCAAAATTGTGTGCATCTGGTAAGCTCAAGTGTTCCATAATTTTTGCCTTCACAAAGGCTCTGGCCATGTGTGCATATGTAGTACCCATTATCCCATTTTGTGCATTCTGCTATGGAGGTCATGCCAGTTTTTTTCTGAATTTCATTGTTGAGTATTTTGGAAACACTAATATTTATTTCTAAACCTTGATGAATATGTAGTCTTTGAAGTTGTGGGACATGGTTGAGGACAAAAACATTACGGTTTCCGCTCATGAGAGCATAATTGCTGCTTTGGCACAATCTCCAATCACAGGAATGGTTGTGTCCGCCAGCCACGACAGTTCTGTTAAGCTCTGGAAATAATACCAAGCCACATATAATGTAATACCTCTGCCTATCTCATCTTGCAACAAAAGTGTATGCATGTACATTAGTATGATAGATATTTAAATGTCGTCTAAGATTTTTTCCACTTGACATAGAGTGAATTGTGGCACTTGGTCATTTGTTGAAAAAGTAACCCAACTTGCCTTCATTTTGTATAAATCATTAGCTTAAAATTCATAGCATTGCCTGATGGGATTTTCTTTTCGTTCACTAACATGCAATCCAACTTTGATATTTTTGGCGTTTTATTCAAATGCTCACACTTGGAAAAGAAAAAAAAATAGAGAGAAAAAGAAATGTGGTGCAGGCAGTGCTTTTCTGGTTAGAATTGTAGCATCAGGTGTACGAGTAAATTGTAAATGAGTTTATAATTTTTTTGGTATAACAAAGATGAGATAGATATGTGAATCGGAAAAGGCGGTTACTATAAAATTTAAATTATATTTAAATATAATATGATCTGTTAAATAGTACACTAACATGTGAAATTTATTTATTATATGAGACTAGTATATCACCCATGCATTGCACGATTTGTAATTATAAAATGAATATAATGCGAAATGTATTTTTTTTCTTGTTAAATAAAGTGAAAAGAATTATTTTACATATAGTTATAATATATTTTCACAATCTTCATTTTCTTTATTTCACGATCAATTTTTATTTTTCAATGCAATGCACGACTTTCATGAAAGCATTTTTTTGCTTTTTGAAATCAGCTTGAAAAAATGGTTTTATACTCAAAAGGCTTATATTGTTAAATAATAACAAATTTAATTGGTATTATTTTTGCTTACAATTTTAAGTTATTTCCATATAAACCATGTTGACTGTCACACGCTATCGTCATTCTCATCGCATATCAAAAAATTTCAAACCAGGATATGACAATATATATTTGTCCATGTTTTAAAATATGCCTTATGAAAAGAAGACGAAGGGATAATTGATTTCAAGAAAAAAATCATATTAAATACGGGTGGATTATTACCCACTACAATTTTCCTAGTAGTATATCTAAAAACTACAATTACTATTACACATTTTACTAATACATACAAACTACCTTTCTTACCCTCAACTACCTTTAAATATTTTGAATCATCCTATTTTTTGGGCCCACTTTTTTCGGGCCTTTACTTTTCGGGCCTACCTTTTTCGGGTTATTCGCTTTTCGGATCTCTTTTTTGGGCCCCTTTTGTTCTTGCTTCGGGCCCTTCATTTTCGAGCAAATAATCTTAAAACAACAAACAAAACAATTTGAACATGTTCAGTTCAATATTATTGCACACAATTTCAATTAAATCCCAAAAAATCAATTAAACTAATATACCTGAACATATATTAAAATATTGATAGAGTTCCAAAAATAATCTTGAACCACCAAACCGTAAAAAAAAGTTAAAAATAAACAAAAAGAATTGAACATGTTCAATTCAATTTCTGCACAAAAAACTGAACATGTCGGGAAAAAACTGAACCTGTCAGGAAAAAATTGTTTGTTTTTCAAACCTATTCAAAATAAAAACATATCCAGAAAAATAACAATACACATTCAAACCAAATCAAAATTCACATTCAAAACAAACCAAAAACCACGTTCAGAACAAAACCACATTCAAACCAAATACAAAATTCACATTCAAACCAAACCAAAACCAAAACACACATTCAAACCAAACCACATTCAATAATCTCCATTAATTCAAAACAAACCAAAATCCACATTCAAAACCAAAACACACATTCAAAAATTCACATTCAAACAAAACCAAAATCCACATTCAAAACAAATCTAAAATCCACATTCAACCCAAACACACATTTAACAAAAATACTATAATAGAATAACATGATCCAACCATAATTCTGTGTTTGACCTTAGTTATTGAAAACAAATAACCAAACTTAAAAAGACAACTCAAAACCCCTTTATTTAAAAATAAATAAAAATTGCACACAAATTCCCAAAAAAAATTCCACACAAAATTCTGTGTTTGACCTTAGTTAGAAGTGCATTATCGCTGCCTGTTGTGGCCGGAGAGCAGCGACGCCTCTTTTGTGGCCGGATCTTGGTCGGATCTACAACCTCCATCCATAAACACCCCCTATCGCCGCCGTGGAGCAACGCCGTCGCCTTTTGTGGCCGAATCTTGGTCAAATCTACAATCTCCACTCATAAACACACCCATGTGGTGCAGCGGCGCCGCCCATTGTCGTCGTGAAGTAGCGACGATGCCTTTTGGGGATGGATCTTCGTCGGTGGGGTGGTGGTGCAATAGTGTAGTGGGGTGCGAGGAGGTGGTGGCGGTGAGCAGCGGGGGTGGGGTTCGGGTCGGTGGTGGTATCTGTGGTGTTTTTGTAGAGTAGAAAAAATGGTTGAAATGGGGGTTTGTGGTGATTTGAATTTTGAAATGGTTGATATGGAGTGAGGTTGATTTTGAGTGTGTGAGGTGAGGGTATTATAGGCAATATATGTTTATTTTGTAGTTTCTAGTAATGTTGAAACAATGTTTGTAGATTTTAGTATCAGTGTGTAGAATTGTGTAGTTCTTAGTAATTTTTCCTATTGCAATAATACAAAATCAGTTTTTATATTATTAATCATTATTATGCAAATTTTAAAATTTCATGCCAAAATTATAAAAAAAAAATTGTTTAAAATTATTATTTCTATTTTTGATATAATATTTTGTTATTATATATGTATAAATAGATTTAATTTAAAAAATACTCATAAAAAATTAGTATATATGTAGACTTGAACCTTGTACATTTCGCATGCAAAGAAGACAAAATAAAATTGGCTTTACCGTTTGAGCTACACCACATTTGTAATTGCTTCTAAAATTTCATGACAAAATTAGTAACAATTTGTTGATACAGCATTTTACTTATAAAATACACATATTAAAAAATTATTTTTATTCCCTTCAAATATCAATGAACAACTCTTCTATTTAAGCCTGTGTCAAAGCCAAATGAGCTATTGCAAAGACAAAATGGGATAGTTCAAGTAATTAGAGAACCACTATCTATGTAAAAAAAGTCATGGGTTCGAGACACCAATTTGATCGATAAAAGGAAAAAAAAGAACAGTTTAAAAGAAGACAGAGCGAGTAATCGATTTATCGATTTCAAGAAAAATAAATTCATATTAAATACAAAATTCAGTCTTTTTGGAAAGTAGACAAAATAAAATTGGCTTTACCATTTGAGCTACACCACATTTGTAATTGCTTCTAAAATTTCATGACAAAATTAGTAACAATTTGCTGATACAACATTTTACTTATAAAATACACTTATTAAAAAAATATTTTTATTCCCTTCAAATATCAATGAACAACTCTTCTATTTAAGCCTGTGTCAAAGCCAAATGAGCTATTGCAAAGACAAAATGGGATAGTTCAAGTAGTAGAGAACCGCTATCTATGTAAAAAAAAGTCATGGGTTCTAGACACCAATTTGATCGATAAAAGGAAAAAAAATAGCAATTTAAAAGAAGATAGAGCGAGTAATCGATTTATCGATTTCAAGAAAAATAAATTCATATTAAATACAAAATTCAGTCTTTATATTATTAGTCATTATTATGCAACTTTTAAAATTTCATGCCAAAGTTTAAAAAAATTGTTGAAAAATTAATATATCTATTTTTAATATAATATTTTATTATTATATATGTATAAATAGATTTAATTTAAAAATAATAATATTTGGAAAATACTCAAAAAAATTAGTATATATATGTTGTAGATATGAGAGATTGAACCTTGCACCTCTCGCATGGAAAGAAGAGAAAAAAATGGCTTTACCATTTGAACTACATCACATTTGTTGATGTTTCTAAAATTTCATGATAAAATTAGTACTTAATAGTTTTTTGATACAATATTTTGTTATTAGATAAGTATATATACATGATTTATTTCAAACGTAATAGTTAGATTAATTATGTATAGTTTTTTTATTACTTTATATATATATATATATATATATATATATATATATATACCTGCTAATTATGTATAGCTAAGTCATGTTTTATGTTTTCTTTTAACATAATATTTCCAAACTACTGTTAAATATAATAAACATATATATATCCAAAAGAAACTTACACTATTTTTTATAATATAACTAAATACTGTGTAGGATTACAAAAATTGATAATAGTCCTTAAAAAAAATGATAATAGGACTACACCTTCCATTAGAACAAAAATTCATAATTACATACCCCATTTTATGTCATTAATTTTCCATAAACATACCCCCTTTGATAGATCGCATAGCTAAAACCCAGACCACTTTCTACACAAAACGTCTTCCAGCTTCCAAAAGCAAGTCATCTTTATTTTACTGTCAATAAAAGAACAATGACCCAGAACTTGATCCTTCCTCGAAGGAACGCCTCCTTCAACTATCCATCAAAAGAAAGTCTTTGAACAGACATTGATCCCTGATTGGTAGTGCATAAATTATCTCTTCCCTTTCAAACTTTATTGCCTTTTAGTATAGTATAGATTTATATCATTATATTTGTAAATTAATGCTACTATTTTTATTAATTGATACAGCTAATTTCTAATAATTTATAAATATAAGTGTATAACTAAAGGTATCAATTTTATATTATGAATGAATTTAACACTAGAGTTTGTGTTCAATGAAATATGTCTGATCCAAAAAACTGATTTCGCAAACCGAGAGCAATCTGGTCCGACGTGTAAGCTATATACTACTGTATGTCAAAGAGTATTAGTTCATGAATTGATTATTAATAGTTGAAATTTAAATTTATGTTTAATTTTAAAATCATTTTGATATGATTTAATGGCTTCAATTTCTTTTTTATAACATAGCTCGTTAGTTACTCGTTAACCATGACGAGCTAGAATTAGGAATGTGTATTTATTATGAGGCCCGTTTAGAGTGAATAGTGCAATTTACAATCCGTCAATACTGGTCCTAATGAATTAGAGTCAATTCATTTAATGTTTTCATTGATTACTTTTCTAGTGCCATTGTTGGTTTTGTTTTTTCTACTCCAGCGATGTAACTGGTACCCAAAAGTGACAAGTCAAACAAATTAACAAAACTAATTAAAATATGAGTAGATGTAATTTTGACACGAGTTCACGTGAATTTTATCATTGTTACACGTAGAACTCGTTATTTTTATGCACTATCATTGTTAAAAATTTCTAAACAATAATAGTGCATGAACATTATAATGATAATACATAACAATGATATTTGAAAAAATAGAGTTTCCCGAGAGTTCAAGTTCGAGGTTTTTGTCTTAAAGTATTTATATTTTAATCAAGACAAAATCTTTGTATTCACCAGGTGTATTATAATTCAAGTGCATTTTTTGTGACATGCAACTTATTTTATTGAAACATGCAATTCATTGCCACTGCAACATGTAACATGTTTTAGTAAATTAAAATTGTATATTTTAATGTAAATAATTTTCATATTTAAATGCTACAAACTGCATTTGTACGGTGCAAAAACACTCTTTTTATTCAAAGGGGCAAGGGTGGTAAACGGGTAAATAAAATTCACACGACCTTAGGTGAAATTAGTCCCCTTCCTTGGGAATTGAACAATTTGATTGAATAAGAATTACCAAGCCATTAACAATTTGATTGAATAAGAATTACCAAGCCATTAACAATTTGAGTGGTAATATGAGTGGTGATATCGGAAAAAATTCTACGACAACGCATTAAATAAGGTTGAATCCTGCTGGCTTTCTTCCACATGTATTTGCTATATATTCTTCGATTTATAAAAAAGAATCCTGTTGGAGAGGTTTATCGTCTTCCCTTATTTAAAAAAAAAGAAAAAAAAAAAGAAGCCCTATCATGTGGAATTTCGAGATAATTAAATAATGTATCGAGTATGTAGGATTATTTTTTAGCTGGATAACTCTAGAGATATATGATTAATATTGCTCATTTGACCTAAAGTAAGAGAGGTCTCATGTGCACCAATTGCACCATACACTCCATAATGTATATAAGAAACTTGCAACTTGTTGCACTGGAACTTGAGAATTTTTACACTGAAATGTGTAACATGTGTTGTAAAATATAATTGCAATGAAAAAAAGAAATAATCTATTCAAGAACAAAGTGTAGACGAACATATAATTTTTAAAATATTTTATATTAGGTGGTAAAATGGTCACATCGTATATACAGTTATGGAAGAATGACCCCAAAGTAATTGTCAATTTTTGGGCTTTGTTTTTTTAAAAATATACCCATTGATCCAACATTACTTATATAAACATACGAAAATAGCACCAATGAATGGATTTGAAGCGTTGTACAACTTGGCTTTCGATTCTTCCACAAACATCTTGGAATCGAAAAAGCGACACAAACCTCTGACTGGTTGATTCGGTCAACTCGTCGGTCTGACATTAAATTAATATTTTAGGAGCTATTTTATAATTTTTTAATACTTATTGAATGGACTATTGTGCAATTTTTAGTACTTATTGAAGGAAAACAATAGGATCTATTATTTGACAAAGTGTAGACGATGATATAATTTATTATATATAATTTTATATTAGGTGGTAAAATGGTCACATCGTATATACAGTTATGGATAAATGACTAATACATACAAAAAGTTGGGCTCAATTGCTAAAAAAATATAATCATTGTTCCAACATTACTAAAACATACAAAAATAGACCTAAAATACCTCATATACCCTTCCACTTACTTTCCACCATCTCTCATTTACACCCTCATGTCACTTTTCTGTATATCACCACACACACTCCCTGTCTCTCCCTCTCCCTCTCCCTTTCTCTCTCTCTCAATAAGGCACTCAAACTCTCTCTTTAAACCCAGACAATCCCCTCTCTCTTATTTTTCAAATCGACGGCGCATAATTTGAAATTGGGATCCGTACATTAACAAGCAGCGTTGTTGGGTTGTGGTTGGCCCGGAGTCTCATTTAAAGAAGGGATCGAAGAAGTGTTAGGTGCTGCCTCATGGTGTTAGGTCGACACGAGACGAGATTTGAGGCGCCGAGGTGGCGATTGATCGAACCTGCCGACCAAGGCCCCCGTGGTCGAAGGGTTCCGCAATCTTACGTGAATTGGGCTTTGGCCCATGTCTCATTTAAATACCTTGACTATCAGATTTTCTCCATAATTTTACGAAAATAACACACCTAAAATAGTGAATCTCCTTGGTAGTGCCCCCAGGCGTAGTCATTCTGATTTAAACCCAAACAAATTGTTTGTCTCTAAATTCCTAGTTCTATTATTTTCTCCATAATTGCTTGTTTAATTTCTAACAACCGGTATCAAGAGCATCGGTTAAAGGGATCTGTGGAGAGAGCAATTATGATGGTCAAGGAAATCGTCTGCTGAGAAGTTTGATGGAACGGACTTTGATTCTAAAATTGCAGATCGAAGATTACCTATACGGTAAAGATCTGTATCAACCGCTGGGTGAAAAACCCAAGAGATGAAGGACGACGAGTGGAAGTTGCCGGATAGGAAGCGATGAGTGTGGTTCGCCCAATCGTTATCCGTGAACGCCGCCTACATACATACGGTGAAAGCAAAAACCACAAAGGAGATCTTGGAGATATTGATCGAGATGTATGAAAAACCATCTCGCAGCCGAACAAGGTTCATCTCGATGCGAGGTTATTCAACCCGAGGATGGAGGATGATACTTGTGGTAGCTAACCATCTCAACGAGTTCAATATGATCATAGCCCAATTGAGCTCGGTTGAGATTGATTTTAATGATGAGGTTCAAGCCCTTATTTTGTTGTCTTTTTTTACCGTAAAGTTGGAGTGGGGATGATGCATAATTGTTAGTGTTAGTGCTTCAAAGCAGTAAAGTGAAACCAAATTTGATGAGGTTAGGGATCTGGTCATGAGCGAAGAAATTCGCAGAAAGAGTTGGGTGTGGCCACATGATCTGCTTTTGAGTCGCGGGGAAGCGAGCACAGATCTCAATCCAAGGGAAGCCAAATCGGGGTAGATCGTTTCAAGGGCAAAGATAAGCCCAAGAAGGATAAGAGTAAAGTTGAGTGTTATAAATGTCATGAACTTGGTCATTACAAAAGTGAGTGTAAGGCACAAGGAATGAACCAAAGAAGAATGACAACTCAAATAAACGTTGCATCGATGGGGACTCGGATGCATTGATTCTCGAAAGTAAGCGATCCATTGAGTCGTGGGTGTTAGATTCGAGCATCGTTTCATTAAATGCGGCAAGAAGGTTTACATAATGGAAAAATACACTTCCTAAACTTTGGGAAGGTTTATCTAGTGATGATGAGCCTCTCGAAATCAAAGGGAAGGGGAATGTTCTGGATTAAGACACCAAATGAGACTGTTTACAATTGAAAGATGTGAGACATATTCCCGGTTTGAAGAGGAATTTGATTTCGGTTAGGCAACTTGATGACGAGGGCTACAAGGTGACCTTTGGGTGTAACTCATGGAAGATATCCAAAGGTGTCATGGTAGTGGCTCGTGGAAATAAAGAGGATGTTGTATATGACAGTAACACCGGATAAGATTGCTCTTTTGCAAGTGAAAAAGGGAATGCAAATTTGTGGCATTGTCGTCTGGGCCACATGAGTGAAAAGGGGATGAAAGTTATGTGCTCGAAGGGTAAACCGTCGACCTCAAGACAATTGACATTGGTTTTGTGTGAGGACTGTATTTGGAAAATAGTAAAAGGGTGAGTTTTTTCGAAGGAGGCGAGGCTTTGAAGAAGCGAAGTCGGAGTTAGTTCACGGTGATTTGTGGGGTCCAAAGACAAGTGACATCCTTGGTGGAGCATCATATTACATGACTTTCATTTTACGACTACTTAGGAAGGTATGGGTTTATTTCTTGAAAAATAAGTGTGATGTCTTTAATGCTTTCGTGAAATGGAAGGCTCTTGAGAAACCGAAAACGAGTCTCCAGGTGAAGTGTTTGAGATCCGATAATGGTGGAGAGTACGAGCTCCGTGAGTTCAAAGGATTCTGTGAGGCGAATGGAATCCAAATGGAGAAAAAACCGTGAGAGGAACACCACAAAGAGAATGGCGTGGCGTAACGTATGAACATGACCATATGTGAACGTCTTTAGAAGCATGAGATTGAAGTGTGGGTCGCCAAAGATGTTTTGGGGCGAGGTAGTTAACACAGCAGCTTACTTGATAAACAGAGGACCCTCAACTCCTTTGGAAAATGGCATACCAGAGGAGGCCTGGTCGGGAAATGAGTTAAATCTGTCTTTTCTTCGAGTATTTGGGTGTGTTGCATATGTTCATGTTGATTCTATAAGTAGAAGTAAGTTGGATGCAAAATCTGTTAAGTGTACGTTTGTTGGATATGGTGGTGATGAATTTGGCTATCGATTTTGGGATGAGGACAACCAAAAGGTGATTCGTAGTCAAGATGTCATATTTAATGAACAAGTGATGTACAAAGACAGGTTGGGGAAATCCAAAGAAGGTGGTTCTGAGTCTCAGGTTGTGGAGTTAGACATTTCGAACTCGGGTGGGAGCAAAGGGGTTCTAGATGATCAGGTGATTGTTGAGGAAGAACTAAGTACACCACCACCAACAATTCCACTGCGGAGATCCACGAGGGATCAGAGATCTCCTGATAGGTATTCACCTTCCCTCCATTATCTATTGTTAACTGATGGTGGTGAACCTGAATGTTATGCAGAGGTAACACGTAGTGAACAGGTGGACAAATGGAAACTTGCAATGGATGATGAGATGAATTCATTGATGACCAACGGAACATGGGAGCTTGTTGAGCTTCCTAAGGGCAAGAAAGCACTGCATAACAAGTGGGTTTACAGAATAAAAGAGGAGGCTGATGGAAGCAAACGCTACAAGGCAAGATTGGTTGTGAAGGGGTTTCAGCAGAAACATGGTATTGACTATACCGATGTTTTTACTCCAAAGGGTGAAGCTTAACTACCATTCGATTAGTTCCGAAGTCCGGTGGTCGCAGTAAAATTTGGTGTTAGAACAGATGGATGTGAAAACCTTTTCTTCATGGTGGTGATTTAGATGAGGACATCTACATGAAGCAACCGGAGGGATACTTGTCTAAGGGGAGTAAGAGCTAGTTTGCAAGTTGAAGAAGAGCTTGTGCGGTCAAAACAAGCTCCATTGCAAAGGGTACAAGAAGTTTGATGGGTTCATGCACGAGATTGAGATCAAGAGGTGTGAGGCTGACCATTGTTGTTACTTCAAGAGGTATGATGATGGTTATATCATTTTGCTATTATATGTTGATGACATGTTGATAAGCAGCTCTAAAGGTTCTCGAGAGGTGAGCAAGTTGAAGGAAAAATTGTCCAAAAGGTTTCTTTATGAAGGACCTTGGAGAGGCCAAGCAAATCTTGGGTATGCAAATCGATCGTGACAAGGTGGCAGAAAATTGTTGAGTTGAGGTATCATTACATTCGCATTACCTCATCGAGAACAAGATCTTACAAATGATGAAGATCCGGCGAAGTGAGAATCTTGCTGACATGTTGGCTAAGGTTGTGACCTTAGAGAAGTTGAAGTTATGCATGACTTCAATCGCCTTGGAAATCGAGCATAAGGCCCAAAGACTACTACCAATGAGAGAAACCGTTGGAACGGGAGACAAGTTACGCTTGAGCCCGGCCTCAAAGGGAGATTGTTGGGTTGTGGAGCCCGAGTCGAGAAGGGATCCAAAGAAGGGCGCAGGGCGCCGACCATGGTGTTAGGTCGAAAGACTTCGCCGACTCAAAGGAGGTCGAGCGCGACGGAGACCGTAGCATTGGAGGCGCCGAGCCGGGCGATTCGATCGAAGTGAACCGCCACCAAGGCCCGTGGTCGAAGGGTTCCCGCAACCGCTTGCTGCGAATTAGGGCTTTGACCCATGTCTCATTTAAATACCTTGACTCATTGTATTTGCCTCTTTGTACTGTAAAAAATAACACACGAAAATAGTGAATCTCCCTAGCCAGAAGGTTCCCCAGACGTAGTCATTCCCCGATTTAACCTGGTAACCAAATTGTTTGTCTCTAAATTCCTAGTTCTATTATTTTCTCCATAATTGATTGTTTAATTCCTAACAATGGGGACGAATCGGAGCGACGGGCAGCGGCTGAGATACAGCGGGGCTTGCGAGAAGGATGTGGAGGAGTTTCTGGCGACGGTGGGGACGAAGGAAGGGCCTAAGTTGGCGATGGAGAGACCAATGTGTTATGAAGGTCAAATACTAAATTTTTTTTATTCAAAGACTACAAATTCATATTATTTTGTAGATTTTCCACCAAAATAGGTTAAATTCTAGGATCTTGGGGTTTATTATGTAACGTGCAATTATTGTAGGTATGTTTATTTTTGTATGTGTATGTTCAATTATTCAAAAGCGTGTACACTTTTCTATGCGCGCGTTCAATTATTCTCGAGTACATTCAAATTTTTATTCGTTTATGCAATTAATGTTCTGCATTTTCCCCATGTGTGCACATATATGAATAAATTCAAAAATATAAGGATCCGTAAAAAATGGCTTGAAAAGGGCCAAAAAAGCCCCAAAAAAAGTAAAAAAAGATGTGGGCCCAAAAATATGTGCCCGAAATAAGACGGCCCGTCAATTGTAGGTCGAAATGAGATTATTTCCTGTGTGATAGGATTTGCCAGAAAGTAATAAAATTCTAAGTCCCTGAAGCATGCTCTCAAACTTGCAAAATCGTGATTGTATTCCCAAAGGACTATATCAAAAGCCATTGAACCCTAGGACGTGTCCCAATATTGAAGATATAATTTAATGGGATTATTGATGAATGGGGCCCATGGGATGGACAAAAAAAGGTACACTGGAAAGGAAAACTCTATTGATAGTTGACATCTCGTGGACCTATTTCATAGAAGCATGTCAATTGGAAGGGTAGATCAATTTCTACCACTTTTTGTATGTTTTAGACTTTTAGTAATAGAAAAAAGTCTTTGTAATTAATAGCAATTGGACCCTATAAATGTTGTTAGTAGTTCTGCATCATATATTTATTATTATTTAATAATTTTTTTAATTAGTGTGAAACATCCTTAAATGACAAATAAAATGGGTTGAAAGGAGTATCAGCTACTCCCTCGAGGCAAAAACACTTTCAAGCATACACAATTTAAGAGTAAGCATGAGGATTGGAACAAACGATTCTCGCTAGTCGGCGGTGATTGGATGTCACCAGCTGAGGGTTTACTCAGATGACTATTGGTCTCTCCTCCCACTATTTCTAAAACAAGGAAAAAGTAAATTTTATCAATTCACTTAATACGGTTGACTTTAATCTCTTTTCTATTTTATAGGTGCCAAGATTCCCCACGAGAAAGAGCTAATCAAGATGTTCCTCATAATCTTCAAGGAATTGAAGGAATTTCAGGAAGAAAGGTGCCCCAACGAAATTATCACATAGTCTAATTTAATAGTGGTCTGCCTAGGAGTGAAAAATATACCGAATATATAGGGCTTACCAAACTAGAAAATACCGAATTTATCGAAATTTTCGGTACGGTATGGTTACCGTACCGAACATTTTGGTATGGTAACGGTATAAAATTTTAGAAGGTCCGGTATACCGATATACCGAAATTTTTTGGTATACCGATATATACCGGTATACGGTACATATACCGTACCATTATATATAATATTTTTTATTTTTTTTATTTAATAAATTTTAGTTTACAAACTCTAGCCTTAGTATTTTCTTTCTCACTGGACTCTTTCTCTTTTAGCATTTGTTGAAACATGGATTATATTATTTTTAATATTTGTTATATTGAACAATTAGACTACTAAGTCATATGTTAAGATAAATTATTATCCATAAAATACAGGTATTTTTTTAATAAATAATCAAGATATAAACTGTTAGTGTTAGTGTCCTAGAGACAATCCTATTGTAAGGACATAATACTAATATAATACTCAGTTTTGATTTTAATATTATTGTTTAATATTAAATGTATGTCATTACACTTGTTTGAATATTATGTTTGATTGTTTACATTTATTCTTATTTGTGTTCTCATGAGTCATTGCTGTCACCGATGTTGTGAGAACTTAGATGACTTAAACATGATTCTCAAATAGCCTGATCACGGATCATCAAGAATGAGATATTGATGATGCAATTGAGATTGATGTGCGGTCTGCATCATACTCTTAGAGAGTGTAGTAAGATCTCACTTACTACGAGATACAAAGTATCTCATGATGGATGCACAAATACCTTAGAGGGTATTGGTATACTCATCCGAGAAACCGTTTGATGTAATTCAACAATATGTGTCTACGGGTGTCTCGGTTAGTGGAAGTGATGTGATACTCCTTTGACTTGAGGTCAATACGCACAACATGTGTAGAGTGATGAACTTTGACCATGACCAACGCTTGCAACCTTCCATGGGTAGATATGACTTGGATTGAGTTCATCACGAAATGCATGTGCGTGGTAGTTGAGCCAAGAATACGATTCATTCCTCAATGTGGATGTAGAGAGAATACCCATCTTCTCATCATAATTGGATCTAAGTCATCGGCCGATGCACGTCAGCTTGGACTTTGTGGCCAAGTGTGACATAAGTGATCAATTAGTGTTTGGAGATAATATGATTAAGTTATTTGAATAGACACTTCATCATGTTCAAGACTTAATCGTGTATTCGCGAATGAAGTGAAGATATCACAATATCCTACATGTTACAGGTAGTTACAGAATTCCTCGCAACATACCTCGTAAGTTGAGAATGTCTGATTTATTGTCTAGAGTTCAATTAAGATCGTTAGGTTGACTAATCGCTCGATATACGAGGGCCTATGGGTCATACAATAAATAACAGTTATTTATCGATTATAGTTGGTTGATTAAATATTATATTGAATATTAATATTTAATTTATAGAGAATATAATAATAATTATATTTAGAATTAATAATTATTATTATTTAATTAAATTGGATTTAATTAAATAGGATTCCCAGTAATAATATATGGAATATTATTGTAGAATTTGATATATATGGAGATCAAATCCATAGGATTTTATATATAGGGAAATCAAATTTATGAGATTTGATTTGCAAGAGTATGGATTTTATTTCCTAATAAAGATAGCTTAAGATTTAATTTGGTCTTCCCCTATATATATGAGTCCTTGGGAATTCATTATCAACACAAAAAATTTATTTCTCCATAAAAATCTCTAGTTAGAATTTTCCTAGCAAATTCATCCCGGGATTCAACACTGACGAATCGGTGTGAGTTGGTAAACGACCGTTACATGGATACCATAGTAGAGGAATCCATGTACGAAGCACTGTAAGGATTTTGTTTATGTTTATCCGTATTTAATTATGCAATTACATGTTCGTTGTTGGTGAACTATTTAATTTCGCTGCGCATGTTTTACGTGTTTACGTGCCTCTAAATTCCAACATGAACGGTATACTGAATTTTTGGTAAGAAACGGTATACCATTAATTCGGTATATATCGAAAATTTCAGTACGTTATGGTATACCGAAATTGCGGTACAGTATGGTGTACCGAAATTTCAGTACGGTACGGTATACCGAAGATTTGGTACGGTATACGGTATGAGATTTTAACATACTGAAACATCGGTATACCGAATTTTTTGGTATGGTACGGTATGAATTTTCTCATAGCGTAAATTTCGGTACGGTATACGATATAACCGATACAGTACGGTATGCCAGCCGTCTGCCTCAAGCTTTGTGCGTATCAGAACCGAAGTCTGGACCTCCGTAGTAAATTTTCTTTAACTTTAGCTTTCAAATTTTGTTTACGCTTTCCTGGCCTTGTTTTAATTCTTGGATCTCCATCGACAGTCCTCGTACTTGACTTGTCAACCCGAGTTCAAACGAAGATAAAGAGGAGATTGACCAAGAGGAGTCTGAGGAAAAATCCGAAAAGTACGAGAAAGAATCGAAATTTCAGAATTAAACAATAAACTAAATCCCAAACAATAGAGATTTGTGCAACTTACAATAATAAGTCTTTAAAATAAAATAAAACATACAACATAAGAGAAAAATATTTGTCAATAAATGAAAAGATAATAAAGGATTAGCCAACCTTAAATTATTAAAATATATGGATAAATGATGCAAATTCACTCAATAAGATATAAAAGGTAAATTTTAATCAATAAATGAAAACAGATCAAACACATCATTATGACTCAACAATCAACACACAAATTTTATATAATGGACATATAACAAAAATTTGTGTGAGACCATCTCACTTTACAATCAATATCACTTTCTAATAGAGATGTTATCACGGTTAAGATAAATGTGCCACTTTTCAAAATTTTATATATTATATATATATATTTTTAAAGTGATACACTTATCTTAAAAATTGATAATCTTTCTACTGAAAAGTGACAACAGTCGCACAATGAGATGCTCACACAAGACTTGCTTTTGGTTTTGGCACATACCTAGAGGTGGCAAATCGGACCGGCTAGATCCATTGGGCCAAGTCATGTTCATGTGTTGGGTGGGGCCAACCCATCTTTTAAATGGGCTTACATAAATGATGTTCAGCCCAACCCAGTATGAGTTCACGGTCCCACGAGCCCACCCAACCCATGAATTTTATTTATTTATTTTTAATTACTTCATTTACTTTACTATTATCTCTGTATATTTTGTGGTGTTTATTTTACAAAAATTGGGCTGAGCTTGAGTGTATTTATTTTACAAATAAAGGCTCATTGTCATTCGTAATAAAAATAAATGAATAATAAAAATTGATCGGGTCAGTCGGGCCAAATTGACCCAAGCTCATCGAAAGCATGGGGTGATGGGCCAAATTTTGTTCGACTTTTTTAAATTTAAATTTTTTACCCAAATTTATACTTAACCTCTATTATTATTAGGCCGACCCATCGGGGGCTCAAATTGCTAGCTCTACATATACCCACACATAAGTATTAATTTCACAATTAGACAATATGTGACAGTCAATGTATCAAAAGTCAACACATAATAATAAATATATAAAAAATTGACACATGAGCATCTCAAATATGAATTAGTTATATAGAGATAAGAATTTAATTATTATTATATAATTGATTTTTCTGATTTCATATAAAATATTCTAAAAGGTCAATTCAAGTGGATTACAGGGAGCAAATTGTGTGACTTGTACAAATTAAAGAAAGAAGACTATGGATGCATATTTTATGTCAAATATGTTTTTAAACTCAGACCGATCATCAAACTAAAGAACAAACTGGGTCACCGACCGATTAAGCCATTGTATACATATTGAATGACTCAGATATTTGTTTAATAATATGCATAATATATGTATGCAAAAAATTTCAAAATTATGACTAAAATTACATAAAATTATAAAATGAAAAGCATATCTTTTTTTCTAGAAAATTGCACATCCAAATATAAGTCTCTTTTTAAAAGCCAATGGTCGTATAGACGCTCAAATGGTTAGGTTTCTTCTTTTTTATAAAAAATATTATAATAAAATTGGGTCAATTAGGTTACCGATTTCACTCAATTTTTGTCTGATTCATATTGGTTCAATTTAAAACCATTGTACACAAAAAATTGGATATGTACCATGATCGTTTCTTGGTTAAACCAGTAGAACCGGCCGATCCAGATCTAAAAATCATTAACAAAAAGAGATTGGTCACAACATTCTATATGATAATTTTAATTTTTTTTTAAAGTAATTCAAACGACAATATAATTGTACTATTTTTATGGTCATTTCATGCGGTGATACAATTAATGTTCTTCTAGTTTTATTGATATTTTTAATTTATTAATCTTTACAGGATAAATATACATTTCTTTAAAAGATATCCTGGTCCTTTTGTAATACATTAAGTTTCTTTTCTTTAAACTAAAAATATTAATTATTTAATTAATATTATATTTATATATAATAAAGCTACTCGTTCAATTAGATATATTAAATTACTTTTTTCGGAAACAAATTTCAACGACAAATCGGGAAATATTTTACATAAATTCGGGCTATCTATTTATGATTTTATTGAAAAATAAAATAAAATTTATGATATTTATTTGAATTATATATATTGATGCGGAATATTTATGTCGTCCATTAGAGTGGTGACACGTGGACGATTACTCCGACTTTAAATAATAAAGGGGTCGATCAAATGGGTTGAGATACCAGAAGAAAAGTATGGGTTTGTGTGTTGGGCCCAGGGACGTGTCCAGATGATGGGTCTGAAGGGACTGAAGAGTTAGCTGAGAAAAGGGTCCATGGAGAGCATGGGCCCAGGAGAGTAAACAAAGCCCAGAAATTGGGCTCGGTTAGAGAAGGCCCAGAGAGTGGGCTCGGCTAGAGAAGGCCCAAAGAGTGGGCTTGGTTAGAGAAAGCCCAGAGATTGGATTCGGTTAGAGAAGTCCCAAAGATTGGGCTCAGTTAGAGAAGCAGAGAGTGGGCTTGGCTAGAAAAGACCCAGAGATTGGGCTCAGTTAGGAAGGCCTAGAGAGTGGGCTTGGTTAGAGAAGACCCAGAGATTGGGCTCGAGGAGATTAGACCCAGAGGTTGGGCTTAGTAAGGTAGTTCTGAGGAACGTGGGCTAATGAGGATAGAAATCGTGAGAAAGATCATGGATATCGGATAGAGAGAGGCAGTTGAGATCTTCCAGGGGGCTGGCGGAGAAGAGCTGATATGCATGAGGTGGGCAGAGCCGTTGGATGAGAAGATCAACAGATGACAGCCTCAATCCTAGTGAGATGAGTCATGGAGAAAATCCCGAGATTCACGGAGGTTGTTGAGCAGAGACGTGGTCAGGCGGGGAGTCCAAGCAAACAGTTAGTTATTGACGGAATTTGGGTATAAATACACCCACCAGGTAACACAAAACTTAAGATCACATGACGATGACACTGACAATCACATTACGATCAATCATACTTTACATTTGAATACCTTGAATTGAGCTATTTCATACGATTTACCTGAGTTAAGAATGATAATTGACTTGAGCGTCGGAGAGCTCGTGTAGGAACTCTTTTCGGCGTGTTTTTCAGGTACCTACGTGGAATTGACGAGGTTCCTGCAGTCAAAGATCGTTGATTCCTTGACATTCAATGTACGAATCCCCGTTGAATTCCAGGTCATACTTCGACCCTATTTTACGCATCATATATATTGAAATTTTTTTTTTGAAATATTTATTGAGAGTACAATCATAATTATTTATTTAAGATTTTATAGGAAAAAAATAAATAAAAATCTCTAAATCAATGTATGATATTCATATGAACTATACATTTATCATATATATGATTAATACTATATAAATTCATTATATTTATGGTAGTTGTTCAAAAAATTAAAGGTTTTATGTGAACATGATGTACTATATATCGGTGTTTTTATAAACGAACTGGTGACCAAACCGGATTGGGTACCAGTTAGCGGTTCAAGCCGATCCAACCGGTAAAATGGTACCGGTCTTTTTTTTTTTTAAAGGAAATAAATAGGCCAACAAGGAGCCCAAAACTAAAATTAAGTATAAAGATAGTCCAAATACTTGGCCCAAATTTCAAATCTTATAAAGACACTTTCTACCCTAATATTCCTGCAAAGCCGCAGTGAGATGAGGGATGATAAGGGATCTTGACAAGGTATGTATTTTTTTAAAAAAAATCAAAGTAAAAGGACAATTTCATTAAATTATTTTGGAATGAGTAATACCCATCATAGTTTGCACGTTCAAGTTCTCATCTCCTGTTCTCTAATTCCTCACACAAATAAGATATATTTTTGCAAAGCATATTTAAAGCATACTGTTGATTCTAATTCATTTTACTTTCTCTCTTGTCTCTCTCACCAGTTTGCAGAATAATTTTTTTGCAGTTTGTAGAATAATTTATCGAAACCTTTGCAGTTTGCAGAATTATTAAAAAAAATAGTTTAGATCGGTTCAACCGGTTTTACCGTTTTAGACCGGTTCAGCCTGTTTTAGATCGGTTCTCACCGGTTTTGACCGGTCCGATCATAAAAACGGTTTTTGGGGTGTAGTTGGACCGGTTCTGTGGCCAGTTCCTGGTTGAACCGGCCAGTTCCTGGTTGAACCGGCCGGTTCGGTCCTGTTCTGACAACGCTGTTATACATCACTATTATGATTATTCATTTGAATCTCTCTAACCCGCATTCTAAATCTTAAATCACAGTTCAACTGTGCAAAACACAAAATGAATATTGGAAAACATTAGGGGTGAGCGTTTGGTTGGTTCGGTCGGTTTTGGGTTGTTTTTCAACCGAACCGAACAAACCAAATTAGACAAATTTAAACCAAAATCGAACCAAAATGGTGAGTAACCAAACCGAACCGAACCAAACAAGAAATTCAATTTGTTTGGTTTATTCGGTTTAAACCGAAAATTAACCTGAAATTCACAAAATTAAATGATTTTCCAAATTAAAAAAAAAAAGAGTCTAAAGTTGGGAGCCTAAGAAAAAAAAAAGTTAATCAACTCTTTGTGGGCTTCAATAATATGATCAACAAGTGGGGCAAATAAATGATCTAGCTGGCCCATAATAAATGATCTCGATTGAATAATATTGGCCTCAACACGTCAATAAATAATTATACAAAAAGATATTCATATTAAATGAATTTAATATTTATTAATATGTGTTTAATATTTTTTTTATTATATATATGTGTAGTTTGGTTGGTTCGGTTTATTCGGTTTTTTTAAAACTATAACCGAACCAATTAAACCGAATTTTTTAATAATTGAAACCGAACCGATCGAAAAAACCGAACAAACCGAACCAATTAAACCAAAAATCATTGGTTCGGTTCGGAAATTCGGTTTTTTCGGTTTTGTGCCCACCCCTAGTAAACATACTTTAATATCGTGCATATTATGTATGTAATATTTTGTGTTAAAAGAATATACAAAATAATATCGCCAAATGAAAAAACCTAATGATTTACCAAAAAGAAATCATAGTCAAATTAGAAAATATTTTTGAGCAATTTAGACTATTAATTTAAATTTTTATAGAGAAAACAAAATAAAATTCCAAAATTAATGTATGATTTTTATTTGCTCCACATTCTTGTTGTGAGTATTAAAAAAAAATAACTCCCTCAGCCCCTTTTTATTTGAATATTTTTGTCAAAAGGTAAGGTCCCTTGTTTAATTCAACATTTTTTTAAAAGTGAATAAAGTAACTTTATCCTTTCTGCAAAATTCCTTAAAACATCTTAATATTAAATCATATGACAATCACTTTTTTCACATTAATTAATTTTATCTCCTTTAATTTATACAAATGATATTAATTTATCAATTAACCCTCAATAAAAAAATAATTTTATTCCTTTTAATACTAATACATTAAAACTTTTGTAAATAATAAATGTTCAAATAAAAGGTGAACGGAGGGAGTAGTATTAGATAAATATCAGATGAATTTATTATATATATATATATATATATATATCACAAAATTCAAACTCTCTTATGAAATTTGTTCGTGCTATGAAATTGATATCATTATACTTATAAACTGATATCATTACACTTATAAAATAGACAAAAACTTGTATAGACCTGGTTCATGCTATGAACTCGATTATTTAAGTATCACTGTTACATACAGAAACTCTCATTGTTATGTATAAAAATTATCACTGTTATAAACAAAAACTGTTGGGAGATGAATTTAATAAAGATATATGATTTTGATTAAGATCCCAAAACCCCTAAGTATGACATGTTCAGAATGATCTTAATAGTTGAGTCGATTCGGGTTTTAGAGTATTCAGGATGTTATCTGCAAAATGTATAGTCAGCAGATATAGTTTAGGATAAGTTCTGAAGACTCTGAAGAACTCAGTATGTTTCTGAAGTATCCGAAGTTTCAGGATGAAATCGAGATCTTGAAGACTCTTCGATAATATCTTGAGTAACTAAAGACTCAGCACGAAGACTCAGTACATCAGTCAGTATAAACTACAAAGATTCGTAAGACCACAAGACTCGAAAGACCACGAAGATTCGAAGACTCAAGACACATAAGATGTAAGATCAAGAATCAAGATCAAGAGTCTTGAAGGCACAAGATGATCAAGACTTCGATAATATCTTGAATGCTCGATATGAACTCGAGTGTTCCGAGGCACCGATAATATCTATCTCAAGGATGCAATCTCGGTAAGATCGCGATTCCTTAAGAAGTTAGATATTGCCAAGACATTCAAATGCGCATAAAAAGGAACTAAGTCGAAGTGTTGTTAAGGTTATATCAAACTCGAGTTTGTAACCAAAAGAGCCGTTGAAGGTGTCTACCTTTAACCGAGACAAAAGTCAAAAAGAGGAAGACGACATCGCACCATATCGACACTAACAAAGGATGTGTCGAAAAAAGATGTCAGATGTACAAAAGTTCCAGACTGCAAAAAGTGAAGACCGACTACATGAAAAGCTATTTCCTAAAACGTGTTAGGGAGTTTCAAACCCTAAATATAGCCGTTTCACACACCACAAGAGGGAACTCACGAAGCTATCTCTCCAACGGATAGTTTTCAAAAGTGACCTTGGTGTATGCCTATAAATACTGGTGACCCTCTACATTGTAAGGTTACGGGAAATTTATACGCAACTCAAGAGCTCAAACTTATTCTTGTAAAAGTGAAAGCACTCGAAAAACCTTGAATTTCCCAAGTGCTTCTATATTGAAGAGAGCTCACTATACTAAGCCTAGCTTGATAAGATTTATCCAAAGCTTAGTCGAGATATCCTAACCTTTTGATTGTGCTTCATTGTAAAGGATATCTCATCCTAGTTGGAAACCAACCGAAAACCCCAAAACCCTTGAGAAGGTAGCCGAGTGTGTTTGTTGGTGAGAAAGAGTTGTAAAGAGTTAGTAAACTACGCGGAGTAGTCAGAAAACTCTAGAGGAGAAGTTAGTAAGCTACAGGGGTAGTCTGAAAGCTTGTGTGTGATTGAGTAAGTAAACTACGGAGGTAGTCAGAAAACTCAAGGTCGGGTTGAGTAAGTAAACTACGTGGGAGGTAGTCGAAAAAACTCGGGGCGAAGTTGAGTAAGTAAACTACGAGGTAGTCGAAAAGCTCGAAGTTGATAGTGAATTTCTCTCAAGAGTCGGGAGAGTGGACGTAGGAGTTTGAGTCTCCGAACCACTATAATTGATGTGTTCTTTATCGCTTTCCTTATCTGTATTTAATCGCTGTTGCATTGACTTGTTTTGAAAGCATACTTTTTCAATCGATATTCAAACTCTTTGGAATCAATCCGCTGAAGTTGCATAAGTGAATCACGGCCCTAATCACTATTTCATAAAGGGAAGGTTTTTTTGAAAGCTTAAAGCGAGTATAATCTAAAGACGACCATTCCACCGGCGAGTAAATTTAGAAACGGAGATAGTTATCAAACCGAAACTCTCTTACGAGGATTGATGAAGTTAGTTATCGATCCAAGCAACTCGGGATCTTTGACACTCGAGGACTCGGTTGGGATTATCGGCGAGGTATCTGAAAGCGGCTTCGGGATCAGCTGTCTCGATGAACTTTGACTCGGGCGTCTGTGCTTCTCGAAACCTAATCTTGAGGACTATCGACCCAAGTTGACCTCGATGAAAAAGTTTTAAAACGAACCGCCGTGTATTCCCCCCCATACGTGTAAAGACTTCGTTTACCGACCAACAAAAAGCGACTCGGGATCAGCATCTCGGTAGACTTTGACTCGGAGCGATCTGTGTTTCTCGAACCTAATCTTGAGGACTATCGACCCAAACCGACCTCAAGAAGAAAAAAAGTTTTAAAAACTCAACAACACGTGTATTCCCCCATACACGCAAAGACTCGTTTAGACGGGACCAACAAAAACAATCACTGTTTAGAAAATGCTTTATATTTTTAAAAAGTGAAAGTTTTTGTGCATAACAGTGATAGTTTTTACCTATAACAGTGATAGAGTTCATGTGGGAACCTGATTCACATGAGTGTTACTCTATAAAATAACACCTATAGCATTTAATGTTATGATATCAGTTTATAAATGTCATATTACGAACAGGTTTCACCTAAACCAACTCTGCAAAATTTTATGATACTTATTGTGGTTACTCAACAGTACGAATAAATTTGTCAGATAAATTTAAAAATAAAATTAGTATTTGCTATGTTTGTTGGGCATAACACCAATAATATTAAAAAAAAATACTGATAGATACAAATTTTATATGCAAATTATTAATAGATACAAATAAAATTGCACATATAGCTAAAGCTGCACGCGAAAGTACAAATATATATATATATATAATTATTTTATATATATTAACAAATTACAATTCTAAAATATACATATCAGTAAGTTTTCCATAAAATTACAGCTAGTTCTTTTCAAAAAAAAAACTATAACTTGTTTAATTATAGAATAATAATCCTATCAAATACAAAATAAATAAAACAAGTTTAATTAGATCCATCGAAAGTATTGATTTATACTCCTATTATTATCTTTAATGTTTTCATATCTTGACATTAATATTCTTTATTGTAAATCAATTGCATTCGTGCAACAAGTGAATAATTAATAATGTTTAATGAGAATAACTAATATGGAACAGTTAATATTAATCAAAACTTTACCTTTCTTTCCAAATGTTATGAAGGAAAAGAAAACTATGGGAAGGGAAAAAAAATGCTCTCAACTAATCACTGGACCCAAGTGAGCAAAATTATATACTTTAAGAGGAAAACGACACAAATCATAGAGTTGAGGGGCCAAAGTGAAATTTTCACGAACACACACAAAAAGCCCTTTTTAACCCCCGCCCGCCCTCTTTTCTCTCTCTCTCACTCTGAGAAAAATTGAGCAGCGCCTGCCAAATTTTTCTCGCACAATTTTGCAGATCAAGAATTGATGGGGAAGTACACCAGGAAAGCCAAGATGACGGCGGATGTCGCCTTAACCGAATCCTACCTCGGCGTCAGCACACGCGCCAAATCCCTAGCCCTGCAGCGCCTCCAATCCGCCGCCGTTACTCCGCCGCAATCGAACCCCGACGCCGCCTACCTCGAGCTCCGGTCCCGGCGGCTTGAAAAACACATGCAGCCGCTGAATTCGAAGGGTAATCAACGCAATTGCGGTTGCAGAGGTAAAGAAGACGCTGAAATTGGGCGACATGAACAGAAAGTAATTGAACAAGGGCACGATTTGGGGACCGAGGGCTCGTTTGGGGAAAATAATTTGGATTTTGAAGTGAGGGAAAGGTACGCTTCCGCATGTGATCTGCGTATCGTATTTTGTCATAATTCGTTTAAAATTGTTACTTTCGTGTTTTTTTTTTGGATTAATTGTGAATTTTTCTTCGCTGTTAAGCCCAAAATTGGAGCGATATCTTGCTCGTTTATGTGTGTTGGGGGTGGGGGTTAAAGTTCTGGTTGAAAATTGGGTATTACAGATGTGACCTAACCTCCTCAGCTTTACTTTTCGCATTTGTGCAGTTGCTTTATTTTAAACAAAAAGGCCGTCTCTTATTATTATTATTTGGGGCAAAAGGTGGTCCTTTTCTTATCCATTTTAATAAACAAATATCCACATTTACACACATATATATATTATATATGCATTTTCATTTTTTCGAAGATAAAGATTTGGGCTGAATTTGATGTTTGAGCGGCTATGTATGCTGCAATTTCCTCTTGAATCAATCATCTGTGTTATCTCAGAATATGAGTTTTTATCAAAATGGTTTTTTTTTAACACAATTCTTTTTTTAGTATCTTTATGGCTGTATAGATTAGGATCTATGCATGCCAGATGTGGAAGTTGCTAATATTTGCTTTAAACGTTGTGACTGAAATGTTGTTTGAATGATATAAACAATCTTTGACCCCACTTGCCTTATGCTATATACAAAACATGCACACACAAGGCTAGTCTTTGCCCCACAATAATTATACTCCATGTTGTTTTTCATTTACATTTGTTTCTTTCTCACTCCATTTTGGTGGTAGATCCTAAATCATAATATTCACCCCCCATTTACACCAAAGTAACACACCCATGTGGGTGTGTGTAAAATGTATAATGGAAACTACACCAGGTATTGTTTGCTGCTAATGTCTCCTATTATTACTTGTACTATCACTGAGGTAAATTGTAAGAGTACTAGTCACTACTGTGTTTTATCAGGTTAGTAATCTACGTTCATTATGTTATTGTACCAAACAGAACAATAACCAATTATCTGAAACGAGGCTTACTCGAAGAATTTGCAGTTTGACAGATGCAATTATGCATCTTCTTTATGGGGCCACCGTAAAATTTGAAATGCATCGTGGGTTAGCTGATCTTGATAACTTAAGTAACACTTGGGTGCACCTATTGCACCGTATAATTAGTGCAAAACTAATATTGTTCGGTGCAAACAACTAATACTGAGAAACTAATACATTTTATTAAAACAACTAATACCATTATGTATTTAGAAGTATTTGCCTAATATCTTGTACGATCTATTTGGTGTCGTTTCTTTTTAGCGCGTGGACCTTTATGTATATGATGAAGCAGTGATGTGAGAGATTTGTATGAAAGATTGCGAACAAGTATTAATTGGTTTTGTGTAGGGGCACACGGGAAAGCACTCCTTGCAGCTCAACAAAGGCTACCGACACACCGGGCTCTACCTCAAAACAGGCATATTCAAGAGCCTCTACTCAAAGGGTACAAAACGCACTTGTTATAAATGGTCGTGAATTGGAGGAATTTTTTGCCCGGGAGGAGCAATCAATGCAACGTCGTTTCATAGAAAAGTATTCTGCCTTTGAACACTCTCTTCCAATTTTTAACCTTTCCTCGACTGTTCTCGGTGTCCTAAACCCATTTTGTTTGCAGGTACAATTTCGACATTGTGAAAGATTCACCTCTTTCTGGACGTTACGAGTGGGTGGCAGTGAGTCCCTGAGCATGCATAGTAGAGGCTTGGGAAGTAATGCAATTAACTATAGGGCTCTGTTTGTTTGCTGACTGACAGTATACAAGTAGATTGCTTATCTCTTAGAGAATGTAACAACTAGCCTTTGAATAATAATACTCTTATCCTTGTAAATTTGGCAGTGACATATTTTTGTTAATTTCAGATTATTTGCTTCTGATTACATCTTTAAAGTTTGATCCATCTATAAAATTTTATTGAGAATTTGAACAGAAAATGGCAGAGGGGGAGAGTAAATTGAACAGGATGAAGGTTAAAAGAAGAGTGATTTTCTTGACGGGTTAAAATTGAACAGAAACTCACTGTTTAGCATGAGTTTCTGAATAATGTCAGGAGACTGGTGAAAGTGAATTCATTATTTATTGCCTTGTTTGTCGGTTGGGTTGATCCTAGGCCACCAGACCTGCAACACTGACTAGTGAATGCTAGACTCGAAGTAAGTTTTTGTACAACATGTTTATTTCAAATTATTCAATGAGAATGGTGGTTCTATTTTTTTAATAATGGTGATGAGAATTGTTGAATAGTGAATTAAAATGAGAATGATGATTGCATTATTAGTGTTTTGCTTTAAATTGATTGATGAATAGTGGAATAATTGATGAGAAATAATTATAACGGATAGTTAATCAAAATAAAATAATGATTTAACTTATTTTAAGTATTATTATTGTCCAATACAAAGTATATGAATGAACCCCCTAGAAAACATTTTGTTCAAAATTTCAATGAGAATGATAGATGAGCATGTGCTAATTGTGATGATTATTCACATTCATATACTTCATACTAGACAATGGGTCTCAAAATAAGTCAATCATTAACCGTTTCGATTACCTATCTTCCTTCCAATAACAAAAACCCTTCAATCATTATACTATTATTCAATCAACAATCATTTCTTGTCTCCACATATGTCAAGATCAAATCATTGTTCTCATTGTAATTAATCGTTCAATGATTCTTATTACCATTCTCATTGAAGAATTTGAACAAATCTCTCCCTTTGTATTCACTCCATACGTGCGTAAATGAGAGATGCTTGGTGAGGAGCATTCCACCTGATTTGTTCCCTAATGTGAAACTTGGTGACAAGATTGCAGAGTGAGAAATAAAGGCAGGTGGTGGTCCAGGGAAATAAATCATCAAGACCAGGCAAGAATTTTGTTGAAAATTACATTACATAACATACATTTATATCCCTCTTCACATGCAAATGAATGATAAATGTTTACATATGGAAGTGATGACAAAAAGAAACATGAAATACAAATAATTATGCACAGAGTGTAACATTAATGACAAAATGATGAAATAAAAGATTCAAGAAAATCAAACAGAAACTTGCAGTTATGTAGTCTCCAGGCTTCTTTCTCAAAGGCCCTTATTTCTAAAAGATTCTCACGCGTTTAACATAAAGTCGACAATAACCCGTCAGAAAAAGAACTAGAAGAAATTTAATATAGAGAGCAACAATCTCTTTACTTATTTTTGTGATCAATTCATGCCACATTTGGAGGGAAAAAAATACTGGGTGAGCAACATATTTATTCGATGACGGGTAATTGGTATTTCTTGCAAGCACATTTGTCAACATTAATTATGAAACTTCACTGCTGTAATAATTTACAAATTTTCAAGTTGCATCTCAGCTTGAATTCCAGTACAAAAAGACTAGCATAAGATGTGCTGATCAAAATCTCTCTACATTCTACTACAAAATATTCTAAACAAACTGAACTATTTAAGAATAAATATTATACATATTTTTTATGTAAGATTGAGGATTACCATTTATCAGATAAGTCTGGAACTAGATTCAGTATAGAGCTATTTCCTCCACCAGAGTTCCACTGCTTAATCAATTAATTCCTCAACTGAAGATCAAAATGAAATTTAGTTAAGTTAAAGCATGAAAGGCAGTAAATGCGGAATAGGATACAATGAGTACCTTACCCCATATTATGAGTCTGAGGAATTCTGCTCCAAAGAAGTTGCAGACGATATAAATTTTGCTTCAGACATTTCAACTTCGAAAGAACTACTTTCAGAAACAGTTTCACTTGCTGTTGTGATCTGTTTGACTTTGGCCAATCTTACAGCATGCAACTCATATCTGATACATTATCAAGGTTAAGAATATAATTTACATGCCACTCACATGTATTCATTTACATGGACATAAATTAAGTTGGTCTTATGTGAAACACTTTTACCGTGCAATTGGTTCGCATCTATCACTTTATAGTAAAACAACTAATACTTTTTAATGAAACAACTATAACTATTAAACTAATACCTTTAAAGAAACAACTAAAACTGTTTAAACTTATAAGTATATGTCCTCGGTGAGGGGGGTGGTTAATAGTGTATCAAAGTGCCCTAGAACAGATAAGGTAATATGGATAAGAAAGGGGTTGGGTGGAGCGGGTGGTGTTGGTTCACATCAAGCTACATACTGACATTTAATAGTTATGAAGCATGGAAAGGGACCAGTTTAAATGAACCACTTGATTTCAAAATGAATGGATGGACTATTCATCCATAATTTTGGGCCAACCTAATTAGATCAAAAGATTATTCAATGATTTATATAATTGAGATATTAGATTGACTTGCAATTATTTTCAGATATTCTCTTCTTCATTTATTATTCAAGTGCCAATTCTGGAGTAACTTCACCCAACTAACAGTTTCCAGTTCGGTGTCCATTTGTATATCAAAGTAACTACCACTTATACAAAAATATTAGGATAATGTTGAGCTCAATTTATCAATTTTCAAAATAAACTACTAAACTTCCTAGTGAAACTTCTAAACCTACATATTGCTAAAGATGAAATGAAAAACTTATATAGGTGGAAATGCTCTAATATTAATGTGCCAAACATTCAATTATTGCAGATCAAAAAATTATGGCATCAACAAGTATCAAAGACTAGTTACGTTACCATATAACATAATAATAAGAAGGCACAATTCCTTCAATTTGGGCGATTCTGGACTATAAAATTCTGAATCAAATAATGCTCATATCTTGCATGGTCCTTTATGTCAATTATTTCAATAGTTAAAGGAGAAAAAAAGTTACAAATTCTTAACAATGTTATCATTTTTTAGGCTTCTAATTTAGATATCCTTAAAGAAAATTTGCTGGGTAAAAATAAGACAGTATCAGCACACAAGACTCTTCTGCAAAATTATTATGACCACACAAGACATTTCAAAGGAACCAATTTTATCAAACAAGAACCTTGTTCCAAACTAATATGATAGCTAACTACCATCACTTTCATTGTTTCGAACCTTATTTCCACCAGATTAAATCACATTTTATCCAACTCTAAAGTCCACTTGGAACATTTCTCTAGTAAAATGAAGTCTGAGACAAAAACCCATATCTCCAACTTTTAGCCCTGAACTGTAAGGCTAAAACCCATCATCACCAATATTTAAATCTACTCCAATAATAAAATACATGATACATCAACAATAATGAAAGCTTCATCGAACACTTTGCAGAGTTATCTTTTTTTTTTGTTTTGTTTTTTTTTATCGGACAAATGGTGACTCGAACCCATGACCTCACGGCATAGGTAGTTGTGCTCTAACCACTTGAGTTATTCCACTTCTCACTTTGCAGAGCTATCAATTGCAATTTTGTGAGCAAACATGTAGATTGAACAATCTACGAAGTGTAAAAGGCCAGAAAACTCACTCAGCCACATAATTCTTAACAAGAGTAAAATATATTCTCCAAAATTGCCTCTCCTTCAAGTAGCGAGGGCATAACTGAAAGCGTAGCTGTGCAAGTTCCTGGGGAGAAAATTGAGAGAACTTTAGCAAGAACATAACTGATTGAACACAATTTTAAGCAGGATCTAGTAATTTTAACTACAATTCCTTTTTACCGATCAATCAAGACAACATAATGACTGCAACAAGATCCATCACCTAAAATGGTAATTGGAACTTTGCAGATACACATGACAAACAGTAATTTGATAACCTTCCTTTTCTCATCCATCAGCCTCATAAGTTATTATTTTGTCCCTTCCCTTTCTTGGCCCGCTTTTATCCTCAAACCAAATGCCAAGTCAACAAAAAAACATTTAGATGCTAAACAATTTACATCATTTTCAAATTACTTTGCCAAGATTTCCTCCCAAATGGAAAAGGTTACAGCTTAAGTGTCTAGCAAATGGTAGCATATCCCCTAAACCTCTAGACCATAGTTTTTGCACAAGACTACTAAAGGGATTCCACTTCTTTAAATTCTTTTCTCTAGTAAGATTTTTGCCTCAATCACTCAAAAATATTGATCTCATATTTTTTTTCTTATTATCGAGGAGCTTCTTAGATTAGATGTTGGAAACATACATCAATTTTCCAGAAACTTTCTGTGTATATACTAATTTCCCAGCATTACACACAATATTCAACAGAATCTCAATTGAACATATAATCAATAATTTCGATAAAGTCGGAGGGAGGTAGGAGCAACCTTGACTCTGGAAAGAACAAGCACAGCATGCGTTTCCTGCCACTCAGAAAGATCCGTCCGTACACTCCCCGAATTTCCACCATCACATTCACTTTCCTCTACATTTGTAAAAACTGTCAAATCCAAATGTGTACAGTAAATCGTAGAGTAGAAAAAAAGAAATTGGAGCAATAAATACCAGGAAGGGGGAAGTTCTTAAACGTGTCGAGAGAGAAGGATTTGATGAATTCTATCAATTCGTGAGTGATTCCATAGAGTTTCTGCTCTTCTTCTTCGGTATGTAGTTTGTTTTTGGAATTATTCGTATTAGCAGACGCCGCCGCCGCGGTGGGGGTGGTGAAGGAGGTCTTCTTCAGTTTAGAAACACTTCGCCGGAACCATGACTTTACGTCCATTTCTCCGGCCGCCGTCGCTGCGTGCAAATACTACAAAGAGGATTGGGCCAAATCTTCGTCTCTTTTCATCGATTCGATTAAATTTGGTTTCCATATGCCCAGCCCATTCGATTCAATTCAATTGTAACTTTTGTCTTTCTCAATTTAAATAAGTAAATACAATTTTCATCTACCTAACATGATACTGCCGTATTTTAGATTGTTCATTCACTATATGACTCGTATTTTAATGAGTAGTTATTTATTAATATATAAATAATAAAATAATTTTAAATAGGTGTAAGATAGACCTCACCTTAAAAATTTATTTATCATTTCAAATATTAATAAACAAATTCTTTCACTAAAAAATATGAATCAATTAATGAATGAAAGAATCTAAAAAAAAGCGATTTAGGAGAGTATTGTATAATTGTGTGAAGAACCTCATTCTACTTTGTGTTGCCATTGCAGTGTGGTTACGATTCCGATCGATAACGAAACAAAAAAATGTATCATGTGCTCTGTGGTAGAAGAAACTAATTATAATAGATTATTTTTTCAAAAAAAAAAAGGTAATGCTAAATGGGGTGATTCACCCCGGGGTGAACACCCTTTAGATGTGTAAATTTACCTTAGTATCCTTAATGAAATATTTTATACCCGGCCCGAATAGGTCATGATTTAGGGTTCATTATTTAATGTTGAGGGTGTAATTGGTTCGTCAAAATTGAAATTATCACGATTTCATTAAGGGTAGTTAAGTCATTTTACCTTTTTCAGCCCGAGGTGATTTATACCATTTAGCAGCACCAAAAAAAATGTCTATCGATAATTTATTCATAGTACAAGAGTAGGTGCTTGGTACATGAGGTGCACAGTGCAATTCAACATTCATTATAAATGAAATTAGGTTATAATCTCAATTATTATGCGGATTGAAAATAAAATTATATTATAAATAATATAAATTGTATTATATTAGACATTTTAATAGTCAACATGCTACATAATAAAAAATGTATTACATTTAATAATACATATTATTTATAATTTGACAATAAAAATATAATTATAAGTAAATGAATGAATGAAATTAAATAAATGGTTGAAATATTTAAACTAAAATACGATTAATCATGTACTACTATATTTTTTTTTTCATAAAAATTATAAATTCTGGATTGCATCTCATGATAGTGTAAATGAAAAATTGGAGTTTCAAAAGATGATTGAATCATTGATGGAACTCCTTGTGTGGCGTATCACCTATTTTTTTGTTATATATCTTCATTTTCAAGCAAGTACAACAATATAACAAATGTTTTTTCTATTTGTTTTTATAGCTAAGGAATGTGATTGTTCAAATTTTATTATATTAAGTGTTAAAACATGATTTAATAAATATATTTGTTTATGATGTATTTAATATAAGCATAACTTAGATCTCAATTGAGGATTCACGTATTGAAATGTTAAAGCCAAGAATTTATTAATTCTCTGGTTAACTATTGAAGTAGCTAGAAAAGTGTTTGTCGCAAAAATAAAGAAAATGATTATACGTTATTGGACAAATTAAGTAAAAAATATAACAACGTATCAAATATGTATCAAATGCTCTTTTCTTAAATAATATACATTTGAGAAAACCCCCAATTTTTAGTTCATTCTCATTAAAAAAGTTTTTTTATTAAGGTTAAAGTTGTTGTAGCACAAATTATCCTGAACATGCGCTCGTAATCCGACATGTCAGCAGGGTCCATCTAAGCTCGAATTGACCCCACCCGATTAGGTACCCGTAGATACGCAGATCCGACAAGATCAAAAGTCAATATCAAAGTATCATCAACTTTACAAGATAAAACAAAAATATTTCATGTAAAGTAGACCTAATTTTAATCATTGAATCCACAGTTGTAATAAAACCCTCTAATAAAGGGCCGAGATGAGTTGGTAGTATTTTTAGCCTTTAAGGGCAGTCCTCTATAAATAGAGGATCATGCCCCCATTGTAGGGGGTTTCCCATTATTCCATCATTCATCATATATACAAAAAATATATTTAAGGAAATTCTTTCCGCACTGTTCTTGTTCGATTATTAATGTTTGATAGTTATTAATCGGGTTTAAGTTATAGCCACGTTAAACCTGTTCATCCGATCCGATAAAAATCATATTTAAGAGAATAATTTTTTGGGTCATCATGCCTTAATGAAATAAAAAAAAAGCTTCATTAAATGATGGTACATGGTTAATATATTGTAGTATTTAAGTAAATTGTCGCACAAATTTAAAAATGATGGTACAAATTAAATTAAATTAAATTATAGTATGTGGTGAAATAATGGTAGTACGATGTTAAAATAGGGGTGTTATGAAACTAATTTAATAATGGTATGGGATGAAGTGCTAGTGGTACGTGTAGGAAATACCAAAAATACCAGTATACCGCACTTACAGTATCGAAAAATATCGATTTTATCGAAAATTTCGATACAGTATGGTACCGTACCTGAAAATTTGGATATGATAACGGTATGAAAATATAGAAAATTTCGATATATCAAAATATTTCGATATACAGGAAAAAATTTCGGTATACCAAAAATATTTCGGTATATACTGAAATATCGATAAGGCATCGGTATGTAATATTGACATACCGAAAATTTCGGTATGCCCAAATTTCGATATACCAAATTTTTGGTACTAAAACAGTATAACATTTTTCGGTATCTAAAATTTCGGTACAATAACGATATGGCGAGAATATTTTCAGTATTTCGTACCGTCCATCCTTAAGTAGTTGGTACAAAATTTAATAGTGGTACGGACTGAAATGATAATGGTACAAAATTAATTGAATGATGATATATGGTGAAAGAGTTGAGGAAATTTACTCATAACCCTTATTCTCATAATATACATTTATTTACACTCAAATGTCAACATTTAGTTCGCCCCCAATTAAAAAAATTGTAGCAACAAATCAGAACAAGCAATCACCTCCTCCACATCCACCCCATTGGTGTGAAGCAATCATATTATATTTCTTATGTCCACGTTTAGTCCGAGGGATTGACAAGAATAGGGTAGGATTAACATTTCAATCCCACGTAATCAATCGTTTGGTTTGTGGAATGAGAGCCCAGGATATATTTTTAACCCGATACAAAAATGTGTTTAATCCATATATGGAGTGATATGTCTATTCCATGTGGAAGGTGAGATTGATCGAGATTAGAATTTTAATTCATATAATGATTTTTCAGTACAAGATTATGAGTTGCAATCCTACAGTCCAAACACATATCTTGATTCAAACAATCCAGTCCAATCAATATAATCTTACCCGATCTTACTCTATCCTATCATACATAATCAATTCAATCATGTGAATCAAATGAGGCCTATGAACATTGGAAAAACAACGGAGTGTTATTCATGTACACCCAGATGCACCGTCCAATCATAGTGCATTTTAGAATCGTTCAACTTGTTACACTGAAAAGTGCAACTTATTTACACTAAATCGTGCAACTATTTTTTCAAATTAATTACACGGTTCATTATAAATAAGTTGCATTTTTCAATATAATAAGTTGCACGATTCTAAAATAAAGACCATATACCTTAGTTGGCTGCTGCTCGACCAGATCTCCGATTCCGAGTCACCCTAGCTGTAGAATTCAGAGAAGCCTCAGACTCTGCAATCTCAACTTTAGCTTCTCGATGTGCTGTACGCCTTCGTTTCATGGAAGGCTCGGGAGGTTGTGTGTTGCGAGAGAGAACTTCTGCATCATTCTCTTCCTTCTCATCATCATTCTCTTCCTCTACAGCTTCTGCTTTTACCGTCGACCCATGCCATTGTGTACCACAACCCGGGCAAACTCTTTCACCCTACAAATCATAGACTCTATAACGTTAATTCCCGATTAGGTCTTTGTGAATTAGGTTCGTGTGAACTCTCCTTTTCAAAATAATACTACCTCTGTCCCAACTCTTTGTTTACAGTTACTGTTTTCTCGTGTTTTAGCGAACGAGTTTTTTATTAGTATGTGAGATGATAAAGTAATTTTTAAGGAGACATATAATAGAGAAGAGATAGATCTATCTTACCCCTTCTTAAAAGTCACTTTATCATTTCAAATACTAATAAACAACTTGCTTGCTAAAACACGAGAAAAAAGGTGGTGTGAACAAAGAGTTGGGACGGAGGGAGTATTGTTTAGTATACGAAGTAATATTATTTAGCATTCAAAGTATCACGTTTTAAAAAATGTTTTATTTTGGGTGATATTGTTCACTAAACAGTGTGGTAAACAGTATTACTTCGTATACAATATTACCAAACTTCTGTTAACCAAGTTCATAGAAGTTTTATTTTTAGTTCCCACCATTAAAAAACTAAAGAATCATGAAGTTCAAAGGCTTTTTTGCTGCAAAAATCATCACCTTTTAACAATTTCAATCTAATCTAGACTTTTGACAAATAAAACCTCAATATAAAAAAAAATTGCAATTCGAACTTTTGGACAGATCGACTCTTGCCTGTTTCAGACGTGTTGAACAATTAACAATATAGTCATCCCACTCCACAATGCATACATGGGCGCTGATGTGGTTAATTGTTTGAACCCTCATGATTGCCAAAAAATCAATCTGTCCGGAAGTTCAAATTGCAAAAAAGAAATTAAAGAAAAAGTAATAGTAATAATTGAGGTTTCATTTGTCAAATCTCAAAAACTTAGATCAGATTGCAATTTGTGAAAACTCTTGATTTCAGCAGCAATTAAACCAAGGTCAAATAACTTAATAAAATTCAGTACCCTTTGCCCAGCGAATTTCTTCTTGACACAGTAGAGATGAAGTCGAACATTACAGGCTTCATTTTTGCAAAATGTAGCCTGCACATGATTTGCAGTACAGACAGAATAAGTTTCCAATGCAACATCAAGCAAATATCATCTCATAATGAATAAATTAAGGCCCTAATTCTAGAAGATCCGTATACAGATTTAATAACTGATTAGCAAAGCCAAAAATGTGGTTGGACTTTCAAACCATGCTACAGTACGGCATGGGTACTATCCAAGGTTGAAAATATCAAAATGGATAGAAATATCGAGCCATTGATTTAAGGAAATATCGATGGATATATTGATTTCTATAAATTTAAAAAATGGTGAAAATTTAAAATTTCAATATGAAACTTTAGTAGATTTAATAACAAACTTTAATCCATAAATTTAAAAAAGAATTTGAACAAATTTTACATTTAACTTCCGAAATTTATAGACATTTTCACTATTTTTTTTTTCAATATTTTCTCGATACTTTGCCCATATTAGGCTTGATTTGTACAACAAATTAACCGATATTGATATTGATACCGATATTCTAAATATTTATGAATATTACGGATATATCTTTCTACCCACTATCAATATTGGTGACCACGAATATTAGATATATTGTGGAAATGTCGGTGAGATATCGAGATATTTACTTCCCTGTACTACCAGAAAATGAAAATAATGGAAGCAAAAAGTAATAAAGGATTCAACATGCTACACAAACCTTAACAGCAGCCTCGTTGCAAATTTCACAAGCGGGAACCTCATTAGTCCGAAACCAACTTCGCAGATCTAAGAAGGATCTTACTCCAATACCAATTTTTCCATCAGGTGTTGAACTGAGCCACTGGTCTTTCACCAATTGCTCGAGAGCTTTTTCCTTTTGCGACATTGAGAAATTTCTAAATGCAGGAGGGATCTGCTGTGATTGAGAATCAGAGGCCCCATGAACCTGTATTTTACAAACATTGCAAGGAAGTGGTTCTTAGAGTAAAAAACCTGTTATGGGTAAAAGTCATGAGATTAATTTATGGATGTTGTTCACTCAGTAAAAACTTCAAATACAGGAAGCTGGGAATGGAACTTAGTAGGAGCCTAGCTTTTGAATGTTATTTCTGTCCACATGACAAAATGTAATGTTGTTGGACGCAATTTTTTTATAATTTCTACCATCTCGAGTACAATGACAAAACAAATAATCATTTAAAAGTTACATGCTCTAGTTAATGATAATCACATGGCTAATATTTTCCGACGTATAAGGAAATGGATAATTTAGAGTGAAAAAATTTGTTCCAAGGAGGAAATTGGTAGTGAGGAAATGTTTCAACTAAAATTCATTTAAGTCTTGCTTGTGGAATATTTATGTTTCCTTGTTAGTTTCTTGCCATTGAGCATATACTCTGACCTCTGTCACACTCGTATAAATCATTTTCTTTTGGTCAAGTAACAATGAAGGAACCTAGTTCACTTTTTTGGATCAGCTCCCAAATCCCAATGTGTAATTTTATTTTCTTTTTCCCTTTAGAAAAGTATATTAGAGCTTGATGTCTAATTACATATAGAAGTAGCTATGAAGGCCAAGGAAATAGAATACTAATGTTTACAATGTAGGTGGTTTGCTAACAGTATTTGTTATATTTTTTCTGAAAAGTGAGGGTTATGCAAAAACTTATACAAAGAAAGAGAAAGGAACGTTTCTACCAATAACCCCTAACTCAAGGAAAACCACTCATGTAACCTATATCCTAATTAAGATCCAGTAACAATAAGGCAATGGATTTGTGTTTTTAGAGCCCATCCAACAAAGTTTAGAATCTGATCTATAAAGCTTCCAGATTCTCGACAGAGAAAAATAAAAATGGAAATAGTGAGCGAAAAAATCTATGGGAATCGGTATTCAAAATAGGGTATGAGCCAGATTTTTAAGGACCTGACCTGATGGTTTGAAGAAGATGGAAGAGTGTAATAATTTAAAAAAGAAAATCACTTTATGGCTTCAAATAATTCTGGTAGCAGTCTAACAGTGAGCAGTTTGATATGTTCTCCAGGCTACCAAGAGTCATAATTATAAACAAGTGCAAACTGATCCTCAATTGTTCTTAAATTAAACATTCTGAAGATAGTAAAGTTATTACAATGCATACAAGAGATTATAGGTTAGGAAATTTCAGGTTTGAACTTATAAGACCTCAATATCATAAGGTATTTCTTAGAGAATGAGCTAATACATAGTGAAGATGCAAAATCTCAAAGACAGAATATGTGGTTAATCGTCTATAAGAGGCTAGGATGCTTGGGTATAGACCTTGAAGACACAAGCATAGCCAAATCACAAGTCAGGTTTAGAAAAAGACTCTTGATCTTTTAATCAAAAAAGGTTCAAAAGATCGTTAGCGAATTGATTTACTTTTCACAAGACAAAAATATCTTTTGCAGTACATTTGGTAAGTTAGTTCCTGCACTATACAAGGGAACCACATGAGGACTGACTATTTTATGGAGAACTTATCTATTTAAGGAAAGTTCTTTAGCTGAAATGCATGTCATGAAATCCAAAATATCAAAAAATTTGCTCTAAAAAGAATGAAAAAAAAATTATTTGAGATCTACGTGGATAGAGATAGAGCCCATCAATTGATATATGCCTTACATCAAGACATTATACCCAGTTAGTAACTTGGAGAAGAAAGAAACAACAGTGATGGCTTGTGGAAGAACAGAAGAAGAATTTAGGGCTTTAGCACAGGAATTGTAAAAGAACAGTTGTCCCAACAGCAATGTACTGCAATAATGAGGTGATTTTGAGCATTATACACAATCCTATCCATCATTTACATTTCAGCTCAAAGTAAGCCTTCTGTAAAGGCATAGTTGTTAAGGGCGCAAGGCGCACAAAGGCGCAAGGGTGCGCATAAAACCTAAGGCGCGCGCCTTTGATACATTAAGGCTAAAATTAAAAGAAACATTACATAAACTTAAATTTAACATATTCACATTTAATTAACTATAAATTGAAGTTCAAAAACACATAAATGACACAAATCAAAGGCCTACACATCAATAACAACTAGCAAACTTCAATAAATATAGAAATTAAAGACAAACATTGTAGCAAACTAATCATCTTCATTATCATAATCATAATCATCTTCCTCATCATCATTAAATTGTGGATCTTCCTCACAAAATACTCTTTCCTCATCATCTTAACCTTCCAATGAAATTCAATTTCTTTTCATCTCTAGATCTAAAAGAAGAGAAAGGGAAGAGGAGGCAGTACTTTTTCGAGAACACAATAAACCCTAGTTATACTTGAGAGATTAAACAGTTTCTAGTATGGGCTTCTTTAAAAAAAAAAAAAAAACATTTCTTTAGTTCTTAAACCTAGAAAAACCTTTTTATATTAAATATATAGAAAATAATGTTTTAAAGTCGAAAATACCCCCTTGTATATCTAAGGCGCGCCATTTCCATGTAGAGGCGCTACTGCTTGCGCAACGTGCGCCTCGCGCCTTAGGCGCGCCCGAGGCGCACCTTTAATAACTATGTGTAAAGGACTATATCGTTTTAATTAAATAATTCTAGCTAGGAAAGTATATGTGGAGTCTTACTTGTAGGAATATTTTATCTTAATAAAAAGAATCTGTAGAACAGAAAGTCAGTTTTATAGTAACATTTTAGTAAAGACTAAGGAGCCTGACTTTTATCACCCATTTATGTAACTATATGAGCATTCTTCTTCTGGAAAATTTTCGAAAAAGCAAGATTTTCCGATTTTCCTTTTTTTTTTTTAACTTAAAAAAAAGTAGGATCATGATTCATTTAAAACACAAGTGCAACTGCAATAGCACCAGCCAACTTCTAGACAGTAAAAGATGTCCCACCAATTCTCATACAAAACTATGGCGTACCAAAAATAAGATGTCCTGCATCACTCTTATTGGCAGTGGACAAAACAGTTTATAGTCAAATATTAATTTATATATAAAATCAAATTCTTGGTATGAATATGGATGGTGAACAAAAACTTGCTCCTTAAGATATAATAATATGAATACAGTATCACTCACAACATGAAAGGTATAAAAGAAATCCAGAAACCTGTGTTTCCAACCGAACATTAAGAGCATCAGTATTGAAAATGCAGCCTCCAGCTTCAGGATCTTGTACAATAGCTTCAACCTAATATTGATTTTAACATAAATTAGGCATTTAACATGAAGAAAATCATCATTAATTCCCTATACGAAGCAGGCAATTGATTAGAAGATGGAAACATAAAATGTATGCTGCACATATAACAAATCAAATTATTCAACATCATTAAACAAGAATACTTCAAACCATCCAGCTTTATATGCTGCTAAGTTGACTAGCCAAAATTGCATCAGAGAAGAGCAAGATAATTTAGATTTTGTAGCTTCTATCACAAGTTTGGAAGTAGACTGAAGTACATGCTTCCAAAAGCTAATTTTATTGGTATCCTAATGCAAATCACCAACAGGTCTGAAGGCTGGGACAAAGTATTTTAACCCATTTAGCAAATATGCCTATGGCATTGACACCAAATGTCATGAGAAAAAGAAATGGAAGAAAAATTCAAATTATTATAATCCATCATGATTCAAGAAGTATTACTCATTTGTCACCGAGCATGATCATTAAGTTTCTCCATGTCTAGAAAATATGTAAAAGCAGAGATTAAGATCAAATCAGTGACATTAGTTCAGCACATTAACCGGATATCTACAGCCAATACACAGAAAAAGGCATCTAAGGATTATACTGCTTTATGTTTTATTGTTCTTGTCAATCATCCATTTATTCGGTACTTAATTTAGCCTTTAGTTTTTATGATTCCTAATCTTTAAGCCTTCGGTTGGACTACTCAAAGCAGAATTTCCCTCCGCCATTATGACAGCATGAACTAGGAAATGCAGGAATCAAAGTAAAAAGGCTTACAATGCCTTTGTAGAAAGCAACCTGAGGAACTGTGTATTTTGTTCCAAGCTTCGATTGGTCGTCTGAAACATTGTTGACCACACCGTAATACACATTTCCGTCATATTGGTTTCGGCATGCTCGTAACTCTAACTGAACAGAACTCAATTCAGCATTTATCTTGCGAAGATATTCATTAAATGACTGTTGTTTCTGTTGCTCCTGCTGCCTCTGTGATCCTGTAAAGCATCAATAATATGATATTATCATATAAAATATACTATTTCCTAATGTAGATATACAAGAAAACAAAGCCAGCCAAAGTTGCAGATGATAGCTCTGGTAAATCCGGATAAAATATTCCAAAAAATCAAACCATTGTAAGCCACACGAGTATAGGACTATGACACTAACACTAATATGCTTGAACGAAACACTCAGCAGTTTCACCGTGGAGCCCTAGAAAGGGCGAAAAGACAAATCGTGTAATCGTACCTATTTAAACCAAATAAAAAATAAAAAAGGAAGTTTACAATAACTATAACTCATTAAATCGAGACAAAATTGCCAGGGAAACACTTCAAGTTCATGCACAGATTGCGCTTTAATACTCGCATCATCAAGCGAACGTATTCAAAGAGATATAATAGAATTAAGAAATAACAAGGAAATAATACATATATATATATAAACCTGATGATTTTCCAGTGATTTTTGAGAAGATGGAGCGGAAATCGTCTTCCTTAAGCGGGCCTCTCGATAGCAGCGTCTGTATTAGGGTGTGGTGCCTCCAACCCAGCGACGGCGCCATTTCTGCAACTCGATTCTCCGATCTGGAGAGAGAAGGCAAAGTTGGGAGTCAATTGGCGGGAAAATATTAGGGTTGAATTGGTAGAGCTTCAAATACTCGGAAACTATGAATAACTAGGATGAAGATATATAAGCAAATTTTGAGATTGATATCGAAAAATATTAACATCGCAACATTGAATCACATGTAAATCGTAAAATACCGCTCTTTTTTAAGGAATATTGTGATTTTTTCTTTAGGAAACAAAATTCAATTTATTGATTTAGAAGGGCAACCTTTTATATTAATATTTCACGAATTTAGAATTCGTGAAATATGATTCGTGGTCAGAATGAGAAGCGCAAACGAAAAATTTGCGGATCATGTGTTGGTCGAATCGAGTCAAAGCGAATATTTCTTAAAAATTAAAGCTAAGGCAAGATAACAAAACTCGCTCTGAAATTTGTGCTACTATAAGGACAAACATGTGTTACTTTTAGTATGTGTTACTATAAGGAATGGTCCGTGAAACATATGGATGAGCATCGATCGGTTCGGTACCGAATCGAAATTTCATTATTGGTAACCGAACGGGCCGAAATAGTATGAAAAACGCTATGTAATCGAGCCAAAAATTTCGGTTCGGTTACGGTTATTAACCGAATAATCGATTTTTTTTTTTTTGGTTTTCTAAGTCATACATGAATAAAAATAACATAAAATTTTCAATAGAAAAGCACACTCCATAAATTTCATGCACTAAATAACAACAACCCACAAGCTATTTAAATAAAAGTCCTACCAAATATCAAATTAGAAATTGGATTTTGGGAATGGATGAAAATCATATAATACACGTAAGTAATACTTTAGAGGTGTAAGTAAAGATTTATAAAAAAATATATTATTTATATTATTAATAATTATATATTTAATAATTATACCGGTTTTCAATTTTTATCCTGAATTTAATCGAACCGAATATCGATTTCTGTGAAAGTAGGAACCATAACTCAACCGAAAATCAAATAATCGAACCACATTAGGAATTTCGGTCGGTTCAGTCGGTTAACTTGGTTTTAACCATACTAGTATATCACCCGTGCGTTGCACGGTTTATGAGTATAAAATGAACATGCTATAAAATGTATTCATTTTTGTGTTAAATAAATTATAAAATATTATTTTACTTATAATAATAATAATAATAATAATAATAATAATAATAATAATAATCTTTTTTCATTTTTTTAAATATATTTTTTGACTTTTTTTTTTTCGATGCAATGCACAATTTATGAATATATTTTACTTTGGCAATCAGGCATGAAAAATGGGTGGCGCTTCAATTGCTTAAAAAATTTACATTGTTATATAATATAACTTTAAAGGTATTTTTTTTCTTACAATTTTGAATTATTTCCTTCTAAACCACTTTGATTTTCACATATTATCGTCTTCCCAATTCTCATTGCATGTCAAAAATTTTAAATTGTCCCATCTACTTACTCTGAACATGTTAACATATAACTACTCATGATTGAAATTGAACTCCTTAAGAAAGTCCAAGGTTTTTAATAATTATCAATAATTCTAATTAATGGTCACACCATAAGATATCATTAGTCAAAATTATCTTTCTAAAATGTTAAAGAGAGATTCATAATAATTGGACTCAATGATGGACCTACGTTTCCTATGTTGATATCAAGTGCCCCCATACGTTTTTTTTAAGTATATGTTGTATATATTATAATTATTAGGAGTAATACTTATTATATGTATATAATGACTTAAATGAGTTTTTAATTGTGTTATAATTAGTTAATCATTCATCTAAAAAAAATGTAGATCTGTTATGTATATGAACTATCACTACTTAAAAAATCAAATATTTTTTAAGATAGTGATAGTGTATATGCATAATCGTGACACTAAAAAAAATAGAATTCACGTGAACTCGGGTTCACAGGAAAATCTACTCTTTATATTATTTATTTTTGTGCTCCCGTCATGAAATTTTTATGGATCCGTCCATGATTGGACTAATCAGTTTAAATATTATATCATGTGAAAGAATCATACAAATAAGTAAACAAATCGAGCTTTATCACAACCAACCTAGTGTCATTTTAAAATTTAACTAATAACGTCAACTAATAATTTAATTAAAAATTATTCAACTAACAATTTAAGTCTAATATCAATAGCTCATGCAACTAACTTATGATAATTTGACTAATCAATTTAAATTCAATATCATGTAATATTATTATACAAATAAGTATATAAATTATACATTTTTATATATATAATACTCCTCGTCTTTTTTAGATTGCTTAAAATTCAAAAAAATCCATCTTTTTTCACATGCTCAAAATAACAATAAAGTAACTATACAGTTCATGCTACCCCTTACAAACATCACTAAATTACATCACATGTCATTAATAATTACATACAAAAGTAACTTTTTTTTTATCTTATTTACTAAAATTGACAAAATATTCTTATCAAAAAGCTGTAAAATTTTATGATAAATTTGTAATAATTTTTTTTGGTATAATATTTGGTTATTATATATGTAAAATAGATTTAGTTCAAAAAAATTTAATATTTTTTTTGTTGAATTTTTTTTCTTTTTGGGTATAATATTTTGTTATTATATAGGAGTATTTATAAATAGATCTAGTTTAAAAATTCAAAAATAATATTAATTTTTTTAGAAAATATTCAAAAAATAATTAGTATATATGTGTGGTAGATATGAAGAATTGTACCTTGTACCTTTTATATACATAAAAGGTGAAAAATACATGTTATACTATTTGACCTACATCAAATTTGTTAAGATGTTTAAAATTTTATTAAAAAATTATAACAATTTTTTGGATCAATATTTTGGCCATAAATTTTGTTATTAGATATAATATATATATATATATATATATAGATATTGCACACCCCTAGTGAAACATGATTCACAAGTGAGAAAGAGAAGCACATAAACAAAGAGGGAAAAATTCGTTGATCATGTGCCAGCGAGTTGGGTCAACCAGAATTTTATGTAAAACAACAGAACTCGCTCATATGTCTGTGTTATTATAAGGGCAAACATGTGTTATTGTAAGTCCATGTGTGTATTACTGTAAGGACAAATTGATACTCCATTTATTTTCATATGTTCCCCCCTCTATTTTTTTATATGCTTCTTCTTCTGACTTGTGATCAATTGTTTCACTTAAGGCTAAAACCACTAGACTACATCATTGTGTTAGTAGAAATATCTTCTTTTTTTTCTATTCATACGTAGTAACACATAATTGTATTTATAGTACTCCCTCCATCCCACAAAAACTGACATGATTTCTATTTTTGTCTGTCCCATAAAGATAGATCACTTGGTATATTTAGTATATAATTAATGTTTAATTTTCACCTTTTTACCCCTATTTAATGTATCTTGTTTCTTTTCAAATCAATATCTAAGTATTATAACAAGGGCAAAACTAAAAAACAAAGCAAAAATTTAATGTTTTAACTATAATAACTTTCATTTCTTAATATGAGTGGAAATAACTATAGACCTATCTTTGTGGGATGGAAAAAGTAACACATAATTGTCTTTATACTTTATAATAACATATACTAGGAGCGAGTTTTCTGTTTTTGTTTTTTTCTGCTTAATTTTTAAAAAATCGATCAGCTTGATTCGAATTCGACCAAGACAAGATCCATAAATTTTATGTTCCTTCATAACATTGTTTTTTTATTAAATATTGAGATCTATTTTCATATTCTAATTCACTTTTTCTATTTCAAAGACAAATCTGCATTTACAAAAAATCAAGATTAGATATTTTAAAAATACATACAAACTTGATCTAATAAATCCAACTATAATAAGAGTTGGTATTATTTAAACTCATTCTACCGTGCAAAATTAGTTCGCAACTATCACTATACTAGTGAAACAATTAAGGGGGATTATTATTAGGTCTCATTTATAGAGTGTACTTACTATAAGGTGCCACACCTTTATAATCTTACTCCTAGGTCCAATTTTCACGTGTAAAAGACTTAAATGCCCTTAATTACTCCAACTAATAAGATGGCCAGTTTTTATGTTGTTGAAATTTTTTAAAATGCACTCCAAACAATAGATGTTGTTGTGATTTGTGTGACTTGTCAACTCTTTTGAGATTTCAGTTTCTCTCACCTAAAAATAACGGATTCAGATCTGGTGCTGTACAGCACCCTCCTGTGCGCACACACACCATTAGATCACACACGCACACACATACACCCATGCGGGTGTGATTCAAGGGTGGGAAAAGTGCACAACACCCTCCTGTACAACACAGAATCCCCTCCCAAAAATAACGCCCCTAAGGAGTTATGTTGTATCCACACTCTTGACCACTGATGGGATGGCTGATGTGCAGGCTATCGTGCACGGACCCCGCGACCTGACGGAGGCGCTGGCCGCAGGCGGATCGCGACGACAAGGGGTTGTCGCATATGACCCTGCGATCTGAGAGCGGTATCATCTTGGTCCGGCGACACCCCTAGTCGCGTCGCGTCATTTGGGCGACAGGCGGCCGGTAGCGTGTCAAATCAACCGCACGATTTTTTTTTTAATTTATGTTTTTTATTAAATTAGAATTAATTTATAATTTATTAGTTATAATTAATTATTTAACTAATTAAATGTATTAATTGATATTATTTGATTAATTTAAAAGTATTAATTATTTAGTTATAAAGTATTAGTTCTTTCATTGAAAAGTATTATAGTTGTTTGGTCATAAAATATTAGTTCATTAACTGAAAAGTATTAGTTATTTGTTATCAACAACATTAGTTCATCAATTGAAAAATATTAGTTCATTAATTGAAAAGTATTAGTTCATCAATTGAAAAGTATTAGTTTATTCATTGAAAAGTTTTAGTAAGTTGGTTATAAAGTATTAGTTCATTCATTGAAAAGTATTAGTTCAATTATCAATTTAAACATGAAAAAATAAATATACACATTACATGAAAAAAAAATTCACATTATATGGAAAAAAATTCACATTACATAATTTCCACCCGAGGATGGACTGCGACGTGCTGCTAGAAAAACTTGAATTAAATATTAAAAAATGTATAATATTTGTCTTTCTCGTTATTTCTAGACCTATAATTAGCTTCACGTCGCGGTGCATCCAAGTCGTGTAATGTACAGTATAGCTCTATCTTGCTTTCAAATTCTAAATTTAAACCAATTACAGAAGGGTCATGTTCGCGTTCCCAGTATGCAGATATAAACGGTACTGGATGCTCGTCGGTTGTCATATGCAATTGAAATTACAGTTAAAAAATTATAATTATAATTAAATAAAATTCATAAATAAAAAAAATTATAAAATAACATTAATATAGTTTTTTCTTACCAATATCCAATGAGAATTGTCGTGCACCCTCTCCAAGACCAATTTCATGGTCGAAAGTCCTCGATATTCATCTGTTGTTGCGGGAAGGCAAAAATGTCCGCCATGTTCACTAAATGACATTAAGAAAACGTTATATGTAGTTGGAACCAGGTATCCATGTTCAGGTAATGAAAACCATTTATCACGTGGGGCAAAACCGTGGAAGTGATTAAGTGATTTTTCCAACTCTGACATGGTTGTGTAACCACATATAACGTTGTCGTATAAATCGCGTCTTCTTTGCAGATCATTAAAAATATCCATTTGTACCGTATGTCATTGGTCCTCGCTTCCATAGATTGCGAGTGCAAAAACTCTAATCCGTAGTTTTCATCTCCAATTACATCATTGTAGGAATGAATATAACTTCTAATATATGGAGGAAAATCGCCCTCCACCAGAGAGTTAAAAAACTGTATTGGATAGTTAATATTTGTTTGAAAATTGGGTGGCCTACTTGAACTAGCGGTACTGTTGCGAGGCGGGACATCAGAAGGTGGGGGCCTCTGGGGCTTTGAAGTTGGAGTTTTGGGGGAATTTGTGTCGCTATGCCCCAAATTTTTGGAAAATCTGTTCCGAGTCTCTTCAGAAAAACTCATCGTACGTTCTTCTGATGTGTTATGTCTACGATCAGCTTCTAGTAGAATTTCCTGGTGCACATTAGTTGCCGTCACTCTCCCCTTACCCCTTTTTTTAGTAGACTTCTTGAATCCCACACCTTTCATCATTCTCTCATACCATGAAGGTTCACGATCGCTGCCTCCAGTCTTCTGTTTTGACTTTTTTTTTTCAACCTTCGGTGGAAGAATGTCTTCCATGTCATCATCAAATAATTTTATCCTAGTCTTACCACCACCGTCATCATCTGTTCCGATGGTAGGTATACTAGAAAAATTTACATCCAATATTTTTCAAAACGAGTCTATACAATTTAAAGGTATTTGGAAGTTTGTAGAGTACCCTATAAGCTCGCAATGGCACGAAAGACCATGTGTTCTCCTGAGATAGCAACCAAATTTTTTGGGACCTAGTTCCTTATTCACTTCTGCGACAATGAGTTCGAACGCCTTAGACGTGATATTGCGCACTAGTTGGCTGAAGAATTCATTCTCTAGCATATCAGTCCTTGTCTTGTGGCCCCTAAACCTCGATTGCTTTTTGATCTCGCATATTTGCAACTCCATGACCTGGTGAAGTTTCCGAAGATGATGTCAAAGTGCTTCTTGCCGCCATCCAGTTTTTTACACCCTATTGTGTTCTTGTTCAACCCTAGATTAATTATTAAATAAAATATATTTCAATGATTGGATTAAATATAAATATATTACTTGTCTCAATACGTCGTTCCAATAGTTTTACTTATGATAATAGTGTAATACTGATAGTTTAATCGGTAAATTTAAATATAATAGCTAACATAATAAGTATAAAGATTGTATGGTTACCTGTTCGTGATGTAGTTTCCGTAGTGCAGGCGACTATCGAGATACATCCCTAGAATTCTCATTTTATGCGGCCTAAGCCATGTATCTTCGCAATAAATAATTAGTCTCTCAAATTTGTCGTACGTTTTCTTTACGGAATCCCACCTAATTTTCCATTGTTTATGTGTGCCTCCCTGGATTACATAATTCCACTGGAATTCAAAACCTTCAGCATATTTTTTGTTAAATCCATCTTGTGCTAGAGCCCGGGCATAAACAGCTTGCTCTACGTGGCGCCTGCATAAATGTGCTTGAGAAATTAAAAAAATCACATCCACAACATTCATCATCGTGAATGCCCTATCCGTAACAACGACATTTGGTAGGTCACTCGCGTACAGTCCCCGAATAAATGTGTATGCAATGGTGAAAGTCTTGTGAGTGCTTGTTGCCCCAACTGCCTCAAGTAAAGGTATACCGTACATGTTTGTATTGTATGTCGTGTCAATGATTAATAATTGCATATACGTGTTGACCATTATAACCGAACATGGGTGGCTAAAAACTATATCTTCGAGTTCGTTGCTCTCACCCGTCCTAAAGTCATACCTAAATTTTTATAAAAACTAATCAAATTTTTATATAAAGTAATCAAATGTTTAACTGAATCACATTTTGAGAAAAAAACGCAATCTAAATGCTTGTAATTCCGAAAAATGACATAATTTATAAAACAATCATAAAAACTATGCTAGTATTTATACTTGTAATTCCGCTCTTGCAGTAGGTGTATGAAGTTTTGTGTTGAGGTAAGCTCCTCTTGGCTGTCTCTCCTTATATTTTGCTGTGAATTGTACATTCTCTTTGAGTCCGTACTATTGTAGGAATCAATTGTCTTTAAATATCCCAAAATGTTTGACGAACTGACATTCATTCAATCTAGCAGTTGTACATGTTTGTACTGTTCGGGTGTTATTTGACTAATTCTGGAACCCTCTGCATATTTTGAAAATCAATGATTGTGTGTCCCGTTCAAAACATCAATTTGCCAAATATCACGCTCGGGATCAGAAAGCCAAGCAACTAAACAAAAAGGATAGGAATTTTTTGTGGTTTTGGTATTTCGTTAATTCTTGGTCTTTTTACATATATATTTGCCACCTTCATTACATAAATACCTTACCGTTGTTGCATTAGAATTACGAATAGACAATGTGATGTTTCTCATACCAGCAATATGTTAGTGTTAGTGTTCTAGAGATAATCTATTGTATGGACATAATACTCGATGATATTCAGTTTGATTTAATATTATAGTTCATTTAATGTTAATGTATGGCAATACACTTGTTTGAATATTATGTTTGATTATTTGCATTTATTCATGCAAGTGTTCACATGAGTCATTGCTGTCATTGAGGTTGTGAGAACTCAGATGACTTAAGCATGATTCTCAAATGGCCCCGATCAAGGATCATCAAGAATTGGATATTGATGATGCAATTGAGATTGGTGTGCGATCTGCATCATACTCTTATAGAGTGTAGTAAGATCTCACTTACTACGAGATACTAGGTATCTCATGATGGATGCACAAATACCTTAGAGGGTATTGGTATACCCATCCGAGAAACCGTTTGATGTAAGTCCGCAATATGTGTCTACGGGTGTCTCAGGTAGTAGGAGCGATGCGATACTCCTTTGACTTGAGGTCAATGCGCACTACATGAGTGGAGTGATGAACTTTGACCATGACCGACGCTTGCACCCTTCCATGGGTAGATATGACTTGGATTGAGTTCATCATGAAATGCATGTGGGTGGTAGTTGAGCCAAGAATAAGATTCATTCCTCAATGTGGATTTAGAGAGAATACTCGACTTCTCATCATAATTGAATCTAAGTCATCGGCCGATGCACATCAACTTAGACTTTGTGGCTAATTGTGACATAAATAAGCAATTAGTGATTAGAGATAATATGATTAAGTTATTTGAATAGGCACTTCATCATGTTCAAGACTTAATCGAGTATTCACGAATGAAAGGAGGAAATCGTAATAGCCCATGTTTCAGTCACAGGTAGTTGCATGTTTCTCGCAACGTACCTCATATATTGAGAATGTCTGATTTATTGTCTAGGGTTCAATTAAGACCGTTAGTTTGACTAATCGCTCGATATATGAGGGCCTATGGGTCACACAATAAGTAGTTCCCTTTTACGAATTATAGTTGGTTGATTAAATGTTAAATTGGATTTAATATTTAATTTATGGAGAATTAATTAATAATAGATTAATTTGGAATTAATTATTATTAATGTTTAATTAAATTGGATTTAATTAAATAGGATTCCCAATAATAATATATGGAATATTATTATAGGATTTAATATATATGGAATCAAATCCGTAGAGATTTGATATACATGGGAATTAAATCCGTAGAGATTTTATATATGAGAATTAAATCAATGGGATTTAATTTACAAGATTAGGGATTTTATTTCCTAATCAGGTTAGCTTAAGATTTAAGCTGGGTCTCCCCTATATATATGAGCTCTTGGGAATTCATAAAACGTTAATTCATATCTTTCTCCATAACATCTAGAGTTAGAGTTTTCCTAGCAAATTCGTCTCGGGATTCAACGCTGGCAAATTCGTGCAAGTCCTTGATTGGGGATTACTTGGATATCGTAGTTGAGAAATCTGCTCTCGAGTTACTGCAAGATTTCTTGTTATGATTATTGTAATAGTTTATGCAATTATATGTTCGTTGTTGGTGAATTGTTTAATTCCGCTGCGTATGTATTACGTGCCTCTAAATTCCAACACAATACTCTTAACATAAAAAGCAACTCCGTCTTTTCTAATTAAACCACCTTTAGGAGTAATAAAATCAGAAGTGACATCTTCGGATATATAATCAGCATCATAATAAGAACTCATTTTATGTAATATTATAAAAATATGAAGGTATAAGTTGATAATGAATACAAAAGAAATGTAGGAGAAAAATTTATAAGAGAAGAAATTATAGGAAAAATTTTGTAAGAGAAGAAATTTTTCCAAAGAAGCAGATGGAAATATAGCATGGATGAGGCTGAAATTTATAAGAAGGTGTGTGTTGAAGTAGCATTGGAAGTCTGCATAAAATCAGTCGTTCAATACTGATAAAGGTGAGAAACCAACTCATTTTATTAGCACGCGAACGAAAAAAGTCTGACACGGATGGAAATTTAGCACGCGGCTGACCGCTGCACGACATGCGCCCTTGTGTCACACGAGGCGTGCGACACGCGCCCAGCCCATCGCCAGAAGCGCGTGACACGCGCCCGGTTTAAGAAGACGCTGGGACACACGCGATCCGTGTCTCGCCATCTCCCAAACGCTGACGCCAGTCCGTGCTTTTAGATTTGACTACACCAACCTGCCCACTTTATTATTTTTGTCGCGATATTATTATTACTATGTTATTCTACCACTGAATTCCCTATTTAAATGATGGAGTATCAGATTTTATGATTCACAATTGAAAAAAATTTAGCCACAATTGCAGATATTTCTTGGTTTAAATATAAGTGAACAAGATCGTTTAATTTTTAAAGTATTAGTAAATTTATTATTACTTATTGTTATGCTCTCCATAAAACCGGTCAAAGTCAACTCTCCACGTGTTCGCCGGGTGAGCACGTGGACAAATTACACAAGAAGGAGGGCCAGCTAAGCACAGAGGAGCTCGCCAAGTAGGCGAACACTTTAAAACAACCATGGATGCAACACGCGAGCTCGCCACATCAGGCGAGCACGTGTAACTCAACCCGGCCCCCATTCCGACTGGTGAAGCGGAGTGCTCTCCCGGGGGCCCATGAGACATGCTCGCCAGTCAGGCGAGCCCACTACGGGGACCTGAGCTGAAGTAATGGGGAGGCAAGAGAAAATCAAGGCAAGTCCAAACTCTTCTTCTATCATAAGAAAATCCAACCCCCCCATGATTTACCACCTGGGGAACCATCTCACCTGCATACCGGATGAGCACACGAGGCAAAAGACTCTATACCCTAAACCGAGCTATGGTCGACCATAAAGAGCCAAGCACCTGCCCAAGCAAAGCAGGCGAACACGAAGACAGGTCACCTGCTAAGTAGTGACCACCCGGATGACGAGTAGAAGACTTCAAGCATAGGAAAGGACAGGTGGCGACCATAGAAGGCATCAGGGACACATGGCATAACCCTGTGTAATTTTGCATGTCAAGAAATAGCCAGCTCATGCTAGGCAAGGCAGCACATGATTGCCAAACTAGTATAAATAGACCCTCAGAGGTCAAATAAAGGGATCATAAATTGTCCCCCTGTCTACTGTGTTACTTGTTTTCCCTCTCACATTTACACGTGTGCTCGTCACATACACTTGTGCTCGTCATATCATATCTTGTTTGTTACGTTGTCAAATACACAACGCCACATCATAATTTCCACATAAGATGACTAACAACAATTGGCGCTAGAAGGAGGGTACCAACAAACACAAAATATCCAACCCATACACTATAGAAACCGAGGCAGAAAAAAGAAATATAATACCTCAATCAAGAAATACGCAGACCGAGAAAGAGGTTCATAGCCAATCTCGCACCCAAGGCGAGGCTCAACAACAACCTCAAGAAAATCCGCCTCCAGAAGACATAAATCTGGAGGGCATAGCCAGGGATCCGTCGGCTACCACCAAGGCCATAACTTTCCTGTTAAAGGCTCAAAAAGAACAGGCCAAAAGAGAGTTGGCCAAACAGAAAGCCTCTGACGACAACCTATGCTCACATACGCTTGATAGCGAGCAGGTCAAGAAAAAAGCCGCAGCCAAAAAGCAAACTGAAAAGGTGGTCGAAGACTTATCCGATGGCGGACGTCCACAAGGCTCTAAGGTATCGTCTTTCCACCGTTTGAAACTTTCTATTAAGGATCGACTTGGAAAACACCGACGTGTGGATCCCGGGAAAGAGCCCCTGGTGAATGCATCAATTCATTCAACCCTGCATGCTCGCCATCACTTGGATAAGGGGCCGATACCAGAGAAATTGGTGGGGAAAAGATTATCTATCCGCCACCGCCTAACAAATCCGGAGCGACCATGAAGGGAAGAATGACACCACCATTAGCATGACCACCGAATTCATCGAGATGGATCATATCCCCATTCCGGGTCTATTGCCTCCACCAAGTTCGCTGAAATGCAAAAGGCGATTGAAAGCTTACAAGCTGACCTAGCAGCATCAAAAGGATTACCGCGACTCGGCCACTTGCCCTGCTCGCCCTTATCCCCGACGATCATGTCCGCCGCCGTACAGGAAAAGGTGGTGAAGAAATGCCCACCGATCCTAATGTTCGACGCGGAATCTGATCCACATGTCCATCTCAGTAAGTACTCAGATTTCATGATCGCCCCAGGTGCTACGGACGCTACTCAGTGCCGGTCTTTTCACATGACTTTGGGCGACCGAGCACATAGATGGTTCTCAACTTTGCCCACCGCATCTATTACATCCTTCGCTCAACTGGGACAAAAATTCTTGTCCCACTTCTCTTCAATGTGTTCTCACCATGCTCCGATGCAGAGGTTAGCACATTTTTCACAAATGAAGGGCGAATCAGATAGAGCGTACGTTGAGAGGTTTGACAAGTATCTCTTTAAGGGGGCTCCCATAGAAGAAGATGTCAAGGTCCTCATGGTAGTCGGGGGTCTCACCCTCAATACTGGCATGTGGAAGGTCATGCATCAGGAATGGCCGAGCACATATGCCCAGTTTTGCGAACGCGCAGCCAAGATCATAACCATGCAAGAGTTGCTCGCCCAGTCTCGGGACGGGCAAGAAGGGGTGACCAAAAGGGTGGTCGCCAATAAGAAACCCACCACAGAAAGTGGATACAAGGCTCCGGGTTCTTTCAAACCTATTGAAAGTTCCGACTTCCGAGGCACATGTTCTCCAGAGTGTTTTTGGTATCTCACCTGAAATGGTATATAGTCAGATCAAGGACCCGGACTTACTGGAGCCACCTCGGTGAATAGATAAAAGAAAGAAACATCTGGATCCAACCAAGTTCTGTTCATACCACAAGTTCATCGGACACGATAGCAACGAATGTCGAGATCTGTTGCGACAACTCTAGAAGTTATATGAGGAGAACTGTCTCACTCGGTATCTAAAGAAACCGGCGAACCAAGAGGCTCGGAATGAGCGACCAGATAATCACAAGAAAAAGAGGAAGGCGGAAGAAGTTTCGGATAATGAGACGGAGGAGTTCCGTCGGCAATTGGATCTACCAAAGAAAGGTCCCCCTACTACAAATAAAGGTCGAGCGGGGTAAGAAATAAACATGGTGCGCACAGCTAACGGGCCAGTTGGGGGTTGCTACCAGGAACCCACTTTATCGAACAGACACAAGAAAATGGAATTGCGCGCCATGCAAGGAATCCATCAAGTAAGTGTGGTGAGCACAAGTGCTGCCACACTACCTTCCCATCAGACCACTTTTTCCGAAGACGATCTTGATGGCATCATCACCCCTCACAACGACTCACTGGTGATCAGTGCCCGACTACTCAGGCTGAAGGTACATCGACTTCTAATCGATACGGGGGCTTATGCCAACATTCTGTTCATTAATACACTGCGTCTGATGGAGAAGCAAGTAGGAGATCTTAGTGCCTACATCGAACCATGTGATCATACCATCATGGGCTTTGGGGATGCTATAACCCGACCTTATGTTTGATTAGGTTAGGTGTAGAGTTAGAGTCATCTAGAGACCTGAACATCCGACGAACTAGAATGCTAGATTTTGTAATCGTCGATGTTCCGTCTACTTACAACGGGTTTTTGGGTCGCCCGTTTATCCATGAATTTAAGGCAGCGTGTTCCACGTACTACTATTGTCTTTGTTGTAGCATGAAATAAACCACTATCCCACGGCCCCTATAGATACAAGTCAAGAGGCTCACTTCGAGGTGACGTCACCAGAGGGAGGTCGCCCTAAAAGGCGAACCGCCCAAGTCGCAGAAACAGAGAGGTCGCGTAGCGACCTAAGAGAAAATCAGAGGTCATAATGCGATATCCATTTGCGACATCCAGGTCAGAGTCCGACCTATAACATGTAGCGGACAATCAAAACCAATTAAGAAAAGCATCCGACAAGCCAGCCAATCCACTCGGGTACTCCATCCCTCGATTGGCGCCCATTAAAGGGACAATCTCAAATCGGACCAAGGAGATGGACGATTTGCGGGATTGAAGGCACCTAAGGGGCACTTTTCCTTATGTAATCTCCCGTCTTAAAGGCGGGACATATAGTATAAATAGACCAATGAGGTCACATTTGTAAGGGTTGAACACCTTAGCATCCTAGGCAAACATATTATACACTTATACCTAGCTTGGACGCCCCCGGACGTAGTCTGATTCAAAGGACGAACCGGGTCACCAATTGACATGCTCTCTTTTATAGCTCTTGGCCATTTTAGCTATTTTGCTTGATTAAATTCATTGTTAAACTAGGTAGATTTAGCTAGTTATAATAATTGGCGTCGTCTATAGGAAATATACAATTCATTTTCTTGAAGAACTAATCCAGTTCTAGAAAAGCCCATCTTTAGAAAAAATGGCAATGGCGGCCAACCAAGAAAATACTCCCCTACTCAATGAAGTGGACGCACGTGATGGCGTTGAAGCGTCATAGAGTTCTCACCGCACTCATCGGGAAGCCCCGGCTGGCTCGCCCGACTGGTGGAACCTGGTTCAGACCCCCGCGGATGCCAGGGCGGTCATTGCTATCCTCAACAAGAAGCGCCTGTTCATGGAACGCGAGGGGGATCAACCTTTGGCCAAAAAAACTATTCACGATGCTGGAACCTCCAAGGGTAAGGGCCACATGATCGAAAAGGGACGATCCACGGGTCAGTTGGTTTACAATGTAGCCAAACATGCCATCGTTCGGACTAATCGGACCCTGGAAAGACCAGCGGCGTCGAACAATGTGTTCACCCGCCTCGGAAGCCAGGCTGCCCGGAAAGCTCCGGCGGAAGATGGTGATGAGGCCCATTCTCATCCACGCCGCACAGAACAGGTGGAGCAGGACCTAATCATGGCCCTAAACATGCATCATGGAGGTCGCTGCGCTGGCAAGGACTGTCCAACAACTGTTGGAAAAGGTTGGGGATCATAATGGTTCCACGAGAATAGACGATGGTCTCACCATCCTAGACTCCCCCTTGGGAACGATGGTTACTCTGGCCCCCACCCAGAGGAAAATCAGCATAGCGGCTCTAGATCTTACAACGGGAGTATGAATCCCAAGGTCCATGTGGCTAAATACAATTCGTATATGGCCTCGATGGAGGCTTCGGACGCGACAAAGTATAGGCTGTTTTCCCTAACACTGAGCGACCAAGCCCATATGTGGTACACTTCCTTACCAGCCTTCTCGGTGGAATCTTTCGAACAACTGGCTCGATTGTTCCTGAGTCATTATACCGCCTTAGCGCCCTGACCCGTAACCATACAACGACTCATGAACACCCGACAAGGGGAAATCGAGTCGGATCATTCCTATGTCGAAAAAATCGACCGGCTTATCATTGAGGGTGACCCCATAGGGGATGAGGCTAAGCTGCTGGGGGCCGTCTCCGGCCTCAGGAAGGGGACCAAGCTCTGGCGACGTATGACTACAGATTACCCTTCCAGCTATGCCGACTTTCGGAAGCGTGCTAGCAATCTCATCCACACCATGGAGTTATTAGAGTCCCGACTTTCGGAGATAAAAGAAGTCGCGGAACCCAAGAAGAATTCCAAGAAAATCGGGGGCCAGTACAAGGCACCCGGCAGCTTCAAGCCATTTGAAGAATCCATTTCGGTGAAGCTGATGGAGGTATTAGGTATGACGCCCAGGCATATTTATACCCAAATCCAAGGGCGGGACATGCTACACGCTCCCCGCCTCATCAAGGACAAAAGCAAACAAAACCCCAAGAAGTTCTGCCACTATCATGCACAAAAGGGGCATTACACCAGTGAATGTAGGGATCTCTTGAAGGAACTGTGGAAACTCTACGAGGACGGACGTCTGAATGAGTTTGTCACAAACCCCCGCACCAACGGCCGCGACGGGCAGGGCCGACCTCAGGACCGTCAACCTCTCCAGGAGGAGCAAGCCCAGGGGGATCCCATCCACGGGCGGAGCATGAGGTGAGTTACCTGTACCTCCAATGCCCGAAGGTGCGAGAGGTAGCGTAATCCATACTATCTCACCTCTCGCCACAATAGGGGGCCTCTCCCCGGCCTCCTCGTCAAAACGAAGAATGAAGGAGGAGATCAGGGCAATGGAGAACGCCCAGAAAATGGTTTTGCCCATCTTAGCTGTCACCGAAGAGACTCGCAAGATCGAGTTCGGGGAGGTCGATAAGGCCGGGATTGTGTACCCTAACATTGACCCGCTTGTCATCAAGGCCAACATCATGGGGACCACCGTGTGTCGATTGCTAGTCGATGGTGGGGCTTTTTGCAATATTCTGTTCAAGAAGACCTTGGACCAACTTGGCGATTATGAAACATATATCACCCCGTGCGACCACACGGTGAAAGGCTTTGGGAACGCAATTGTCAAGCCTCTGGGTAAGATTCGTCTGTCTGTGGAGCTGGTGTCCTCTATAGATGAAAAAGTTAGGAACACTAGGCTTCTAGATTTCCTTGTAATCGACCTCCCGAGCACCTACAATGGTTTCCTCGGAAGGCCGTTTGAGCATGAGTTTGAGGCTGCGCCTCCACATATTACTTCTGTGTAAAATTCCCCACCAAGGATGGGATTGTCGCCACCGTTAAGGGTGACCAAGTGGATGCTAGAGGATGTTTGCTTTACTCTCTGTCTTATTTCAATTCAATGCATGAACCTGGCCATCAAGTAATGATGTTAAACAACGAATTAACCAATGAAAAGACAAACAAGAGAAAGCACGAAGATCTCGATCCTAGGTTGGGTCCCGAACCAGAGAAATTCATGCTCGAAGCTGAAATAGACGATCCGAGAGTGGAAGGGCCCAGAGCAGTACCCGGAGAGGAGCTCGAAAGAATTCAAGTAGATCCAACTCGACCCGAGTTGGAAGTGATTATTGAATCAAAAATACCCAGCAACCTAAGGGCAGATGTGATCGACTTCTTGAAGAGCAACCTGGATGTTTTTGCTTGGTCACACAAGGATATGGTCGGAATCGATCCCCAGATCGCGTGTCACCATCTCCATATTGATCCAACGCGATGACCTATAGCTCAGAAAAGAAGGAAATTCGGCCCTGAGAAGTATGCTACCCTCGTGGAGGAGATGAAAAAGTTACTAGATAATGATTTGATCATGCAAGCCGACCAACCGCGATGGGTAGCCAATGTTGTACTCGTGAAGAAATCAAATGGGACTTGACGACTTTGTATCGACTTCACCGACCTCAATGAGGCTTGCCCAAAAGACTTCTTTCCGATGCCGCACATCGATTATTTAATTGACAACACAGCGGGGCATGAAATGATGTCTTTCATGGATGCTTTCGTCGGGTACCATCAGATAGCCATGCATGAGCCTGACCGTCAACACACGTCCTTCCTGACCGAAAAGAACATGTATTGCTGGAAAATGATGCCCTTCGGCTTGAAAAATGCTGGAACCACATATCAGAGACTAGTCAACCACATGTTCGCCGAGCTGATAGGAAAGTTAGTAGAGGTATACGTAGATGACATCGCCGTCAAAAGTTTAAAAAAGAGGATCATCTAATGCACCTCGCCCAGACCTTCGAGATCCTTAGAAGGTACAACATGAGGCTCAATCCGAGGAAATGCAACTTCGGGGTTGAGTCGGGCAAATTTTTGGGCCATCTGGTTAGCAAGCGAGGAATAGAGGTGAATCCAGCCAAAATACAAGCTATTCTAGACATGGGAGCACCAAGAACAGTCAAGGAGGTCCAAAAGTTAACCGGATGCCTAGCTGTTTCGAACAGGTTCATCTCTAGAATGGGGGATAAATGTAAGCCCATGTTCGACACGATCCGGAGAAAATCAAAGTTTGAATGGACCACGGAGAGCCAAGAAGCACTCGACAAGATCAAGGATTACTTGGCCAATGTCGGAATACTAGCCAAGCCAGTCCCTGGAGAGAAACTTTTTCTATATCTGGCGGTATCGGAAACTGCTCTGAGCGCGGTACTCGTACAAGCTGAAGGTCAGGATCACCTTCCCATTTACTTCGTAAGTCAGGCGCTGAGCGAGACAGAGCAGCGGTATCCCCGCATTGGGAAATTAGCCTACGCCCTAGTCATGAGCGTGCGAAAGTTGAGGCCATATTTCTTCGATCATCAGGTCGAAGTTCTCACCTCTTTGCCTCTGCGCAACATACTCCATCGACCTGATACAACAGGTTGGTGCCTCAAGTGGGCTATTGAAGTCGGGCAGTATGGTGTAACATATATACCGCGACCTGCGATTAAAGCTCAAGCATTAGCTGATTTCCTTATCGAGCTAACTTTCCCACCGGGAAATAGCGGCACCACCAACCCCCCTTGGAAGTTATACGTGGATGGTTTTGCGACGGCTAACAAATCAGGGGCAGGCGTGGTATTGATTAGCCCTGATGGCACGTCTTTTTAGAACGCCATCACTTTCGAATTTCCTGCTACCAATAACGAAGCAGAGTATGATGCACTTATTAGCGGCCTGGAAATGGCCATAGCCATGGGCATAAAAAGGCTCCAAGTATTTACCGACTCTCAGCTTGTAGCTAGAGATGTCAACATTGCCCCGACCCGTGTCGTCCCGACCTGACCCGTGATGTTCAGGTCGCCCCGACCCGTGCCCCGTAGCGGATCGGGTCGGGTCTGGGTATCATTCTTACCCTGACCCACCTCGACCCGTTTGGACCCATTTTCATATTAAATTTTAATATATATATTACATATAATATATATAAATATAATTTATTACTATAATTTTCATATTTATTAGTATATATAGTATGTAAGTAATAATAATTCAACATCATAAATATATTTTAGGTCAATATATATTGATAAAACATCATATTAAATACAATATGGTAATTTAACAAAAATTCATATTGATATCAATATCTTTAAAATGTGAAAACAAATTTATAAACATGCTTCTAATAACATTTATTAATTCTTTCAATTAAAATCTTAAATTTATTTTAAATATTTTAAAATATAATTAATTTTTTATTTAGAATGGGTCGAATTCGCCGGTTGCCCCCTCCGCAATGGGTCGATCAGCCCAAGATTGACAAAAGAATCGGGTAGGGTCCGGGTACTCTAGTACCCGACCCGGCCCGTTGACATCCCTACTTGTAGCATTCCAGGTATCGGGAGAATACGAAGCCAGGGACGACAGGATGTCGGCCAACTAAGAGATCGTCAAAGCTTTGTGCCTGAAGTTTGATCAAATTCACATCAAGTTGGTACAAAGAGATGCGAATTCGCGAGCCGATGCATTAGCACGACTTGCAACTTCGGAGGGGCCAGCAGAGATGAAGGATGTCATCATCACTAAGCTCTCCCACCCTTCCACTATCCATGACGCGGTCGCTACACTCGATGCCCACCCTACGAGCTGGATGACTCTTATCATCGACTACTTGATGTCTGGGACATTACCGGTGGATCGAATTCGGGCAAAACAATTACAACTCCGAGCAACCAGGTATACTCTAATCAATGGTGAGCTATACAAGCGGAGTTTTAGCATACCCTTGCTCTGGTGCGTTACGCAGGAACAAGGACAAGTTATCCTCTGTGATATACATGAGGGGGTATGCGGAAACCATGCTAGGGGGCAATCGCTCTCACATAAGGTGACTAGACAAGTATATTTTTGGCCCACTTTACTAGCTGATGCGCCCGTATTCGCAAGGCGATGTCACAAGTGCCAAATCCATGCTCCTTCGATCAAAGTCTCCCCGGAGGAACTTTCCAGCATTCTCAGTCCCTGGCCATTTGCGAAGTGGGGGATAGATATCATCGGGCCGCTTCCTATAGCCCCGGGCTCAGTCAAGTACGCTTTAGTTGCAGTGGACTACTTCACAAAATAGGCCGAGGCAGAAGCTTTGGCAATCATAGATCAAGATCATGTCATTAAGTTCATCTGGAGGAACATCATTTGTAGATTCGTGTTGGGGAATTAATTGTCCGGATCTATTCGGGATGAATATTTAAATACAAATTTAATTCTAACAATTATTACTAGCATGAATTAATCCTATATTAATTCAAATAATAATTCAAATAATAATTCAACAACAAATCATGCTTATAAACAGTTCACATAAATCATACGCATGTGGAATTGCTACGGGTTTATGTGAAATAACCTCTTGGAGTGGCAATGGTCTCGTCGATAAAACACACCAAAAAGCCTTCCCAAGTATTCCCTAGTCCTTACTCGTCAATCCGGTGGAAGGAAGCTCGGAAACAATTAATAAAAGGGAAAATAAAAATTTGTTGCACCACCTTTGTGGATTTACTATTTTTTCCAGCACATGGAATTGTTCTTGGGAATGAAGAAATCATCCCCTATTTATAGATAGGTGGTGGCCGATTTTTGTCATGGAATAGGGAGGAAAAAATCTTTTCTTGATCTCCAAGAAATCTTGAATATATCTCCTATATTCTTTTCTGCATAATTAAAATATTCCATAAAATCCCACCTTCTCTTGTTATGGTTATTTTTTTTTAAAAATAAGGATAAAGAATTTATGAGATATACCTGTATTGCAAGAATACATATCTTCCATAATATCTTTTCAAGAAAATCAAGAAAATCTTTCTTTCCCTTATTCTTTCAAAATTTTCGAAAATAACATATAAATAATCAAGTGGGAGATTTCTTGAATTTAATGAGATAATCTTGTATTTCAAGAATACATATCTTCATTCCATAACAAAATTCAAAGAAAAATCTTTCTCCCTTTTATTTATATTTTTCAAATTAATGAGGAAAAATAGCAACAAAATTTATTTTATTTTTAAACACCTTTTTTCAGTTATTGGACTTTATGTTGGGCTACTTGAGGGGCCTTTAGGAGAATTAAGATTGGACCTTCCAATGGATCTTGAATTATCAATATTGAGCCACAATATTATTCAAGCCCATAAATATTAATTAATCCCACTACATAATTAATATTGCACTATCCATCTTAACCCATATTACACCAATATGACTCTCGGTTATTATTTCCGTGTTTAAGATTATCTAGCCCATTAATTAATTAAAGCCACCAAATATCTTTCCATTAATTAATATCTTGTATCCTTGGTAAAGGAACGGTTCAACATTATTATCCATACCGAAAACTAGTTCCACTTGCAAGATTTGGTATGATAAAACTTATGAACCTCCCCAAGGGGGCAAATCGAACAAGCGTGCTTTGCACCACGATTCTCCCGTATTAAATCTTAGCAATCGCATGTGACCAATAATATTGCCCAAGATATAAAGTATTGAATCTAGTTGATTCTCTACCCGTAATAAGTCAAAAGCAATAATTACTAACCACACGCCGATCCTATGTAAGGGGCGAAGATTAAAAATAACGAACCACCGAGGTCTAATTCTTCCTAGTTCGATTCAAGAATTTGTCCTCCCAGAGGTCCTATTCAGTGCACTAACATGCACTAGTGTAATCTCTTGGTCAAGACAAGCCAATCTGAGCCTTACACTTCAACCTTTCACGATGGATTGTTCATTTCCATCTAGGTCGTGAATGGTGTATTTTTTTAGTTACAAGGACCGTTAATTTAATCTTCGTGATCTGGTATCACTTAATTAACTACAATGTAACACGTACTATTTATTGAACAATTATGCAGTAAATATAGGTAACATTCGATGATATTTAAAGCATCAGTGATAAACAATTTATTTCAGTGAATAAGATCGAAATTCAGTTTGATTATACAAAGTAAAAACATACTTTCCAGTATAATCCCAACAATCTCCCACTTGTACTCAAAGTCTGCTTTTAAGTATACTACAACATGTCTCGTGTAGTTCCTAATACGTGACATATAATGTCACCTACACGAACCTAATAATGTCTCCCACTTATACTCAAAGCAGATTGGCAACGGTCTTGACACCCATTCCTTCCACATGTCTCTCGAATGTATTTCATTCAAGTCCTCTTTTAATAATGTCTCCCACTTAATGTATTTCTGTGAATGGATCTGCTAGGTTGACTTCTGACGCGATCTTTGCCACCTCTATATCTCCTCTTTTAATGATTTCTCGTATAAGATGGTATTTCATTTCAATGTGTTTGCTGGCCTTGTGGGCTCTTGGTTCCCTTGAATTTGCAACTGCTCCGGCATTATCACAATAAATGATGATTGTCTTTGGGCAAATTCGAACTACATCCAAGTCCACTAGGAAGTTCTTGAGCCAAACCGCTTCTTTTCGTTTGCCTCATGCACGACTACATATTCGGCTTCCATGGTAGAATCTGCGATGCATTTCTGCTTAATGCTTCTCCATGTCATGGCTCCTCCCCCCATGCAAAATACACTATCGGAGGTAGATTTTCTGGAATCTAAGTCTGATTGAAAATCCGAGTCCGTGTAGCCTATGGGGATTAGACTATCTGACTGATAAACCAACATTTTATCTCGAGTTCTTTTCAGATACTTCAGAATGTTTTTAACTGTCGTCCAATGTTCTTTCCCCGGGTTACTTTGATATCTTGCCACCATGCCAACGGCAAAGCAGATATCCGGTCTCGTGCACAACATTGCATACATAAGGCTTTCGACAACCGAAGCATAAGGAATGCCTTTCATGTCATCTATCTCCTTTTGTGTCTTAGGGCACATTTCCTTGGATAGATGGACTCCATGCCTGAAAGGTACGAAGCCTTTCTTGGAATCTGCATCTTTGAATCGTTTCAAGACGGTGTCTATGTATGAAGCTTCGCGATAAGCCTATCATCCTTTTCTTGCGATCTCGAGTGATCTTGATCCCAAGGATGTGCCCGCTTCCCCTAAGTCCTTCATATCAAACTGCTTTTTGAAAGCCATGCCCTTACGTCCGAGAACACCTTTACATCATTCCCGATGAGCGAAATGTCGCTCTCACGATAGTACTAAGAATACCAATGCGATTCCGACACGCTTTTTGTACACACAACTTTTGAACTCATTTTGATCAAACCCATAAGACTTTATAACATGATCAAAACATTGGTTCCAAGCTCGATGCTTGTTTGAGTCCGTAAAATGGACTTCATGAGCTTACAAACTAGGTGTTCTTGGCCCTTTTCAATGAAGCCTTGGGGTTGTTGCATATAGATTTCTTCATCAAGACTTCCGTTAAGGAAAGCCGCCTTGACATCCATTTGCCGATTTCAAAATCGAGATCTTGTGACAATCGACAAGAGAATTCGGATGGACTTGAGCATTGCTACAGGCAAAAAAGTTTCCTCATAGTCGATCCCTTCTTTCTGAGTATAACCTTTCGCCACAAGCCTTGCCTTGAAGGTTTCCACCTTCCCGTCCGGTCCTTTTTTTTTCTTGTACACCCACTTGCAACCAATGGGTTTGACCCCATTAAGTGGTTCGACTAGCTCCCACACTCTGTTATGATCCATAGAACCCATTTTGGCTTTCATTGTTGTTTGCCAAGAAACTGCATCCTTATCTTGGATTACCTCGTCATATGTCCATGGGTCTGATTCGTCTTGTCCGAGAATCAAGTTCGAGGACTCTCCCATCCCCATGAATCTCTTGGGCTGCCTCACAACCCTCCCACTACGATGAGGTTCCGGTTGTGTAAGTGTGTCGTTTGGTATGTCATCTTGTACAGTTGACACTGAGGTTAGCCCCCTTAACTCATTTAAGGTAATCTCACTTCTGAGTCTTCTTTCGTTCATATAGTCTTCTTCCAAAAATCTAAAGTGGGTGTTTATTACCACCTTTTGATCTTCGGGACCATAGAACATACACCCTTTTGTTCCCTCGGGGTATCCTATAAACAACCTTAATTCTGATCGAGGATCCAATTTTCCGGCTTTCTTGTCCAACACGTAGGCCGGACATCCCCAAATTCTCATGTGTCTCAAACTGGGCTTGCATCCGGTCCACAATTCTTTGGGAGTTTTGGGAACCGATTTGGATGGCACCAAGTTCAGAATGTAAGCCACTATTTCCAAGGCATGACCCCAGAACGACTTGGGTAGATCCGCATAACTCATCATTGATCTAACCATTTCTAAAAGAGTTATGTTTCTTCGCTCTGCAACCCCGTTTTGTTGAGGGGTTCCGGGTGCATTTAGCTGGGATACAATCCCTTCATCTGACAAGTAGTCCAAAAACTCATTGCTGAGGTACTCGCCTCCACGTTCGGATCATAGAGACTTGGTACATTTTTCCCTATGATTCTCTGCTTGAGCCTTAAATTCTTTGAATTTCTCAAAGGTCTCAGATTTATGCTTCATAAGGAAAATATAGTCGTACCTTGAGTAGTCATCAATAAAAGTGACGAAATACTCATAACCTCCTCTTGATTTGATTGACATTGGACCACATACGTCTGTGTGAACGATTTCTAACACTTCTTTGGCTCTATTCCCCTTGGCTCCGAATGCCCTCTTGGTCATTTTACCCTCCAAACATGATTCGCAGGTTGGGATTGGTTCAACTTGGAGAGACTCCAGTGAACCCTCTTCTACCAACCTTTGGATCCTTTTTAGATTAATATGTCCGAATTTAAGATGCCATAGAAGTGTCTCGTTCACGTCTGATGAACATTTTCTTTTATCGGAAACAGTTGATGTGTTATAGGATGCATTTCACGAGTGGTGTGCACAGTTAATTGTATAGAGATTATTCAACAACGTTCCATGACAGATAAATTTATCATAAAGAGAAATGGTAACAACTTTATCAAAACTAACCGAATATCCATCAATATAAAGTTTAGAAACCGAAATTAAATTCTTTCTAAAAGTAGGAACTTAAAAAACATCTCTTAAAATTAAAACTTTGTCTTCAAAAGACAGGTGCACTTCTCCCATTTGCTTCACCGCCACTCTCAGAAGATCGCCCGGTGTGATGAGGATCTCACTCCCACTAAGTTCTTGGGGTCACTTGAACCCGTGAAGCAAACATGATCGATGGATCCCGTATCAACTACCCACGAATGAGAAGTATCGCGCCGCTAAACAAGTTTCAACAACTAGTGCGTGAGAATTACCTTTTTTTTTCCGCCCTTTTGGGGTTGGAACAGCAAAACCTCCATTGTCCTTACATTTGTTGAAGCACTTCCTCTTTGGATTTTCCTTGACACCACAAGCATTCCTCATCTTACCATTGCCCTTGGCAACAATTGAGTTTTATTGCTTATGGCTTTTGGTTCTCTTCTTCTTCTTGCCTACCCTTGGCCTAGAAGATGAAGATGGACCACTTTGCCGCTCAAAGCTTGAGTTTGGTGCCCCATCAACATCTCTGCCGAGACCAAAGCTTGTAACAAATCGTCGGTGAGCGAGGCCAAAATGCTCAAAAACTTTTTGGGCGTAGAGTGAAGTACCAAATTCATCCGAGTCTCCAGATTATAATCTGCTTTCGAGAACCTCAAGTTTGTTCGGATGGGCCATCAATTTTGAGGACGTAATCTTTTTACGGGTTTTGCCCTCCACCATTTTCGACAAGAACGACATCTCTCAGAAGGTGATCCGACGAGTCCCGCATTTTTGACTTTCGTCGGTTGGCTCATCGATTTTGGTGTGTCAAGAATCCACTTGTGCTTTTTATGCGATTAGGACAATTATATTTTTCTCTTCCAATCAATATAGTTTCCCTACTTATTCTATTGACTTTAAGTATAATAGCGAAATGATTAAAAGGTTACGACATCTTTGAATCGAAATAAATAACTATATGCATAAGCACAAATATATCACAAGGTTCGATCACATGCATCATATTAAAATCTCAAAAAATATGAACATGCATCGACCAACATCTCAAAAAAACAGTTTTAAATAAGCCACGTGGGGTGGGTCATTATTTAAACACATTCAAGCAGGTTACAAACAAGAACAGTTACAAACTTTTAATATCCAGATTAATAGTTGGCTCCCACTTGACCAATATAAAATTGGCAGGGACTTCGGGGAAGTATATGCATATCAATTTTATACCTAAGTAATAACCATGATTAAATCTGAAATTATTATTTCGCTTTGAACGAGCCTCGTGGGGGGGGTCATAAATAAATGCATGTAGTAATAATCCACAATCATCCATTTGGAATTTATTCATGTGAAAGTTATCTTTTGACCGTCCCGTGAGGGAAATTTCTCCAAAAGAATTCACAAATAAATAAATCATGGAGGTCAAAATTAATTAAATTTTATTATCCGGAATAAAATTGTCAATTAATTGTTTTAAGCATACTTAGTAATTTTCGAAAGTGAGATTTTTCAAAACATTTTCTCATGCATCGCAAATTTAAACACAATTTAAATAAGCATAAAATAATGCATAAACATCAAAACAAAATTAAACACATTGGGCACACATATTCAATTGTCACGGTTAATTTTTGTCTTGTCTTGATCTCGAGAAATCGTCTTCTTTGCCTTCATCGTTCATCTCGAAAGGTTCGCCACGTCTAGTGACATCATCGACCAGCTCGCGGGTCAGAGTGCACGTCTTGCACTCCCCCGGGCGTGTCGATCGGCGCCCGTCTTGTATCTGGCTTCTAAGTGCGGCCTTGCGTCGCCAGCCCGGTGCTTCGGCTCTGCTTTCGGTAGATCTTAAGCGGTCGGCGTAGCGCGGTCTGCACCAGCGCCCATCGCGGGCCTATTACCTCACCCGCGTCGCCCGCCTCGCCATCGCGACATCGCCCGCCAGCCCTCGGCCCGGTATGTCGCCCACTTCATCGCCTCGGCTGATCGCCCGCCAGCCGCCTCGATTAATCCGCGTATTCGGCGAACGGCCTTGCCCGTGCCGTCTTGTACCCCGCGGCTTGTCCGCGTCGCCGTCGATGCCTCCTTTAGCACATTTCGTAGCGCTTGGCTGTTTTCTACGCGTCGGGTTCCGGGATCCGTCTTTTAATTCTTTGTCTCGCCCGATTTAGATCAGGTTACAATTTATTTACAAAATAAATAAACCTAGATCTAAACTAGTCTATTACATTGATTACATCAAACAAATTCTAATCTACTGTGGATTTTCTCATTTATAAAACAAATTCGAATGAATCAATTAAAAAACCACAATTTATATGCATGCATAAATAAACACATTAAATTCCATGACAATTGGATACCTGCAAAAAAGATCTAGCAATTCTACTATCCAATTTCAAATTTAATGAAAACGAACTAAATTATAATTTAAAATTCAGAGCCCAAAACCGAGGCTCTGATACCAGTTGTTGGGGAATTAATTGTCCGGATCTATTCGGGATGAATATTTAAATATAAATTTAATTCTAACAATTATTACTAGCATGAATTAATCCTATATTAATTCAAATAATAATTTAACAACAAATCATGCATATAAACAGTTCACATAAATCCTACGCATGCGGAATTGCTACGGGTTTATGTGAACTAACCTCTTGGAGTGGCAATGGTCTCATCGATAAAACACACCAAAAAGCCTTCCCAAGTATTCCCTAGTCCTTGCTCGTCAATCCGGTGGAAGTAAGCTCGCGAACAATTAACAAAAGGGAAAATAAAAATTTGTTGCACCACCATTGTGGATTTACTAATTTTTCCAGCACATGGAATTGTTCTTGGGGATGAAGAAATCATCCCCTATTTATAGATTGGTGGTGGCCGATTTTTGTCATGGAATAGGGAGGAAAAAATATTTTCTTGATCTCCAAGAAATCTTGAATATATCTCCTATATTCTTTTCTCCATAATTAAAATATTCCATAAAATCCCACCTTCTCCTGTTATGGTTATTTTTGAAAAAAATAAGGATAAAGATTCCAAGATTTGGATCTTCTTGAATTTGTGAGATATACCTGTATTGCAAGAATACATATCTTCCATAATATCTTTTCAAGAAAATCAAGAAAATCTTTCTTTCCCTTATTCTTTCAAAATTTTCGAAAATAACATATAAATAACCAAGTGGGAGATTTCTTGAATTTAATGAGATAATCTTGTATTTCAAGAATACATATCTTCATTCCATAACAAAATTCAAAGAAAATCTTTCTCCCCTTTTATTTATATTTTTCGAAATTAATGAGGAAAAATAGCAACAAAATTGATTTTATTTTTAAACACCTTTTTCAGTTATTGGACTTTATGTTGGGCTACTTGAGGGACCTTTAGGAGAATTAAGATTGGACCTTCCAATGGATCTTGAATTATCAATATTGAGCCACAATATTATTCAAGCCCATAAATATTAATTAATCTCACTACATAATTAATATTGCACTATCCATCTTAACCCATATTATAGTCAATATGGCTCCCGGTTATTATTTCCCGTGTTTAAGATTATCTAGCCCATTAATTAATTCAAGCCACTGAAATAGCTTTCCATTAGTTAATATATTTTATCCTTGGTAAAGGAACGGTTCAACATTATTATCCATACCGGAAACTAGTTCCACTTGCAAGATTTGGTATGATAAAACTTATGAACCTCCCAAGGGGGCAAATCGAACAAGCGTACTTGCACACGATTCTCCGTATTAAATCTTAGCAATCGCATGTGACCAATAATATTGCCCAAGATATAAAGTATTGAATCTCGTTAATTCTCTACCCGTAATAAGTCAAAGCAATAATTACTAACCACACGCGATCCTATTTAAGGGACAAAGATTAAGAAATAACGAATCACTGAGGTCTAATTCTTCCTAGTTCAGTTCTGAAGAATTTGTCCTCATGTAGGTCCTATTCAGTGCACTAACATGCACTAGTGTAATCTCTTGGTCAAGACAAGCCAATCTGAGCCTTACACTTCAACCTTTCACGATGTATTGTTCATTTCCATCTAGGTCGTGAATGGTGTACTTTTGGTTACAAGTGACTGTTAATTTAATCTTCTGTGATCTGGTATCACTAAATTAACTACAATGTAACACGTACTATTTATTGAACAGTTATGCAGTAAATATATGTAACATTCGATGATATTTAAAGCATTAGTGATAAACAATTTATTTCAGTGAATAAGACCAAAATTCAGTTTGATTATACAATGTAAAAGCATACTTTCCAGTATAATCCCAACAATTCGGCCTACCCCAAGCAATCATATCAGCTAATGGGAAACAATTTGACGGGTTCAAGATCGACAACTTTTTCAGGAAATGGAAAATCACTAAGCTCTTCTCAACCCCGTATCATCCCCAGTCTAATGGACAGGTCGAAGCAGTGAACAAAATTATCAAACACACTTTGAAAGCCAAGATCGAAGATAAGAAGGGAAAGTGGGTCAGCGAGCTGCCAGATGTACTATGGTCATACAGAACAACGTGCCAAAACTCAACTGGAGAGACCCCATACTCAATGGCTTTCGGCATAGAAGCAGTGATTCCCTCAGAGGTCGAGTTTCAGACACTGCATACGTCTCAGGTCGCAATCGACCACAACGAGGAGGCCTTAGCCAGGGACTTGGACCTACTCAAAGAAAAAAGGCTAGAGGCTAACATAAGGAATGCTAGATACAAGCAGCAATCGGAGAAATACTACAATTCAAAAGTGCGGATTCGACAATTCAAGATCAGCGACCTGGTCCTTAAGAAGACACTGGGTGCGGCAAAAAGAGTTTTTGGTCCGAACTGGTAAGGACCATATAAGGTCACAAGAGTATTATCAAATGGGGCATACAAACTCAAAAACCCGGATGGTTCCCCAGCTCAATACCCGTGGAACGCAACCCATTTGAAGAAGTACTATCAATGAGTTGGAATCGCCTATTTGTAATGATTTTCGGCTTATATAATAATAATGTCTCTTTTTCATGATGTGTAAAACTAAAGAAAGTTGCATATGCACAATATCGACTTCCATAAGAACGACTTTCGACATACTTGCGGCGAGGTCGCCACCTTAAATGGTTCGACCCTCCCCAAACTTTATAAGACGACTACGCATAGTTCACAAACACTTCGCAATGACAATAAGACGATAATAACAGATGCAAACGGAAAGTCGAGTAAGGAAATCAGGTAGGCACAATAAAGTGAAGAGAACATTCATTAATAACAAAGGCCCGAAGGTCGATACATCAAAAAGTTGAAATTACATCGGAAAGCCCAAAGGCAAACTACACTAGGAGGCCAAAAGCCAGTAAGAAAGTAAAGATACATCTGGATACTAAAACAACTAGCAATTCACCAAGATTCAATTCCTAGACAACTCGTTGGCGACAATCGGCTTCAGGGGATGCTAATCAAAAGTGTTGTTGGGGATGGAGTTTAACAACATCTCAATCTCCTTCTTCTTATCGGGATTCTTGATGCTTCAGGGGATTCTGATCAAAAGTGTTGTTGGGGATGGGGTTCAACAACTTCCCAATCTCCTTTTTCTTATCGGGATTCTTGATGTTATCATTCTTAAGAACATCTAGAATCCCATCAGCATCACCACCGACTATATTCAAAGGTCGCCCACCCTAATTGTTCTTTGAATAACAATGGCCGATATATGTGGGCGATCATCTCCTTCTCTTGGGCGGGTAAACACCTCCCTAGAGGCCGGTTGTGGCATGTTCATTCAGAAGTCCGCACCCGAGGCCCCTGGCCTCCATCGGCCTCGACCTCTCCCGTCGAGTTTGAGGACCACCTCGAAATCTGCCGAGGTGCGTCTCGTCGGGATCGAGGAGTGGGGAGCACAATCAGGCCACTGATTGGGAAAGAATGATAGGTCAATACCATATCCCTCAAGTCCTTAATTTCGAGCACGACGTCAGGATCAAGCGGGTAGGCTCCGACATATTTAGCCCATTTCGAGGCGAGGTCGGAGAAAAATTGGCGTCCAAGACTCTTGGCGTATAGCCGAATAGCCCCGACACTTCTTGTGAGACGTAAGCAAAATTAGCATTTTGCTCTTCAGTCCACTTGAACCGCTCTTCTTCGGCAGCCAGCTTAGCCTTGACCTCGGAATCCTTGCTGGCCAGATTCCCCTTCAGCCTGGCCACAGACTCTCTCTCCGCCACCAGCATGCCCTCGGCACCCTTTAGCTGCTCCTCAAGCTCCTGGACCCTCTTGGCCAAGTCGGACTTTTCGACCTCCAGCTTTTTATGCACCTCGTGGGCATTTAGCACGGTTTTGGCCTGATCAGCGATCGTCGCCCGAGCTTTCTCCAGGTCGGTGAGCTCTAATTCAGATTGGGCGCAAGCTTTCTCCATATAGAGGGCGTCCTTTAGGGTGTGCACGATCGACGAGTACATATTACCCGTAACCTTTTGGAGGCGAGTGGCGGAGTGGTCATCCTTCGTCCACACTCGTGGGACATTGTTCATTGTCCTCGTCAAGTAGTTGGGCCAATCACCAGGGACGCCTTTCAGGATGGGGAGCCTCAACCTCAAGAAGCTCAGTACCTCTGGCGAGAATTTGTGCGGCGTCAGGTCCGAGCTGTGACATAAAAAAAAAAAAAACAAAGGGAATTGGTCAGATTGTTAGATCCTAAATGATGTTTCACAAAAACAGGCAAAGGTTTACCTCTTCGTCACTTCCTCATCCCAGCCGATCCAAGAATAATCATCCGGATGACGACCCTCGACGAGAGCCAAGGCCGATGGAGGAGTAGAAACCAGGACACCTCTTCCGGCGTCCCGATGAGACTGATGGGAGCCAGTCTCCTCCCGCGACCTCTTTCGGTGTACTTCTTCTTCTTGCCCTTGTCGGCAACAGGAGGCGGGGTCTGAACCAGAGAACCAGCAGAGGCGCCCGAGCTTGATTGGCACCTCATCGAGCCAAGAATCGACTTCGGTCTGGAGGCCATCTCAGCAGCAGAAGGCTCACGGCGGTAGGTCGGGATGTCAGGATCTGCACAACAAACATACAATCTTTCAGCATGGGCCTATAAAGAACCACCAAGTAGAAATAACACAAGACTTACAAGGGATTCGCACGTGGCGGGGATAAGTGTACAACCCAGCCGCCAAAAGGTTAAGCTCGGAGTTCAGCGACTCAACCTCTAGCCAACTCGGAGGTGCATCTCGAGTTATTTTGAACTCCTCGGTGAAATCCCAATAAAGGTCAGAAGTCCTGGCGTATACATTGCAAGACAAGAAAATAATTAGATCATTATGATTGAAGATAAAGGTCGCAAAAAGTATTACCATTTTCCACGCGGATCGCATAATCCGTAGGAACTCGGATTGATAAAGTGCTAGTCGGAGGGACTGACTCCCAAGCTCCTCCGATAAACCACCATTTCTGGTGCCATCCATCAACCTTGTTAGGGATCCCGCTAACAAGTTCTTTGCCCTTGCGGAGCCACACGACATGATAGCCTTCGTCTTGGGCAACGGGCGACATCACATAACCAATCTCTCTCGGATTGGGCAACCTCCTCAAGCCGGCTTGCCCCAACACAACCATGGTGGAAATGATGTAACTCCACCCGTTCGGAGTAATCTGTGTAAGGCTCAGATTCCAGGCCGCCAACAAATGGGAGATGGCCGGATGCAACGGGAAGCGAATTCCAGTGGCCATGGTGGGCTGATTCACAGCTATCATCCCTGGGGGAGGCTGGTCGGCACTTTCATCAGGGGTTGCTCCACAGAAATGAACATCCCGCGACACCTTATACAGCCGACGGAGCCCTCGCACGTAGTAATCAGAAAGTACCGACATGTATCTTTTCTAAGACGCAGCAAATTGTGATGCCACCGACTTGGGATACTGGCGCTCAGGTCGCTTGTAAGGAGCAATCCGGTGGTATAGCTCGTAATCGAAGACTCGCTCATAGGACCCAAAATCTGGAGCCTGGGCAGATGAGTCGGCCGACGCCGATTGCCTTTGGGAGGCAGAAGCTTGGAGATTACTGTCCAAGGGGGGAATACAAGTGATTTTGCCCAATTCCTCCAGAAACCGATCATTCACCGGTTCATCGTTTGCATCATCTTCCCGCCCGTCACCCACCGGCCGAGCCGAAGAACCTTCACCACCCGTCCTCGCGATGGAGCCAGAATTCAGACGGCGGCACTAAGCGATCGGGACATCATCTTCGGAGGAGGAGGATACCACCATGGGTCGTGGAGCCGAAAAAGAACCAGAAAACCCAGAAGCCATGAAAAAATTAGGAGATTAAAAGTAAGTTACCTGATTTCAAGCGAAGGAAACCCAGGATTCTGGTGATGAACCCAAATGGAAGAAAAATCGCAAATGTGTAGCAAGCTTTCGGAGGGGGAAGAAAGGTTTTTGAAAACCTAATTCCCCCGCCTATTTATAGAAGGGAGGGGAGGACCAAAATGCAATTCTTTCATAATTCGAGCCCCGCCAACAAATCGAAATAGCGGGATTCACTCGTGGAAACCACTGCAGCATCCTATTGGACCTTATAGCGGCGCCTCACGTCATCGGCCTGGCAAGCCATCATTTCAAATCTCTAAAAATTGAGGAAATCTGATGCGCCGATTTGTATTATCGATGTGACTTTTCGTATGCTCGGGGCAAGGAGTCGTATTCCGTGCTAGTCATGAGATCAAGTCGATATCCCATTTCGTAACATGTGACCTCGACTTGAGGGGCAATTGTTGTAGCATGGAATAAACCACTATCCCACGGCCCCTATAGATACAAGTCAAGAGGCTTACACTTCGAGGTGACGTCGGCAGAGGAAGGTCGCCCTAAAAGGCGAACCGCCCAAGTCGCAGAAACAGAGAGGTCGCTAAGAGAAAATCAGAGGTCATAATGCGATATCCATTTGCGACATCCAGGTCAGAGTCCGACCTGTAGCATGTAACGGACAATCAAAACCAATTAAGGAAAGTATCCGACAAGCCAGTCAATCCGCCTGGGTACTCTATCCCTCGATTGGCGCTCATTAAAGGGACGATCTCAAATCGGACCAAGGAGACGGATGACTTGCGGGATTGAAGGCACCTAAGGGGCACTTTTCCTTATGTAATCTCCCGTCTTAATGGCGGGACATATAGTATAAATAGACCAATGAGGTCACATTTGTAAGGGTTGAACACCTTAGCATCCTAGGCAAATATATTATACACTTATACCTGGCTTGGACGCCCCCGGACGTAGTCTGATTCAAAGGACGAACCGTGTCACCAATTGACGTGCTCTCTTTTATAGCTCTTGGCCGTTTTAGCTATTTTGCTTGATTAAATTCATTGTTAAACTAGGCAGATTTAGCTAGTTACAACAGTCTTAAGTTTTCAACGATAGAAGGAACGGGCAGTGTGAAGGGTGACCAAATGAAAGCTCGTGATTGTCTGCTATCATACAGTGAGCATGATAGAGTCCATCGACATGGAAATTAGGAAAACAAGTCAAATTGGCTGGAAGGCGAACAGAGTTTCTGAGCCAAACACAGGCGTAACGACCAAGTTGATCCCTGATCCCATTAATATTGATGCATATGGTGGCCAAGCCGAACAACAGTCCCACCACCTGTCACCTGACCTGGAACCTCATATAGGTTTCGAACCTATAGAGGTGGAAGGCGAGCACAGGGGGTCGATCACAGATCCCTGGTGGAAGCAACAGAAATGGCGAGCAACGCCGGTCGAGGAACTAGAGTCCGTATAGGCCGACCCGGCCAGGCCGGAATTAGAGATCTTCATCGGATCAGAACTGTCAGAACCACTTAAGTCCAAAATGATCGCATACTTGCGAGCAAATCTGGACGTGTTCGCGTGGTCACATAAAGATATGGTAGGCATCGACCCCAAACATGCATGCCACCAGCTTAACATCAACCCGACACTAGTCCCGATTATCCAGAAATGAAAAAAGTTTTGTCCGGAGAAATATGCGGTGCTAGACGCTGAGGTTAAAAAGCTTCTAGATAACAAGCTCATTCGGGAGGTCTAATGCCCCAAATGGCTAGCAAATCATGTGCTCGTTAAAAAGCCTAATGGTACGTGGAGACTATGCATAGACTTTACTGATTTGAATAAAGCATGACCCAAAGATAATTTTCCAGTACCACATATTGACTACCTGGTCGATAGCACGACGGGGCACGAACTCATGACCTTCATGGATGCATTCGCCGGGTACCATCAATTCCCATGCACCAGGACGACCAGGAAAGCACTTCTTTTTGCAACGGAAAAAATATGTTCTGCTGGAAGCGTATGCCATTTGGATTGAAAAATGCTGGGGCAACTTATCAGAGGTTGGTGAACAAAATGTTCAACGAACATATCGGACGGACAATTGAGGTATACATCGATGACATCGTGGTTAAAAGCGAACACAAATAAGATCACCTCGGCCATCTTGCCCAAACCTTTGATATTCTCCGAGCATACAATATGAAGCTAAATCCCAAGAAGTGTAGTTTTGGAGTTCACTCGGAAAAGTTTCTGGGGCACATGGTTAGTCAAAGAGGGATCGAGGTGAACCCATCAAAGATGCAAGCTATGCTCGACATGCAGGCCCCAGAAATGTAAAGGAAGTCCAGAAGCTAACGGGGTGTTTAGCAGCTTTAAACCGGTTCATCTCGCGAACCGGTGACAGGTGTAAGCCTTTTTTTCGATGCCTTTAAGAAAGGGACATTCCAATGGACCGAACACTGTCAAAGTGTGTTTGAGTCCCTCAAACTATACCTGGCGGACACGCAAACGTTATCTAAACCCGTCCCGGGCGAGCAACTTTACTTATACTTAGCAGCTTCTGAGCATTCTATTAGTGTTGTGCTCGTTCGGGCAGAAGGGGTAACTCATCTGCCAGTATATTATGTTAGTCAAGTGTTGAAGGATGCTGAGCTCCTTTATTCACCACGGGAAAACTTGCATATGCTCTTATTATGAGCGTCCGCAAGTTACGGCCATACTTCTTCGACCATTCTGTTGAAGTGCTCACCACTTTCCCACTATGGCAAGTCTTGCATCGACCAGATATTGCTGGAAGGTTGTTGAAATGGGTCGTCGAGTTAGGCCAGTTTGGTATTACTTTCGCTCCTCGAACGACGATCAAAAACAAAATTGATCAACCATGGCATATGTTCGTCGACGGGTCTTCGACGAGCATGAGAGTCGGGGCGGGTGTAGTACTAATCAGCACTACCCGGAAAACTTTCTCAACTGCTATCTGATTCGATTTTCAAGCAACCAACAAAGAAGCCGAGTATGAAGCTCTAGTCGGCAGTGTACATATGGCCATGGCAATGGGGGTACGTAAACTGATGATATACAGTGATTCCCAGTTAATTGTTTACCAGGTCCGAGGGGAGTACGAAGCCCGAGGTGAACAAATGGCACAATACCAATCTTTGGCCAAGGAATTACTCGAAAAATTCGATCAGGTGTATATCTAGCAACTGCCCCGAATGGAAAACTCATATGCAGATGCCCTGGCTCGCCTGGCTACATCTGATGGTGTAACCGACATGACGGATGTCGTGGTCACCACCACCTGCTCGCCATCAATCCCTACATCTGTGATCGCCCAGATGGATATTGAGCAAACAACATGGATGACCCCGATTTTAATCTATTTGCAAAACGGGATCCTCCCGGATCACAAAGCCCAGGTTGTTCACCTGCGTCTACAAGTTGCCCGCTATACCATCATAAACGGACATCTTTACAAGCGAGGTTTCTCTCTACCCCTGCTGAAATATGTTACCCCGGAGGAAGGACACTTGATACTTGTACAAATTTATAGTGGAGTATGTGGAAACCACGTAGGCGGATATGCTCTGGCTTATAAGGTGATCATGCAAGGTTACTATTGGCCTACACTTAAAAAAGATTCTATAGTGTATGCTCGCGCGTGCCATGAATGTCAAGTTTATGCTCCGCTCATTCATAGCCCACCAGAGGAGCTTGTATCGGTTTTCAATCCTTGGCCATTTGCTAAGTGGGGGATTGATCTGGTCAGCCCTTTCCCTACAGGAACATCGGGAGTAAGGTACGCTGTAGTGGTTGTTGATTACTATACTAAAGGGGCTGAGGCCGAAGTCATAGTAAAATCAACCGAACAACATATGTGGAATTTCGTATGGAAAAATATCATATGTCGGTTTGGTTTACCTCAATCCATCGTGACCGACAACGGAAGACAGATTGATGGGAGCGAATTCAGGCAGAATTATGCTCGCTGGGGAATCAAAAAGCACTATTCCACACCTTATTATCCCTATCAAAACGGTCGGTAGAGGGTAGAAATAAAATCATCAAGCATACACTGAAAGCGAAACTTGGTGATTCTAATGGGGGATGGGCGGAGGAGTTGCCGGACACGCTATGGGCATACCGAACAACATTTTGAACATCCACTGGTGAAACACCTTTTGCGCTGGCATTTGGCACGGAGGCCGTCATACCGGCTGAAATTGAAGTTCCGAGCCAATGGACCATGTGCTTCGGCGAGCACGTAAACGATCAGGCATTGGCACTTGGAGCGGATTTGGTGTAGGAAAGAAGACTTCAGGCTGATCTTATAAATTCTATGTACAAGCAGAGGTTCGAGAAATACTATAACTCCAAAATTCGGACACGAAATTTCAAAATTGGCGAACTTGTTCTACGGCGAGCAACCAAAGTGTCGGGGGGTGTGTTCGGATGAGCATGGGAAAGCCCTTACCGAGTGTCGGAATGTTTGGTGAATGGAGTACACGAGCTAGAAGAATTAGACGGGACACCAATTTCCTACTCGTGGAATGCGTCAAACCTGAAGGACGAGCATGGGAAGGCCCTTACCGAGTGTTGGAATGTTTGGTGAATGGAGTATATGAGCTAGAAGAATTAGACGGGACACCAATTTCCTACTCGTGGAATGCGTCAAACCTAAAAAAATACTATTAGTAGTCGGTGAGCATAATGCTAAACCCTTCTGGGACCGAACTTATGATGGCGAACATCGCCCCAAAAATTGGGTCCGAACCCATTTAGCCCACACATCATCACGATGGGCCGAGCGGGTTACGACAAACATAAAGTTACAATAGGCCCAGCCCATTATGACGAGCACAACATCATTTTGGGCCGAGCTCAAATTCGACGAACAGCAGATCACGAAAATGAAGCAGGCACGAGGCCAGGACAGACATCCATCAGGGAGGCTTGGATGGACACGCGTTGGCTCCAGGAATAGGGTAAGACATGTGTCTACTTTGGCTAAGTTTTGTTAGACACGTGTCAGCACATCTCCACTTTACTATGCCAACACATGCTGGGTGGGTGGAGTAGTATATATACACTTTCGAATCATTGAGGAAAGGGCAACAAATTTTTCTCATGAAAAAATCGACCCAGGTACACGATACCATTCTCAATCGTTCATAAAGACAACTTGGTTTAATATGCCCCCAGACGTAGTTGCTATCACCATACCTCCAGGCCGTGCTCGCCCCCGTCATTCGGTGGGTGACAACCTCGGATTTGTCCTCGCACATATCCGGGAGTTTATATGAAATACGACCAGAAGCTCCCCAAGAAGCATACAACACCTGCCCTCACTTGGGGGTTTTGTATCCGGACACATGCTCGATATTGTGAGCATGTTGGTAGACGAGCATGTGTTGATCTACACCGGCCCAGGAGGAAGAATACCGGGAGAGAGAGACAGCTTATCCCAGAGGATCAGGCCAAATGCTCGTCTAAAACAACGACGCGGAGAGCCCTTGATCCGCGCGAACACCGCTTGCACAGAAAGTATCAAGTGGTGTTTCTGTTCCTGCCCCATTTCTTCGAATGTGGCGGGAAGAGTTAAAGGGCGAGACGAGGAGATTAAAGCAGGTTAATCTCAGAAAAGACCATCGAGGGCGAGCAACCACTTCTGCTAGCCTCCCGCCGGTGCTCATTTTATTTTTTCCATTTCCCTTTGTAAATGTAAATATGTAATTTACGAAGCTTTCTCTTAGAAGTAGTGAACACTTGTAAACAAATGTAATAGTTATGACACCCTGCGTGGTGTCTTTTTTATTATTCATTTTTCTTAGTCATGCCTAAGATGGTCGCACCTCAATAAGCCGACCACCGTCGAAGATGGTCCAACAGGAGAAAGTTTTGTCTTCTCTGACTTGTAAGAATTGTGTTTCCCCTGCTCGCCACACATGAGCCGAGCAGGGAACACGGGGTCGCACCTAAATAAGATGACCTTTTTTCTAAACAATCTAATGTATTCTCCCTGCTTCGCACCAAAATAAGACAAACATAGAATACAGGGTCGCACCAAAATAAGTCGACTAGCGTCTATGGTACTTTCTTTGCTCACAACAAAATAAGACGAGCATAAAGTGTGTGGTCGCACCAAAATAAGACGACCTCATCTATGCAACTTTCTTTGTTCGTAACACAATAAGACGAACATAAAGTATGGATCGCAACACAATAAGACGATCATGATCAAGGGGTGATTGCACCAAAATAAGACAATCAATCAAGACAATAAACAAGTTGAAACACAAAACGCGAGCAAGTGTTGGAAACCCATCTAGTTCAAGCAAAAATAAGGCACTATAGGCCGGAATTACACAAGAAAAAACCTAGAAAGGCTAAGTTCCAAGAGGCCACATGGGCCGACCACAACAACACAAAACAAACCGGCCATGTCGGACAAAAAGTAAACAGTTCAAACTTATATCAGTTAACACGGAGTCTCGGGAAGAGGCAAATGAGATCTACCTTTCTACTCACCCTCCTCATTTTTCTTGTCCAAGTGATCGTCCCCATCCTCGACCATCAGTTCACCATCATCTGAAACTTTCTGCTCAATAATGTTAAAATCCCTCTGATCGTCATCGTTGGGGTCATCTTCCTCACCCACCGGACCGATGGGAAACCTCTTTACCTCCCCCTCCTGATCGCCATTTTCTTCGTCGGACATAGGATCCCCGATCTCAACCCCCTCAGGAAGCTTGGAAAAATCACATAAGTCCTGAAGATTAGCCAAAGGCAACTCTCGACCAGGAGCTTTTGGGTTGTTCGCCAAATACCTCTCAAGCTCCCCGATGAATGGCTTCAACTGGTCTGCGGAAAGTGTGTGCCTCACTGTACGAAGGGCGCTCACAAAAGCATAGATGTAAGCATAGTTGGACATAACATCCACATTCTCCTCCATACTGGGTATTGGTCTCTTTGATCGAAAGGAGCTGTTGGGAGAGCAGAGCATTCATTCGGGTCAGATTTTCATTTTCGGCCTTGATGGATTAAACCCAGACGCATCCAATAGCATGAGTAATACGGTCATCATGAAGCTTTTTCATCTCTTCCTGGACTCGGCACAACTCCTCTTAACTCTGACGTGCTTCATCCTGAGCCAACTCAGTATCCTTGCGAGTCTGGTTCAGTTCTTCCACTTTATCATTAAAACTAGCAGTTAGAGTGATTAACTTGCTAGACATGCAGGACGTCGCAGCAAAAGCATTTTCCAAGATCACCATCGATCGGCCTTGATGGATTAAACCCAGACGCATCCTCTCAAGCATCGTTGAACCAACGAGAGATTCTTCAAGATCCATCGTCCAAGCCCGAATAGGAGTCTCGCAGGCACGTTGAATATGATCAGGCAGCTCCAGAGTATTTCCTATCGACGGGGAGCAAAAGAAGTTCATCAAGTCCGGCATTAGGGAGGATTGTTTAGCCAAGTACCTACCAGGAGAATAAGCCTTCAATCAGCTAAGCAAGATAACAAGAACCAATTTGATATAAATGGAAGGGAAGCGATCCGACTTACATATCAACCCACTAGGGATCCCATCCCAAGAAAGACGTATCACCCGGAGCACGGGTCCGGGAGTTGGATGGAGCCTGTGGGTCGGGGACCACCGACGGGGAAACAAGTGCATCTCCATCAATAAAGGGGACCTCCACCCCGGTAGGGGGAGGGCTCGCTTGGCGCACCAGACTTCCCTCACGAATACACCTTCGTGCTCTTTTAGGTGAAGGAATGTGTTCGCTCAATCCCTAATCGGCCGAACGGGTGGGAGTTTTCTTAGGTGTGCTTGCCTCTCCACCCAAGGTTTTTTACGCCCGACGCTCTGCCAGGATTAGGGCCATCTCGATCGATTTTCTCTTTCGAGCCATATCTGTATGTTCGGCGGAACTCTCTGGAAGGGTGACAGCAGGAAATGCTGAAAGAAAATGACAATCTTAAACACATTACATCTTAAAGTCATACCCAGAAGGAAAATAAAAAAAGATAGAAAAAGAGTACCAGTCGGATCAAGGACGATCAAGTGATGTGGAGGTACGTATAATCCTTTCGCCTGCACAATTAAGAGTCTCTATCGAGCGAGCCAAGTAAGGTTCGGATTCTATCTGCCAGTAGTTGCTAAAGAACCCGTCTTTAGTATCTATGTCCAAAGCCGATTGAACTCCTGAAAGGGAAGAAACAAGTTAATATCAGTCCACAGGAGGAGCATAGAAATAAGGATACTTACTATGGCTGTCACTAAAATTGGTTGGAATACTAAGGTGAGCACTCGACCCTAGGCCTGGGACGTAACTTCTCTAGTCACCCCCAACAAACCAGAACTTATCTTTCCAATCCTTCATCCTACTCGGCACATCTTCGACAACCTTACTATGTGTGTTTGCCTGCATGTATAGCCACCCATGCTCACCGTTAAGACGGGTCAAGTGAACCAAGCGAGCAAGTTCGGATGCCGTAGGGTAATATCGGGGTTCCATCTTACCAAACAAAGTCAGCAAAGTCATTACCATGTGCCACCCGTTAGGCATCAGTTGAGTGATAGTAATGTTCCACTCGACGAGCAAATAAGAGATTGATGGGTGGAGAGGAAAGCGAAGGCCAGCTTCCATGTGTTGTAGCATGGATAAACCCGACCTCCCACCTGGGCACGAAGGATCATAAACAATCCAACAAAGACTGCATGAAGCAACCTCGGAAAGGGAACCAAGGGATCAGCCCACGTAATTCCCACAAGACCAAACCTTCAAGTCGCAAAGGTCGGTAACTCGGGTAGTTGGCAGTTCGGGAAGTCGCGATGCAATTTCCGCTTTATATCCTCAAGTCGGGAGCGACCTGCACCAGCCATAACTATACAGTTCACGTGGTCAATGACAGCCCCCGACACGCCACTAATCCGCCCTCCACATCCGCTCCACGATTGGCGCACGCTGAAGATGGATGATTTCTGGCATGTCAAGGCGATATTAATGGTTCCCGATATTGTAGCCCTTTCATAGGCATTATTCCTTATGTAAATTCCCACCCAAAGGGTGGGAGTCATAGTATAAATAGGCCACCACGGCCACCTCTGTAAGAGGTCGAACAACTTAGACTTCTAGGCATATACATACATCCTCTCCCTGGCTTGGATTCCCCCGGACGTAGTCTAATTCCAAAGATGAACCGGGTCACCAACTTCTTTGTCTCTTTCCCTGATTCGATTGCCTTTAGCATACGCATTTCATAATAATTATTGTTTAACTGAGTAGATAAAAACCAGTTACAACAATTGGCGCCGTCTGTGGGAACACATTTCTTGAGAAATTTCAACAATTCTCAAGGAGACCTCACCTTCCAAACTCTAAGAAAAACAAAATGGCAACCAACCAGGGGAAAGCTGCAATCGGGAATGAAACCGACATTCGTGATGGCATCGAGGTTTCACTGAGTTCTCAACCCACTCTTCGGGCAGCCCCGACTGGTTCCCCCTACTGGTGGAATCTTGTCCAAACATCGGAGGATGCCAAAGCAGTGATGGTCGTCCTCAACAAGAAATGTCTCAATTTCGGCGTTGAGGAGGAACAGCCCCCAGCCAAGAAAATATCCCATGATGCTGGAACCTCCAAGGTAAATGTGTTATGATGGAAAAGGGACGGTCCACGGGCCAACTGGAGTACAACGCGGCTAAACATGCCATCGTTCGGAACCACCGGGCCCTGGACAGACCAGCGGGTTCGAATAGTGTATTCACTCACCTCGGAAGCCAAGCGGCCCGGAAGGCCCTCATGAGGGGCGAGGACGAGGCTCACTCTCAACCACGCCATGATGAACATGTTGAAAGAGATCTTGCCATGGCCCTGGACATGCACCATGGAGGATCGCCGAGACATTCGGCATACCACCATGGTCACGGCGGGGCGGTAACCCCGCGCTGACGCTTCGTGTCGCGGCATTGTTTGTAGACCATCCAACAAAATTGTTGGAAAAGGTGGGTAACCAGGATGGACCGTCTGGGTCTAACACTGACCTTGTTATTCCCGATTCGCCCTTAGGAACTATGATCACTCTGGCACCTGCCGGAGGAAAATCAAAGATAAGCGGTTTCTAGATTGCTAGCGAGTCACGGACCCCGTCCATATGGCGGCACAATGCGTATATGGCCTCAATGGGGGCATCGGATCTTTGACAAGCAGACTTTTCTCGACGCCGAGCGGGCCGCAGGCCCACATGTGCACGCTTGCCATCTCTCTCCATTGATACTTTCGAACAACCGCCTCGATTATTCTTTGGTCACTATATGGCTGATGGCGCCCGACCTGCGACAAAGCCGGCTTCGTGAACATCGTCGAGGGAGAGTCGGTCGATCCTATGTAGAGAGGATCGATAGACTTATCATTGAAGGCGACCCCATTGGGGACGCCAGGCTAAGTTCTGCTGGGGTAGTATCGGCCTTAGAAGAGGAACCAAGCTATGGCGCGCATTTAATCGCCCGACTACCGGCCAGCTTCGCGATTTGAAAAAGGGCGACGACCTCATCCATACTGTGGAATTGCTAGAGACCCAGCTCTCGAGAGACAAAAGGAAGTCATGAGCCAAAGAAAGGTTCCAAGAAAACCGGTCATTATAAGACACCCTACACTTCAAACCATTTGAGGAGAGTACATTCCCGAAGTTGGAGGCTCTGGGTATGACACACCGTAACGTTTATACCCGTATCCAGGGATTTAGACATGTTGCGAAAGCACCGCCCCATGAAAGACAAAAGCCTAAAAACCCGAACAAGTATTGCCACTATCATAACCAGGAGGGATACTACACCAAAAAAGTGTCGAGATCCTGTTGAAGCGCCAGGAAGCCTTATGAAGATGGTCGGTTGAGTTTGTCAAGAATCCCCTGCAGACAATCGGGGGGGCAAGGTCGACAAAGATGATCGCCAACCCGGCCTCGAGATCGGGTGCAAAGAGAGTCTGGTTGGGGACGCACAGAATGAAGCCGCTGCACAATACCACCCATACCAAGGGTGGGCTGGTTGGCACCGTTAAAGGTGACCAAGTGGATGCAAGAGGTTGTTTGCTTTATTATTCACCTTATTCAAATTCAGCACACAAGTTTAGTCGTCACATAATGACACTAGATCACAAAATGCATGATAACATGCTGGATACTGAAAAGAAAAGTAAGAAGAGGAAGCATGACGAGTTTGATCCAAGAATGGGTCCCGAGCCCGAAGATTTTATACTCGAGGTCGAGATAGATGATCCACGATTCGGGGGACCCAGAGCGGTACCCGGGGAGGAACTCGAAAGGGTTAAGGTGGATCCAGCCCAGCCAGACCTGGAGATCATCATTGGATCCAAGATCCCCGACGACCTGAAATTTGAAGTCGTCGATTTCCTCAAGAATAACCTAGACGTTTTTGCTTGGTCATACAAGGATATGGTTGGGATCAATCCTGAGATCACATGTCACCGGTTACACATTGACCCAGCCCGAAAACCAGTAGCTCAGAAAAGAAGGAAGTTTGGTCCTGAAAAATATACGGCCCTCGCTGAAGAGGTGAAGAAGTTGCTTGACAACGACCTGATCATGCAGGCCGACCAACCACAGTGGGTCGCAAATGCGTTCCTTGTAAAGAAATCAAACGGGACTTGGCGACTTTGCATCGATTTCACAGATCTTAACGAGGCATGCCCCAAGGATTTCTTCCCGATGCTGCATATCGACCACTTAATCGACAATACGGCAGGCCATGAGATGATGTCTTTCATGGACGCATTTGTTAGGTGCCATCAGATAGCTATGCACGAGCCCGACAGGCAGCACACTTCATTTTTAACAGAGAAGAACATGTACTGTTGGAAGAGAATGCCTTTTGGTTTGAAGAAAGCCGGGGCAACGTATCAAAGGCTGGTCAATCATATGTTTGTTGAGTAAATGGGCAAGTCGGTGGATGTGTACGTTGACGACATTGTCGTGAAGAGTCTAAAAAGGAAGATCATTTGGCTCATCTGGCGCAAGCTTTCGAGATACTCAGGAAGTTCAATATGAAACTCAACCCGAAAAAGTGCAACTTCGGAGTGGAATCAGGGAAGTTCCTAGGGCACCTGGTCAGCAAGCGGGGGATTGAAGCAAACCCATCCAAGGTGCAAGCTATCTTGGATATGGGGGCCCCCAAAACCAAAAAGGACGTTCAAAAACTGATGGGGTGCCTGGCCGCTCTGAACAGATTCATCTCCCGAATGGGGGATAAATGCAAGCCCATGTTCGACACCATCAGAAAGAAGGCGAGGTTCGAATGGACATCTGAGAGTCAGGATGCTCTTGATAGGATCAAAGCATATCTGGCCGACGTCAGCATTTTAGCCAAACCGGTCCCTGGCGAGAAACTGTTTCTATACTTGGCGACCTTGGAAACCGCCCTGAGCGCAGTGCTTGTACGGGCGGAGGGTCAAACCCATCTGTCCATTTACTTTGTCAGTCAGACACTAAATGAAACCGAGCAGCGATACCCTCTTCTAGAGAAATTAGCCTATGCTCTAGTTATGAGTGTGAGGAAACTGAGACCTTACTTCTTCGATCACTAAGTGGAGGTCCTCACTTCCTTACCCCTTCATAACGTGCTCCATCGACCAGATACATCGGGCCGATGCCTCAAGTGGGCCATCGAGGTTGGACAGTATGGGGTAACATACGCGCCGCGGCCTACAATAAAAGCTCAGGCCTTGGCCAACTTCATCGTTGAATTAACCCCTCCTCCTGGGGCCAGCAGGTCGACCGGCCCACCATGGGAGTTGTACGTAGACGGCTCAGCAACTGCCAACAAATCAGGGGCATAAATTGTGTTAATCAGTCTAGATGGGATTTCTTTTCAGAATGCCATCACTTTCGATTTCCCTGCCACCAACAACGAGGCCGAATATGAAGCGTTGATCAAAAATCTAGAAATGTCCACCACAATGGGCATCAAGCGACTTCAAGTACACACCGACTTCCAGCTCGTAGCACGCCAGATATCAGGGGAGTATGAGGCCCGAGACGAGCGGATGTCGGCCTACCAAGAGGTCGTCAAAGCACTTTGCCTGAGATTTGAACAAATCTACATCAAACTAGTACCAAGGGATGCGAACTCCCGAGCCGATGCATTGGCACGACTAGCGACTTCGGAGGGACCAGCAGAGATGAGGGATGTCACCATCACAAAACTCTCCCACCCCTCCACTGCTAACACAACAGTCGCTACCCTAGACACCCCGAGTTTAAGATGGATGACCCCCATAATCGACTACTTGATGACTGGGGAAATACCAACCGACATAATTCAGGCAAAGCAATTGCAACTAAGGGCAGCAAGGTACACATTGGTTGTTAACGAACTATATAAGCTAGGCTTCAGCATACCACTGCTCCGATGTGTTACCCCGGAGCAAGGGCAGGCTATCCTGCAAGATATTCACAACGGGGTATGCGGAAACCACGCTAGGGGCAGTCGCTTTCTCATAAGACGACGAGACAGGGGTATTATTGGCCAACTTTAAAGGTCGATGCCATGGTTTTCGCACAGAAATGCCACAAATGTCAAATACACGCACCATCAATCAAGGTCACACCTGAGGAACTCACCAGCATCCTCAGTCCTTGGCCTTTTGCGAAGTGGGGGATAGATATCATCCGTCCATTACCAACAGCCCCGGGTTCAGTCAAGTACGCCCTAGTCGCAGTCGATTACTTCACAAAATGGGCCGAGGCTGAGGCTTTGGCGACCATAGATCAGGATCACATCATCAAATTCATATGGTGAAACATCATCTGCAAATTCAGCCTACCGCAAGCAATTATATCCGATAATGGGAAGCAGTTCGATGGTCATAAGATCGATAGTTTCTTCAAAAAATGGAAAATCACCAAGCTTTTCTCTACCCCTTATCACCCTCAGTCAAACGGTCAAGTCAAAGCTGTGAACAAGATCATCAAGCACACTCTGAAAACCAAGATTGAGGGAGAAAAAGGGAAGTGGGCCAGTGAATTATCAGATGTACTGTGGTCATACAGAACGACCTGCCAAAATTCGACCGGAGAGACCCCTTATTCGATGGCATTTGGCTCGGAAGCAGTCATACCCGCAGAGGTTGAATTCCAAACTCTCAGAACATCGCAGATCGCGACCGACTGCAACGATGAGGCCTTGGCCAGAAACCTAGACTTGCTCGAAGAGAAGCGATTAGAGGCAGGTATCCAAAATGCGAGATACAAACAACAGTTCAAAAAATACTACAACTCTAAAGTGCGACTTCAAAAATTCAAAGAAGGCGACCTGGTCCTGAAGAAGACTCTCAGAGTAACCAAAGGAAATTTCGGACCAAACTGGGAAGGACCATACAAGGTCGCTCGAGTATTATCCAACGGGGCATACGAGCTCGAGAACCCAGATGACACTCAGTCTCAGTACCCGTGGAACGCATCTCATCTGAAGAGATACCATCAGTAGGGTCGAGGCCAGTGTACTTGTAAACTTTCAGGCGAGTCAATAATAATGAGGTAAATTTTCTTTTTTCACAATTCCTGTGTTTAAACCCAGGGAGGTCGCATAGATGAAACATCGACCTCCCCCGGGAACGACTTTCGACATATTTGCGGCGAGATCGCTACCCCTAGCGGTGTGATCCTCCCCTAACTTTATAAGACGACTAAGGGAGGTTCAATCTAAAATCGCAATGCCAATAAGACGAATGAACATACGCACAGATTATAGTCGCATAAGGAAATCAAGTCGGCACAATAAAGGAAAGAAAAAGCCAGATTTCATTAATGATAACAAGCTCGAAGGTCAGTACATTATAAGAGCCCGAAGGCTAGATTACATAAAGCGGAAACAAAGATAAATCATGATAACTGACGACAGATGTTCTACTACGACCCAATATCCATGACTGGCAGACGACTTCCGGCTTTAAGGCATGCTGATCAAAAGTATTGTTGGAGATGGGGTTCAACAACTTCTCAATCTCCTTTTTCTTATCGGGATTCTTGATGTCATCATTCTTAAGAACGATCAAGAATCCCATCAGCAACACCACTGACTATGTTCAAAGGTTGTCCACCTAATTGTTGCTGAATAACGCTGGTGAGGGTGTGGGCAACCCGCCTCCGGGATCTTGGGCTGGTAAACACCTCCCCTAGAGGCCAGTTGTGGCCTGCTCTTGGAGGAGCAGCCGGGACATCTCAAATTATTCATTTTATGCCCCAGCCTCATCCGTCTGAGTCTCGAGGACCACCTCGGAATCTCCCGGCTGTGTCTCATTTGGATCGGGAGTGGGGTGCACGATCCGACTCTAATTAGGGAAGAAGGACAAATCAATGTCCAGATCTTACAGATCTTTAATCTCGGACAATGTCGGGGCGGGGAAAGTCGCGACGTAAGCAATCGGCTTCGATCCACAATGTCGAGAGAGGTCGGCGGCGGGTTCTTCCGCCCGAGCAGCTTCGGATAAGCGCCCTTAACCGCCCGCGACATAGGCAAAGTTAGCATTACGCTCTTGACACACTTAAAGTGTTCGTCTTTGGCGGCCAACTTCTCCCCGACCTCTACATCCTTGCGGGTTAGCTCCGCCTTCATCCGGGTCACGGCCTCCTTCTCCTCCCCGAGCAGTCTCTCGGCTTCCTTCAGCTGGCCCTCGAGCTCCAAGGCCCTCTTGGCCGTCGTATTAGCAACCTCGATTTCTTACAGACCTCATAGGAGACTTTCCAGGTCGGATGGTCGCGAGTCGATTTAGTCCATGTGTCAAGCCAAGGTCCCTTCTCGGAATAAGAGACCTCAACTTGAGGGGCAATTGTTGTAGCATGGATAAACCCGACCTCCCACCTAGGCACAAAGGATCATAAACAATCCAACAAAGACTGCATAAAGCAACCTCGGCAAGGGAACCAATGGATCGACCCGTAATTCCCCACAAGACCAAACCTTCAAGTCGCAAAAGGCCTAAGAACTTCGGGTAGTCGGCAGTTCGGGAAGTCGCGATGCAATTTCCGCTTTATATCTCAAGTCGGGAGCGACATGCACCAGCCATAACTATACAGTTCACGTGGTCAATGACAGCCTCCGACACGCCACTAATCCCTCCACATCCGCTCCACGATTGGCGCACGCTGAAGATGGACGATTTCTGGTCTGTCAAGGCGAGATTAATGGTCCCGATATTGTAGCCCTTTCATAGGCATTATTCCTTATGTAAATTCCCACCCAAAGGGTGGGAGTCATAGTATAAATAGGCCACCACGGTCACCTCTGTAAGAGGTCGAACAACTTAGACTACTAGGCATATACATACATCCTCTCCCTGGCTTCACCAACTTCTTTGTCTCTTTCCCTGATTCGATTGCCTTTAGCATACGCATTTCATAATAATTATTGTTTAACTGAGTAGATAAAAACCAGTTACAACACCATGATGTTGACATTCACAGCCACACACCCTCTCGGGGGTTGATCGGCCTGTTCATCAGGACTGGGAACCCAAAAAAAGACATCTTTTAGAGTCTCATAAAGCTGATACAAACTCGCCAACCAATCCGCATTCATCACATTTTGGATCTCACTGGCCGGGATATCATTCTTAACAGCTTTCCGATAGGGCTGTCCGGGCCAGTCAAGATTAAACCGAGCATAGCATAAAACGAACTAGGAGGCCGATCAACCGAAGGTATGCCAATCCGCTCATCCCCAGATCCGGAATTCGGTTTTCCCCCAAGCAGAGTGTCATGTTCTTTGTCAGCTTGGAAGTTTTGATCGTCATCAATAATCTGGTCGTCCAGTCCCTCAGCTTAAGCCTTTTTGTGTTGTAGTCCCCGGAGCTCTTTCTCCGGAGGAGACAACCTTCCTCAACATCATTCCCATCGAAAAAAGCAGCGGCGGACACTTGCCGAATCCCCTGGTGAGTTTTTGACCCTAAAACCCCCGCCGACGAGGAACTAATCTCCACACGGGAGTTAAGACGACAGAGTAAATATGAACGACGAGGAGCAGAAATTGGTTTCCGATGTTTTTCCGAGTTTTCCGAATCAGACGATGAGCCAACAGAAATCGGAGAAGAAGACATAGTGAATGGAAGAGAAAGAGGATTGTTGGGATATTTTAGTATTGATGAATTATGCCAAAACATTATCAACTCAGACTATTGAAGTTTATTTTACGAGATATAACAAGGTTGAGGGGGAACGAAGAACAAATTGAGGGGGAACTCACGGAATCGGGCGTGGATCGATCGAGATCGATTTGAGGTCAGCAGATTTAGAATGATCGAGATCAAATGAGTTAGATGAGTTCCGAGTCAACCGATGAGCTGTGCAAAATCAGAAGAGAAGAAAAGCTAAGCCAGCCGATCAGAAGATCAGATGATCAGAAGATCAGTCGAGATGATCGAAAAAGAAATCGACCGGAAGATCGGAAGAAGGTTGCGGATCGGAAAAGGAGGCGGATGAGGCCGACGAGATCGACGTGATCGAGATCGATATAAAGATGAAAGCGGATGATCAAGATCGACGTGATTGAGATCGAGCAAAAGTAAACCGATATGCTAAAACCCTAATGAACCGCGACTGATGCTATCCCGAGTTGTTGATCTCGAAGATATGTTGATCTGATCGATCGAATTTGATCGAGATCGAAGCAAAGAAGAAATCGGATAGCTTTGAGTTAAAAGTAACACGAAGGTCGGGATATGCGAATTGAGAACTCGGTCGGCTGAGTGTCGGTTATGCTGTCGGACAAGGTCTCTGAAGAGAAGTCGGTGAAGGCTCGATAGACTGAAAGGCTCGATAGACTGAAGGCTCGAACATGACTGAAGGCTCGACCAGACACTGAAGGCTCAGATAGATCTGAAGGTTCAGATGAAGAACTGAAGAGTCAGTATGTCTCTGAAGACACTGAGGCTCAGAGATCCTGAATGGTTCCAAGGCGAGGAATCGGGGGAATATAGCCGTTGAATCGGTGGCGTGGACCAATGAGAGGAAGACAACCCGACTGGAAAAACCTGCGAACCTCTGAGAGAATAGTATGGATTTGAATGTGATTCTCTCCAACGGTAACATTCAAATCCACACTATAAATACAAGTTCTTCCTTCATTATCAGGTGTGGAAGTGAAAAGCGGAAATGAGAAGATAGCAACGATGCTACAGAGCCAAAGAAAGTTAAGCTTTCCCACCCTAGAACACAAGTCTATAGATATTCAAATATATTCAAAGAGTGTTCTAGAACCCAACCTAAGCAACCCACGATGTATCTTAAGCTTAGAGAGATTTTCCCAACCTTAGCATTGAGGCTAAATCATTGTAAGGGAAAATCTCACCATAGTTGGAGACAACACCAAATCCAAACCCCATGGTGAAGTGAGGTAGTTGTTAGGCAATCCCGTAGAGGGTGATAAGTCCCGTTGGAGTGTGAACTCGTTAAACATCCAGAAAGCGATCCCGTGGAGGGTGATAAGTCCCGAGGCAAACCTTAGAGGGGTTATAAGTCCGATTCGAGTGTGAACTCGTTAAACATCTATAAGCAATCCCGTGGAGGGTGATAAGTCCCGTTGAAGGAATTTCCTGAGAGGGAGAGTGGATGTAGGACCGGGTTGTCCAACCACTATATATTCTTTGTGTTGTTTCTTTGCTTTATGTTTATACTTGTCATATGCATCTAGTTATAAGCAAAACACAACACATGAGCTTAAAAAGAAAAATAAACAAATTGGTATCACTCTGCCTTCACCCCTGTTTTATATGCAACGAAATAAAACGTTTTTGCTTCAAGACGCCGCAAAAATAGGTTTTTCCAACGGACCAACAATTGGTATCAAAGCGGTGTTCAAATGGTTCAATCGATTTCAAAGTAACCACATGAATCGATCTTGTAAAAAAAAACCCGTTTTTTTAAAATGCATATATTTTAATGTTTTGGCCATTATCAAAAAAAGGGGAAATTGTTGGGATATTTTAGTATTGATGAATTATGCCAAAACATTATCAACTTTGTACTATTGAAGCCGATTCTGAGATAACAAGTTGAGGGACGAGAGAACAAATTGAGGGGGAACTCACGGAATCAGACGTAGACTGATCGAGATCAGACGAGGCTGCAGACGAGAATGATCGAGATCATATGAGTTAGATGAGTTCCGAGTCAACCGATGAGTTGTGCAAAATCAGAAGAGAAGAAAAGCTAAGCCACCGATCGTAAGATCGATGATCGGATCGGTGATCGAAAAAAAAGAAAACCGACCAAGATCGTAAGAGAAGGTTGCAGATCCGGAAAAGGAGCGGATGAGGTGATCGAGATCGACGTGATCGAGATCGATATAAAGATGAAAGCGGATGATCAAGATCGACGTGATTGAGATCGGATGTGCTAAACCGATATGCTAAAACCTAATGAACCCGACTGATGCTATCCTCGAAGTTGTTGATCCCAAGATATGTTGATCCGATCGGTGAAATGATCGGATCGAATAAAAAGAAATCGAGATAGCCCGAGTTAAAGTAATTTTGAAGGTCGGGATGTCTGAATTGAGAATCGAACTCGGTCGGCTGAGTGTCGATGCCCGATCATAAGGTCTGGCTGAAGAGAAGTCACCAAGGCTCAGATAGACTCAAGGCTCGAGATAGACTGAAGGCTCGATGCACTGAAGGCTCGATGCACTGGAAGGCTCGATAGATCTGAAGGTTCGATGAAGAATCAAGAGTCAAGATGTCTCTCAAGACACCGAGGCTCGAGATCCCGAATGGTTCCAAGGCGAGGAATCGAGGAATATAGCCGTTCACCGGGACGTGGACCAATGAGAGGAAGACAACCACTGGAAAAGCTGCAGAACCTCTGAGAGAATAGTATGGATTTGAATGTGATTCTCTCCATCGGAACATTCAAATCCACACTATAAATACAAGTTCTTCCTTCATTATCGGTGTGGAAGTGAAAAGCGGAAATGAGAAGATAGCAACGATGCTACTGAGCCAAAAGAAAAAGTTAAGCTTTCCCACCCTAGAACACAAGTCTATAGATATTCAAATATATTCAAAGAGTGTTCTAGAACCCAACCTAAGCAACCCACGATGTATCTCTTAAGCTTAGAGATTTTCCCAACCTTAGCATTGAGGCTAAATCATTGTAAGGGAAAATCTCACCATAGTTGGAGACAACACCAAATCAAACCCCATGGTGAAGTGAGGTAGTTGTTAGGCAATCCCGTAGAGGGGTGATAAGTCCCGCTGGAGTGTGAACTCGTTAAACATCTCAGAAAGCGATCCCGTGGAGGGTGATAAGTCCCGAGGCAAACCCGAGAGAGGGTTATAAGTCCAGTTCGAGTGTGAACTCCTTAAACATCTATAGGCAATCCCGTGGAGGGTGATAAGTCCCGTTGAAGGAATTTCCCTAGAGAGGGAGAGTGGATGTAGGACTGGTTGTCCGAACCACTATATATTCTTTGTGTTGTTTATCGCTTTTATGTTTATACTTGTCATATGCATCTAGTTATAAGCAAAACACAATACACATGAGCTTAAAAAGAAAAATAAACAAATTGGTATCACTCTGCCTTCACCCCTGTTTTATATGCACCGAAATAAAACGTTTTGCTTCCGCACGCGCAAAATAGGTTTTCCCACCGGGACCAACAATTGGTATCAAAGCAGGTGTTCAAATGGTTCACTGATTTCAAAGTAACCACATGAACTGATCTTGTAAAAGAAAACCCGTTTCTTTAAAAATGCATATATTTTAATGTTTTGGCGTCATTATCAAAAAGGGGGAAATTGTTGGGATATTTTAGTATTGATGAATTATGCCAAAACATTATCAACCTGTACTATTGAAGCTGATTTACAGATAACAGGTTGAGGGGGAACGAGAGAACAAATTGAGGGGGAACTCACGGAATCGACGTGGATCGATCGAGATCGAGGAGACGAGGTCGAGGCGAAATGATCGAGATCATATGAGTTAGATGAGTTCCGAGTCAACCGATGAGTTGTGCAAAATCAGAAGAGAAGAAAAGCTAAGCCAAATAATCGGAAGATCGGATGATCGGATCGATCGAAATGATCGAAAAGAAACCGACGGAAGATCGGAAGAGAAGGTTGCGGATCGGAAAAGGAGCGAGATGAGGCCGACGAGATCGACGCGGATCGAGATCGGATATAAAGATGAAAGCGATGATCAAGATCGACGTGATTGAGATCGGATGTGCTAAACCGATATCTTAAACCTAATGAACCGACTCGATGCTATCCCGGAAGTTGTTGATCTGAAGATATGTTGATCCGATCACGAAAATGATCGATCGAACAAAAGAAGAAATCGAGATGCCGAAAGTTAAAGTAACTCAAGGTCGATGTCTGAATTCAGAGAATCGAACTCGGTCACCGAAAGTGTCGGATGCTGATCGAATAAGGTCTGGCCAAGAGAAGTCGGTGAAGGCTCGAGATAGACCTGAAGGCTCGATAGACTGAAGGCTCGGATGGACTGAAGGCTCGAAGGACTTTGAAGGCTCGGATAGATCTGAAGGTTCGGATGAAGAATCAAGAGTCAAGATGTCTCTCGAAGACACCGAGGCTCGAGATCCCGAATGGTTCCAAGGCGAGGAATCGAGGAATATAGCCGTTGAATCGGTGACGTGGACCAATGAGAGGAAGACAACCACTGGAAAAGTCGCGAGAACCTCTGAGAGAATAGTATGGATTTGAATGTGATTCTCTCCAACGGTAACATTCAAATCCACACTATAAATACAAGTTCTTCCTTCATTATCAGGTGTGGAAGTGAAAAGCGGAAATGAGAAGATAGCAACGATGCTACAGAGCCAAAGAAAGTTAAGCTTTCCCACCCTAGAACACAAGTCTATAGATATTCAAATATATTCAAAGAGTGTTCTAGAACCCAACCTAAGCAACCCACGATGTATCTTAAGCTTAGAGAGATTTTCCCAACCTTAGCATTGAGGCTAAATCATTGTAAGGGAAAATCTCACCATAGTTGGAGACAACACCAAATCCAAACCCCATGGTGAAGTGAGGTAGTTGTTAGGCAATCCCGTAGAGGGTGATAAGTCCCGTTGAAGGAATTTCCCTAGAGAGGGAGAGTGGATGTAGGACTGGTTGTCCGAACCACTATATATTGCTGTGTTGTTTACTGCTTTATGTTTATACTTGTCATATGCATCTAGTTATAAGCAAAACACAACACATGAGCTTAAAAAGAAAAATAAACAAATTGGTATCACTCTGCCTTCACCCCTGTTTTATATGCACCGAAATAAAACGTTTTGCTTCCGCACGCGCAAAATAGGTTTTCCCACCGGGACCAACAAGGATAGATAAAAAGTTACCTGAAAAAACCCTCGTCGGAAAGAGTGGAGTTCGCCGGGATTTTTGAGGAGAAAGCGGGAGAAGTGAATGAAAAAGAACAAAGAAAAAAAGAGTGAAAGGGTTTATATAGTTTCTGGAAGGTGGGTCTCTTGGAATTAAAAAATTCGGATAAACTCTTCACATACCAAAATAGGGCCCCGTGCGCAATGATGGGAAGCCGCAAACACGGAGCGGCCTGTTGGGGAATAAGTTGCACAGATCTATTCGGGATGAATATTTAAATACAAATTTAATTCTCATAATTATTACTAGCATGAACTAATCCTATATTAATTCAAATAATAATCCAACAACAAATCATGCATATAATCAATTCACATAAATCCTACGCATGCAAAATTTCTACGAGTTTACGTGAACGTACCTCTTGGGACGGCAATGACTTTGTTTATTAGACACACCAAAAGAACTTCCCAAGTATTTCCTTAATCATTGCTCGACTATCCGGTGGTAAGACGCTTGCGAACAATTAACAAAAGGAAAATAAATTTTGTTGCACCACCTTTGTGGATTTACTAATTTTTCCAGCACATGGAATTGTACTTGGGAATGAAAGAATCATCCCCTATTTATAGAGTGGAGGTGGTCAAATTTTTAGGGCAAAAACAATGTGGGAAAATCTTTTCTTGATCTCCAAGAAATCTTGAATATATCTTCTATATTCTTTTTCCCATAATTATAATATTTCACAAAATCCCACCTACTCCTTATTATGGATATTTTCGAAAAATATAGGCCAAGATTCCAAGATTTGGATCTTCTTGAATTTATGAGATATTCTTGTATTTCAAGAAATACATATCTTCCATAATATTTTTTCAAGAAAATAAAGAAAATCTTTCTTTCCCTTAATTATCAAAATTTCGAAAATATGCTTTATGGATAACCAAGTGGGAGATTTCTTGAATTTAATGAGATAATCTTGTATTCCAAGAATACATATCCTCATTCCATAACAAAATTCAAAGAAAATCTTTCTCCCCTTTTATCCATAATTTTCAAAAATTAGGAAAAAATAAGCAACAATATTTATTTTATTCTAAACACATTTTTCAGTTATTGGACTATATGTTGGGCTACTTAGGGGGCCTTTAGGAGAATTAAGATTTGATCTTCCAATGGATCTTGAATTATCAATATCGAGCCACAATATTATTCAAGCCCATAAATATTAATTAATCCCACTACATAATTAATATTGCACTATCCATCTTAACCCATATTACATCAATATGGCTCCCTTGCTTATTATTTCCGTGTTTAAGATTATCTAGCCCATTAATTAATTCAAGTCACTGAAATAGATTTCCGTTAATTAATATCTTTTGTCCTTGGTCAAGGAACGGTTCAACATTATTATCCATACCGGAAACTAGTTCCACTTGCAAGATTTGGTATGATAAAGCTTATGAACCTCCCAAAGGGCAAATCGAACAAGCGTACTTGCACACGATTCTCCGTATTAAACCTTAGCAATCACATGTGACCAATAATATTGCCCAAGATAAAAAGTATTGAATCTCGTTGATTCTCTACCCATGATAAGTCAAAGCAATAGTTACCAACCACATGTGATCCTATTTAAGGAACGAAGATTAAGAAATAACGAACCACCGAGATCTAATTCTTCCTTGTTCGATTCAAGAATTTGTCCTCCTGTAGGGTCCTATTCAATTATCGACCATGCACTAGTGTAATCTCTTGGTCAAGACAAGCCAATCCGAGCCTTACACTTCAACCTTTCACGATGGATTGTTCATTTCCATCTAGGTCGTGAATGGTGTACTTTTAGTTACAAGTGACTGTTAATTTAATCTTCTGTGATCTGGTATCACTAAATTAACTACAATGTAACACGTACTATTTATTGAACAGTTATGCAGTAAATATATGTAACATTCGATGATATTTAAAGCATCGATGATAAATAATTTATTTCAAAGAAATAAGTCCGAAATTAGGTTTTGATTATACAAAGTAAAAGCATACTTTCCAGTATAATCCCAACAATCTCCCACTTATACTCAAAGTCTGCTTTTAAGTATACTACAACATGTCTCGTGTAGTTCCTAATTTGTGACATCTAATGTCACCTACACGAACCTAATAATCTCTCCCACTTATACTCAAAGCAGATTGGCAACGGTCTTGACACTCATTCCTTCCACATGCCTCTCGAATGTATTCAGAGGCAGACCCTTTGTGAATGGTGTTGGGGAATAAGTTGCACAGATCTATTCGGGGTGAATATTTAAATACAAATTTAATTCTTATAATTATTACTAGCATGAATTAATCATATATTAATTCAAATAATAATCCAACAACATATCATGCATATAATTAATTCACGTAAAACCTACGCATGCGGAATTCTACGAGTTTACGTGAACGTACCTCTTGGGATGGCAGTGATCTGACTGATTAGACTAACCAAAAGAACTTCCCAAGTATTCCCTTAATCCTTGTTCGACTATCCGGTGGTAGGACACTTGTGAACAATTAACAAAAGGAAAAATAAATTATGTTGCACCACCTTTGTGGATTTACTAATTTTTCCAGCACATGGAATTGTACACTCACAATTGATGTTTTTCAAAAATACACAATCTGTCGAAAGTTTCAAAATATTTAATATTTTATCGACGCTGATATTTTTCCGAAAAACCAATTTTTTATATTCTTACCGAATGAAACATTCATCCCCTATTTATAGAGGGTGGTGGACGAAATTTTGGCAAAAAAATAATGTGGGAAAATCTTTTCTTGATCTCCAAGAAATCTTGAATATATCTCCTATATTCTTTTTCCAATAATTATAATATTCCACAAAATCCCACCTACTCTTTGTTATGGATAATTTTGAAAATTATGAGTCAAGATTCCAAGATTTGGATCTTCTTGAATTTATGAGATATTCTTGTATTTCAAGAAATACATATCCTCCATAATATCTTTTCAAGAAAATCTTTCTTGCCCTTAATTTATCAAAATTTTCGAAATTCTCTTATAGATAACCAAGTGGGAGATTTCTTGAATTTAATGAGATAATCTTGTATTCCAAGAATACATATCTTCATTCCATAACAAAATTCAAAGAAAATCTTTCTCCCCTTTTATCCATAAATTTCGAAATAAATGAGGAAAAATAAGCAACAATATTTATTTTATTTTAAACACCTTTTTCAGTTATTGGACTATATGTTGGGCTACTCAGGGGGCCTTTAGGATAATTAAGATTGGACCTTCTAATGGATCTTGAATTATCAATATTGAGCCACAATATTATTCAAGCCCATAAATATTAATTAATCTCACTACATAATTAATATTGCACTATCCATCTTAACCCATATTACAGTCAATATGACTCCCGGTTATTATTTCTCGTGTTTAAGATTATCTAGCCCATTAATTAATTCAAGCCACTGAAATAGCTTTCCATTAATTAATATCTTTTATCCTTGGTCAAGGAACGGTTCAACATTATTATCCATACCGGAAACTAATTCCACTTGCAAGATTTGGTATGATAAAGCTTATGAACCTCCCAAGGGGGCAAATCAAACAAGCGTACTTGCACACGATTCTTCGTATTAAATCTTAGCAATCACATGTGACCAATAATATTGCCCAAGATAAAAAGTATTGAATCTCGTTGATTCTCTACCCTTGATAAGTCAAAACAATAGTTACTAATCCCACGTGATCCTATTTAAGGAACGAAGATTAAGAAATAACGAACCACTGAGGTCTAATTCTTCCTTGTTCAGTTCTGAAGAATTTATCCTCCTGTAGGTCCTATTCAGTGCATCAGTCATGCACTAGTGTAATCTCTTGGTCAAGACAAGCCAATCCGAGCCTTACACTTCAACCTTTCACGATGGATTGTTCATTTCCATCTAGGTCGTGAATGGTGTACTTTTAGTTACAAGTGACTGTTAATTTAATCTTCTGTGATCTGGTATCACTAAATTAACTACAATGTAACACGTACGATTTATTGAATAGTTATGCAGTAAATATATGTAACATTCAATGATATTTAAAGCATCAGTGATAAACAATTTATTTCAGTAAATAAGTCCGAAATTCAGTTTTTGATTATACAAAGTAAAAGCATACTTTCCAGCATAATCTCAACAATTTCCCACTTATACTCAAAGTCTGCTTTTAAGTATACTACAACATGTCTTGTGTGGTCCGTGACATCTAATGTCACCTACACGAACCTAATAATTTCTCCCACTTATACTCAAAGCAGATTGGCAACGGTCTTGACACTCATTCCTTCCACATGTCTCTCGAATGTATTCAGAGGCAGACCCTTTGTGAATGGATCTGCTAGGTTATCTTCAGACGCTATCTTTGCCACATCTATATCTCCTCTCTTTACGATTTCTCGTATAAGATGGTATTTCCTTTCAATGTGTTTGCTGGCCTTGTGGGCTCTTGGTTCCCTTGAATTTGCAACTGCTCCGGCATTGTCACAATAAACAGTGATTGTGCTGGGTAAATTCGGAACTACGTCCAAGTCCACTAGGAAGTTCTTGAGCCAAACCGCTTCTTTCGCTGCCTCGCAAGCAGTTACATATTCGGTTTCCATGGTAGAATCTGCGATGCATTTCTGCTTAACGCTTCTCCATGTCACGGCTCCTTCCCCCATGCAAAACACACTACTGGAGGTAGATTTTCTGGAGTCTATGTCTGATTGGAAATCCGAGTCCGTGTAGCCGATGGGGATTTGACTATCTGACTGATAAACCAACATTCTATCCCGAGTTCTTTTCAGATACTTCAGAATGTTTTTAACTGCCGTCCAATGTTCTTTCCCCGGGTTACTTTGATATCTTGCCACCATGCCAATGGCAAAGCAGATATCCGGTCTAGTACACAGCATTGTATACATAAGGCTTCCGACAGCCGAAGCATAAGGAATGCCTTTCATGTCATCTATCTCCTTTTGCGTCTTAGGGCACATATTCTTGGATAGATGGATTCCATGTCTGAAAGGTACGAAGACTTTCTTGGAATCTTGCATGCTGAATCGTTTCAAGACAGTGTCTATATATGAAGCTTGTGATAAGTCTATCATCCTTTTCTTGCGATCTCGAGTGATCTTGATCCCAAGGATGTGTCAGGCTTCCCCTAAGTCCTTCATATCAAACTATTTTGAAAGCCATGCCCTTACGTCTGATAACACCTTCACATCGTTCCCGATGATTAGAATGTCGTCTACGTATAGTACTAAGAATACCAATGCAGTTCCGACACGCTTTTTGTACACACAACTTTCGAACTCATTTTGATCGAACCCATAAGACTTTATAACATGATCAAAATATTGGTTCCAAGCTCTGAATGCCTGTTTGAGTCCGTAAATGGACTTCACGAGCTTACAAACTAGGTGTTCTTGACCTTTTTCAATGAAGCCTTGGGGTTGTTGCATATAGATCTCTTCATCAAGACTTCCGTTAAGGAAAGCTGTCTTGACATCCATTTGCCAGATTTTAAAGTCGAGATGCGCAGCAATCGATAAGAGAATACGGATGGACTTAAGCATGGCTACGGGCGAAAAAGTTTCCTCATAATCGATCCCTTCTTTCTGAGTATAACCTTTCGCCACGAGTCTTGCTTTGAAGGTTTCCACCTTCCCTTCCGGTCCTCTTTTTCTCTTATACACCCACTTGCAACCAATGGGTTTGACCCCATTAAGTGGTTCGACTAGCTCCCACACTCCGTTATGAAACATAGAACCCATTTCGGCTTTCATTGCTGTTTACCAAGAATCTGCATCCTTGTCTTGGATTGCCTCGTCATATGTTCATGGGTCTGATTCGCCTTGTCCGGGAATCAATTCTGAGGACTCTCCTATTCCCATGAATCTCTCGGGCTGTTTCACAACCCTCCCACTACGACGAGGCTCCGGTTGTGTAAGTGTGTCATTTGGTATGTCATCTTGTACAGTTGGCATTGAGGTTAGCCCTCTTAGCTCATTTAAGGTAATCTCACTTCTGGGTCTTCTTTCGTTCATATAGTCTTCTTCCAAAAATCTAAAGTGGGTGCTTATGACCACCTTTTAATCTTCGGGACCATAGAACATACACCCTTTTGTTCCCTCGGGGTGTTGTTGGGGAATGAGTTGCACAGATCTATTCGGGGTGAATATTTAAATACAAATTTAATTCAATAATTATTACTAGCATGAATTAATCCTATATTAATTCAAATAATAATTGCAAGAACATATCATGCATATAAAAAGCCACGTAAAACCTACGCATGCGGAATCTACGGGTTTACGTGAACGTACCTCTCGGGATGGCAGTGACTTCGGTCGGACGGACTAACCAAAAGGACTTCCCAAGTATTCCCTTAGCCCTTGCTCGACAATCCGGTGGAAGGATACTCGCGAACAATTAACAAAAGGAAAAAATAAACTTTGTTGCACCACGTATGTGGATTTTCTAATATTTCCAGCACATGGAATTGTACACGACTCACAATTGTCGTTTTTCAAAAAAATACAATCTGTCGACGTTACAAAATATCAAATATTTTATCGACGCTGATATTTTTCCGAAAAACCAATTTTCGTGTGTTACTGGGAATGAAACATTCATCCCCTATTTATAGAGGAGGGGGGGACGAAAATTACATGTGAAATAAGGAGGAAAAAATCTTTTCTTGATCTCCAAGAAATCTTGAATATATCTCATATATTCTTTTCTCCATAATTAAAATATTCCACAAAATCCCACTCTCTTATTTGTTATGGAATATTTCGAAATATTAGGGATCAAGATTCCAAGATTTAGATCTTCTTGAATTTATGAGATATTCTTGTACTTCAAGAAATACATATCTTCCATAATATCTTTTCAAGAAAATCAAGAAAATCTTTCTTGCCCACTATATTTCAAAATTTTCGAAATCTCTATTATGAATAACCAAGTGGGAGATTTCTTGAATTTAATGAGATAATCTTGTATTCCAAGAATACATATCTTCATTCCATAACAAAATTCAAAGAAAATCTTTCTCCCCTCTTATCCATAATTTTCGAAATAATAGGAAAAATTAAGCAACAATATTTATTTTATTTTAATCACCTTTTTCAGTTATTGGACTATATGTTGGGCTACTCAGGGGGCCTTTAGGAGAATTAAGATTGGACCTTCTAATGGACCTTGAATATCTAATATTGAGCCACAATATAATTCAAGCCCATAAATATTAATTAATCCCACTACATAATTAATATTGCCTTATCCATCTTAACCCACATTACGATCAATATGGCTCCGGTCATTATTTCCGTGTTTAAGATTATCTAGCCCATTAATTAATTCAAGCCAATTGAAAAATAGCTTTCCGTTAATTAATATCTTTTGTCCTTGGTCAAGGAACGGTTCAACATTATTATCCATCTGGGAAACAAATTCCACTTGCAAGATTTGGTATGATAAAGCTTATGAACCTCCCAAGGGGGCAAATCAAGCAAGCGTACTTGCACACGATTCTTCGTATTAAATCTTAGCAATCACATGTGACCAATAATATTGCCCAAGATAAAAAGTATTGAATCTCTCTCGATTAAGCTACCCATGATAAGTCAAAGCAATAGTTACGGATCCCACGTGATCCTATTTAAGGGACGAAGGTTAAGAAATAACGAACCACCGAGGTCTAATTCTTCCTTGTTCGGTTAAAGAAGAATTTATCCTCCTGAGGTCCTATTCAAATGTCGGTCATGCACTAGTGTAATCTCTTGGTCAAGACAAACCAATCTGAGCCTTAACACCTCAACCTTTCGCGATGGTTGTTCATTTCCATCTAGGTCGTGAATGGCATACTTATAGTTACAAGGACTGTTAATTTAATCTTATGTGATCGGGTATCACTAAATTAACTCTGATGTAACACGTCTTTAATTATTGAACAGTTATGCGGTAAATATATATAACATTCAATCATATTTAAAGCATCGATGATAAACAATTTATTTCAAAAATAAGTCGGAAATTCAGTTTCGATTATACAAAGTAAAAAGCATACTTTTCAGTATAATCCCAACAATCCTACAAACAACCTTAATTCTAATCGAGGATCCAATTTTCCGGCTTCCTTGTCCAACACGTAGGCCGGACACCCCTAAATTCTCATGTGTCTCATATACTAGGCTTTCGCTTCTCGGTCCACAATTCTTTGGAAGTTTTGGGAACCGATTTGGATGGCACCAAGTTCGAAATGTAAGTTCTTTGTTTCCAAGGTATGACCCCGGAATCGACTTGGGAAGATCCACATAACTCATCATAGATCTAACCATTTCCAAAAGAGTTCTGTTTTCTTCGCTCATAACCCGGTTTTTGTTGAGGAGTTCCGAAAAAAATGAGTGGGATACAATCCCTTCATCAGATAAGTAGTTCAAAAACTCATCGCTGAGGTATTCGCCTCCACGATCGAATCGTAGAGACTTGATACGTTTTTCCCTATGATTCTCTGCTTGAGCCTTAAATTCTTTGAATTTCTCTAAAGTCTCAGATTTATGCTTCATAAGGAAAATATAACCGTACCTTGAGTAATCATCAATAAAAGTGAAAAAATACTCATAACCTCCTCTTGCTTTGGTTGACATTAGACCACATACATCTGTGTGAACGATCTCTAACACTTCTTTGGCTCTATTCCCCTTGGCTCCAAATGCCCTCTTGGTCATTTTACCCTCCAAACATGATTCGCAGGTTGGAATTGGTTCAACTTGGAGAAACTCCAGTGAACCGTCTTTCACCAACCTTTGGATCCTCTTTGGATTTATATGACCCAATCTTAGATGCCATAGAAGTGTCTCGTTCACGTTTTCTTTTGTCGGAAATAGTTGATGTGTTACATGATGCATTTCGTGAGTGGTGTACACAGTTAATTATATAGAGATTTTCCATCAATGTCCCATGACAGATACACTCATCATTTCAAGAAATGATGTCATTCTTATTATAAGAAACTTAGTGTTCTTTAATCAAATTTTAGAAACTGAAAGTGAATTCTTTCCAAAACTGGGAACATAAAGAACATCTCTTAAAATTAAAACTCTGTCTTCAAAAAACAGGTGCACTTCTCCCACTGCTTCAGCTGCCACTCTCGTAGCATCGCCCAGTATGATGAGGATCTCACTCCCACTAAGTTGCCGGGTCAGCTTGAACCCGTGAAGCAAACATGATTAGTGGATCTCGTATCAACTACCCAGGAATGAGAAGTATACGCCGCTAAACAAGTTTCAACAATTAGTGTGTGAGAATTACCTTTCTTTCCATCCCTTTTGGGGTTGGAACAGGCAAACCTCCATTGTCCTCTCTCACCACAGCTTAAGCACTTCCTCTTTGGATTTTCCTTGACACCACAAGCATTCCTCATGTTATCATTGCCCTTGGCAACAGTTGAGTCTGATTGCTTATGGCCTTTGGTCACCTTCTTCTTCTTGCCATCCCTTGGCCTAGAAGATGAAGATGGACCACTTGCCGTCAAAGCTTGAGCTTGGTGCCCCATCAACATCTCTCATCGAGACCAAAAGCTTGCAACAAATCAATTTAGCGAGGCCAAAATGCTCAAAAACTATTTGGGCGGAGATTCATCCGAACACATTTCAAATTTGTTCAATCAATTTTGAGGATGTAATCCCTTACTGGGTTTGCCCTCCACCATTTCAAAATGATCTCTCTCAAGAAGGTGATCGGACGAAACTCGTCGGTTGGCTTTTTGGTGTGTCAAGAATCCACTTGTGCTTTTTTTGTGCGATAAATAATTTTTTGTTTCAATCAATATAGTTTCCATACTTATTCTATTGACTTTAAGTATAATAGCGATGGATTAAAAGGTTAACATCTTTGAATGTAAATAACTATATGCATAAGAATAAGTATATCAAGGTTCGATCACATACATCATATTAAAATCTCAAAAAAAATATGAACATGTATCCAAAAACATTTAAATAAGCCACGTGGGGTGGGTCATTATTTAAACACATTCAAATATTACAAACAAGAACATTACAAACCTTTAATATCCGGGATTAATAGTTGGCTCTCCCACTTGACAAATATAAAATTGACGGACTTGAGGAAAATATGCATATCAATTTTATACCTAAGTAATAACCATGATTAAATACAGGATTATTATTTCGTATTGAACGAGCCTCGTGGGGAGGGTCATCGTCGCCACTAATAATAACCCACAATCATCCATTTGGAATTCATTCATGTGAAAGCTATCTTTTGACCGTCCCGTGGGGGGAATTTCTCCAAAAGAATTCACAATTAAATAAATCATGGACGTCAAAATTAATTCAATTTTATTATCCGGAATAAAATTGTCAATTAATTATTTAAACATACTTAGTAATTTTGAAGGTGATATTTTTTATTGGGCAACTCTCATGCAAACACATTTAAACAAATTAAATAAAGCATAAGATAGCACAATAATAAATCAAGCAAAGCAGAAAAATAAAACATATTGGACACAAATTATCCAATTGTCATGGTTTGATTTTTCTTGGCTTGATCTGGAAGAAACACCGTCTTGAATTTCTCCTACTCGATCGTCTTGGAAAATACTCCGTCTCGAAATGCCACGCCAAGTAGCTCACAGCCGGGATGCACACCCGCATCCGGCCGGCCACTTGGCCAAGTTCACCTCGCCTGGCCCTTATGCTCGTTCGGCGCCTCCTCGCCGCGCTCGGCCCGGCGGCCTTTCGACGCCAGCGTCGCAAGCCTTTCAAGCTCGCCCTCACCGTGGCACGCCGCGGTGCCTAGTGCTCGCCCCCGCACGTTTTCGCCGTCTGCGCCGCCCACGCCTCGGTTTCTTTTTTTGTCCTTTAATTCTTCGTCTCGTCCCTCGTTTTTAGATCCGATTACAATTTATTTACAAAAAATAAATAAACCTAGATCTAGACTAGTCTATTACATTGATCAAATCAAACAAATGCTAATCTACTCGTGGATTTTCTCACGAGGTAAAACGAATCCGAACGAATCGAATTAAAACCCACAATTTATATGCATGCATAAATAAACACATTAAATTCCATGACAATTGGATACCTGCAAAACAGATCTAGCAATTTGTTTGGGAATGAGTTGCACAGATCTATTCGGGGTGAATATTTAAATACAAATTTAATTCTTTAATTATTACTAGCATGAATTAATCCTATATTAATTCAAATAATAATTGCAACATATCATGCATATAATAAGCCACGTAAAACCTACGCATGCGGAATCTACGGGTTTACGTGAACGTACCTCTCGGGATGGCAGTGAATTCGGTTGGACGGACTAACCAAAAAGACTTCCCAAGTATTCCCTTAGCCCTTGCTCGACAATCCAGTGGAAGGATACTCGCGAACAATTAACAAAAGGAAAAAAATAAACTTTGTTGCACCACTTTCGTAGATTTGCTAATTTTTCCAGCACATGAAATTGTACTTGGGAATGAAACAATCATCCCCTATTTATAGGAGAGGAGTGGTCGAAATTTCTAGTAGAAAATCAATGTGGGAAAAGACTTTTCTTGATCACCAAGAAATCTTGAATATATCTCCTATATTCTTTTCCCATAATTAAAATATTCCACAAAAATCCCACCTCCTCAATTATGGACTATTTTCGAAAAAATGATGCAAGAATCCAAGATTTGGATCTTCTTGAATTTATGAGATATTCTTGTATTTCAAGAAATACATATCTTCCATAATATCTTTTCAAGAAAATCAAGAAAATCTTTCTTGCCCATTATATTCAAAAATTTCGAAAATTCTATATAGATAACCAAGTGGGAGATTTCTTGAATTTAATGAGATAATCTTGTATTCCAAGAATACATATCTTCATTCCATAACAAAATTCAAAGAAAAATCTTTCTCCCTACTATATCTATAATTTCGAAATATTTAGGAAAAATTAAGCAAAAATATTTATTTTATTTTAATCACCTTTTCAGTTAATGGACTATATGTTGGGCTACTCAGGGGGCCTTTAGGAGAATTAAGATTGGACCTTCTAATGGACCTTGAATATCTAATATTGAGCCACAATATAATTCAAGCCCATAAATATTAATTAATTCCACTACATAATTAATATTGCACTATCCATCTTAACCCATATTACAATCAATATGGCTCACGGTCATTATTTCCGTGTTTTTAAGATTATCTAGCCCATTAATTAATTCAAGCCACTGAAATAGCTTTCCATTAATTAACATCTTTTGTCCTTGGTCGAGGAACGGTTCAACATTATTATCCATACCGGAAACTAATTCCACTTGCAAGATTTGGTATGATAAAGCTTATGAACCTCCCAAGGGGGCAAATCAAACAAAGCGTGCTTGCACACGATTCTTCAGTATTAAATCTTAGCAATCACATGTGACCAATAATATTGCCCAAGATAAAATGTATTGAATCTCTTTGATTATTTACCCATGATAAGTCAAAGCAATAGTTACCAATCCCACGTGATCCTATTTAAGGGGACGAAGGTTAAGAAACAACGAATCACGAGGTCTAATTCTTCCTTGTTCGATTCTCAAGAATTTATCCTCCTCAGTAGGTCCTATTCAAAGCATCGACATGCACTAGTGTAATCTCTTGGTCAAAACAAACCAAACCGAGCCTTACACCTCAACCTTTCGATGGGTTGTTCATTTCCATCTAGGTCGTGAATGGCGTACTTTTTTTTTAGTTACAAGGATCATTAATTTAATCTTCTCGTGATCCGGTATCACTAAATTAACTACAATGTAACACGTCTTTAATTATTGAACAGATTATGCAAAGAAATATATGGAACATTCAATCATATTTAAAGCATCGATGATAAACGATTTATTTCAAAGAAATAAGTCCGAAAATTCGATTTTCGATTATATAAAGTAAAAAGCATACTTTTCAGTATAATCCCAACAATCTCCCACTTATACTCAAAGTCTGCTTTTAAGTATACTACAACATGTCTCGCGTAGTCCGTGACATCTAATTTCACCTACACAAACCTAATAATTTCTCCCACTTATACTCAAAGTAGATTGGCAACGGTCTTGACACCCGTTCCTTCCACATGTCTCTCGAATGTATTCAGAGGCAGACTCTTTGTGAATGGATCTGCTAGGTTGTCCTCAGACGCTATCTTTGCCACATCTATATCTCCTCTCTTAACGATTTCTCGTATAAGATGTCTTTCCTTTAGTGTGCTTGTTTGACTCGTGGACTCTTGGTTCTCTTGAATTTGCAACTGCCCCTAGCATATATTGCTAGACAAATTCAGAACACCATCCAAGTCCACTAAGAAGATCTAGAGCCCAATCGGTTCTTTCACTGCTTCACAAGCAGCTACTTACCCGACTTCCATGGTTGAGTCAGTGATGCATTTTTGCTTCACACTCGTCCATTTCATGGCTACACTTCCCAAATGGAAACACACTAACTGAGGCAGATAATTTCTGGAATCTAAATCTGATTGGAAATCCGAGTCCGTGTAGCCGATGGGGATTGGAGTATCTGACTGATAAATCAACATTCTATCCCGAGTTCTTTTCAGACACTTCAGAATGTTTTTAACTGTCGTCCAATGCGCTTTCCCTAGGTTACTTTGATATCTTGCTACCATGCCTACGACAAAGTAGATATCCGGTCTCGTACACAGCATCGCATACATAAGGTTTCCGACAGCCGAAGCACAAGGAATGCCTTTCATGTCATCTATCTCCTTTTGCGTCTTAGGGGACATTTTCTTAGATAGATGGATTCCATGCCTGAAAGGTACGAATCCTTTCTTGGAATCTTGCATGCTGAAGCGTTTCAAGACAGTGTCTATGTATGAAACCTGCGATTACCCGATCATCCTTTTCTTGCGATCTCGAGTGATCTTGATCCCAAGGATGTGTCCGGCTTTCCCTAAGTCTTTCATATCAAACTGTTTTGAAAAACATGCCCTTACGTCTGATCACACCTTCACATTGTTCCCGATGATCACAATGTCATCTACGTATAGTACTAAGAATATCAATGCAGTTCCGACACGCTTTTTATAAACACAACTTTCAAACTCATTTTGATCAAACCCATAAGACTTTATTACATTATCAAAACTTTGGTTCCAAGCTCTGGATGCCTGTTTGAGTCCGTAAATGGACCTCTTGAGCGTACAAACTAGGTGTTCTTGGCCTGTTTCAATGAAACCTTGGGGTTGTTGCATATAGATCTCTTCATCAAGCCTTCCGTTAAGGAAAGCTGTCTTGACATCCATTTGCCAGATTTCAAAGTTGAAATGCGCAACAATCGATAAGAGAATACGGATGGACTTAAGCATGGCTACGGGCGAAAAAATTTCCTCATAATCGATCCCTTCTTTCTGAGTGTAACCTTTCGCCACTAGTCTTGCTTTAAAGGTTTCAACCTTCCCGTCCGGTCCTCTTTTCCTCTTATACACCCACTTGCATCCAATGGGTTTGACCCCATTAAGTGGTTCGATTAGCTCCCACACTCTATAATGAAACATAGAACCCATTTTGGCTTTCATTGTTGTTTGCCAAGAATCTGCATCCTTATCTTGGAGTGCCTCGTCATATGTCCATGGGTCTGATTCGTCTTGTCCGGGAATCAAGTCTGAGGACTCTCCTATTCCCATGAATCTCTCGGGCTGTCTAACAACCCTCCCACTACGACGAGGCTCCGGTTGTGAAAGCGTATCATTTGGTATATCATCTAGTACAGTTGGTACTGAGGTTTGCCCTCTAAGCTCATTTAAGGTAATCTCACTTCTGGGTTTTCTTTGTTTCATATAGTCTTCTTCCAAAAATCTAAAGTGGGTGTTGATTACCACCTTTTGATCTTCGGAACTATAGAACATACACCCTTTTGTTCCCTCGAGGTATCCTACAAACAGCCTTAATTCTGATCGAGGATCCAACTTACCGGCTTCCTTGTCCAACACGTAGGCCGGACACCCCCAAATTCTCATGTGTCTCATACTAGGCTTACGCCCGGTCCACAATTCTTTGGGAGTTTTGGGAACCGATTTGGATAGCACCAAGTTCAGAATGTAAGCCGCTGTTTCCAAGGCATGACCCCAGAACGACTCGGGAAGATCCACATAACTCATCATTGATCTAACCATTTCCAAAAGAATTCTATTTCTTCGCTCTGCAACCCTGTTTTGTTGAGGGGTTTTGGGTGTAGTGAGCTGGGATACAATCCCTTCATCAGATAAGTAGTTCAAAAACTCATTGCTGAGGTATTCGCCTCCACAATCAAATCGTAGAGACTTGATACGTTTTTCCCTATGATTCTCTGTTTGAGCCTTAAATTCTTAGAATTTCTCAAAGGTCTCAGATTCATGCTTCATAAGGAAAATATAACCGTACCTTGAGTAATCATCAATAAAAATACTCATAACCTCCTCTTGCTTTGGTTGACATTGGACCACATACATTTTTGTGAACGATCTCTAACACTTCTTTGGCCCTATTCCCCTTGGCTCCAAATGCCCTCTTGGTCATATTACCCTCCAAACATGATTCGTAGGTTGGATTCGATTCAATTTGGAGACGCTCCAGTGAACCATCTTTCACCAACCTTTGGATCCTCTTTTGATTTATATGACCTAATCTTAGATGCCAAAGAAGTATTTCGTTCACGCTTTCTTTTGTCGGAAATAGTTGATGTGTTATAGGATGCATTTCGTGAGTGGTGTGCACAGTTAATTGTATAGAGATTTTCCATCAATGTCCCGTAACAGATACACTCATCATTTCAAAAATGATGTCATTCTTATTAGAAGAAACTTAGTGTCCTTTAATCGAATTTTAGAAACTAAAAGTGAATTCTTTCTAAAACTGGGAACACAAAGATAATCTCAAAAAAACTTTATCTTCAAAAGATTGGTGCACTTCTCCCACTGCTTTAACTGCTACTCATGTAGCATTGCAATGTCTGCTACTTGCGTAGTATTGCAATAATCGTTACTACCATAGCATTTGCAATATCTGCCACTTACGTAGCATTGCAATGTCTTCTACTTTCGTAACGTTACCCAGTGTGATGAGGATCTCACTCCCACTAAGTTGCCGGATCATTTATAACCCGTAAAGCCAACATGATTAGTGGATCTCGTATCAACCACCCACGAATGAGAAGTATACGCCGCTAAACAAGTTTCAACAACTAGTGCGTGAGAATTACCTTTCTTTCCGTCCCTTTTGGGGTTGGAACAGGTAAAACCTCCATTGTCCTCTCTCACCGCAGCTTAAGCACTTCCTCTTTGGATTTTCCTTGACTCAACAAGCATTCTCATCTTACCATTGCCCTTGGCAACATTGAGTTTTTATTGCTTATGGCCTTTGGTCCTCTTCTTTATCTTGCCCACCCTTGGCCTAGAAGATGAAGACGGACCACTTGCCAAAAAGCTTGAGTTTGGTGCCTTATCATCATTTCTGCCGAGTCCAAAAGTTTGTAACAAATTAGCTAGCGAGGCCAAAATGCTCAAAAACCTTTTTAAAGCGAGAAATGAAGTACCAAATTCATCCGAGTCTCCGGATCATAACTGCGCTCGAGAATCTCAAGTTTGTTCGGGATGGGCCATCTATTTTGAGGACGTAATCCCTTACGGGTTTTTCCTCCACCATTTTCAAATGACGACATCTCTCTCGCAGGTGATCCGACGAGTCCCGCATGTTTTGACTCGTCGGTTGGCTTATCGATTTTTGTGTGTCAAAATCCACTTGTGCTTTTTTGCATTAGGACAATTATAATTTTCCAATCAATATAGTTTCCATACATATTGTATTGACTTTAAAGTATAATAACAAAGGGATTAAAAAGGTAACGACATCTTTGAATCGAAATAAACAACTATATCAATAGCACAAGTATATCACAAGGTTCGATCACATTTCATCATATTTTAAAATCTCAAAAAAAATATGAACATGCATCGACCAACATCTCAAAAACAGTTTAAATAAGCCACGTGGGGTGGGTCATTATTTAAACACATTCAAGCGAGTTACAAACAAGAACGATTACAAACCTTTAATATCCAGATTAATAGTTGGCTCCCACTTGACGGGGACTTGAGGAAGTATATGCATATCAATTTTATACCTAAGTAATAACCATGATTAAATACAGATTACTATTTAAGCTTTGATCGAGCCTCGTGGGGAGGGGTCATCAATGCACCACTAGTAATAACCCACAATCATCCGCTTAGAATTCATTCATGTGAAACCTATCTTTTGACCGTCCCCATGAAAATTTCTCCAAAAGAATTCATAAATAAATAAATCATGGAGGTCAAAATTAATTCAATTTTATTATCCTAATAAAATTGTCAATTAATTATTTAAAACATACTTAGTAATTTTGAAGTTGAGATTTTTCAATTTGGCAACCCTCATGCAAACACATTTAAACAAATTAAACAAAGCATAAGATAAAGACAAATAAATCAAGCAAAAACAGAAAAATAAACATATTGGGCACAAATTATCCAATTGTCATGGTTTGATTTTTCTTGGCTTGATCTTTGAAAAACACGTCTCGAATTTCTCCCACTCGTTCGTCTCGAAAAAATATTTGCGTCTCGAACATACGCCCAATATTTCATGGCCAGGATGCTGCGCGCATATCGGCCCGACGCTTCAACTGGGGCAACTTTAAGCGACCTAAACGCACTTTGGCGAGCCCGCCCTCAGCGCCTCGCTTCGCCTCGTAGTGGCGATCCTCGTAGGCGGCAACGTGCATCGCCTTGTAGCGCTCGCCCGCCCTCCGCCTACGCTGCGTCCTCGGCGGCCTTCAGCATCTCCAGCGCGTAGCGCCCGCGTGCAGCCCTTGTCCGCTTCTGGCTTTGGGTCGCACCACCGTCTGTAGCGGCCTTCATCTCCGCAGCAGCAGCACGCCGAAACATAGCCTGTAACCCAAGCGTGCCGACCGCAGCGCCAGCATCACGCCACGCTGATTACGGATTTAGTCCTTTAATTCTTCATCTCTTCGTTCCCGATCCGGTTACAATTTATTTACAAAAAATAAATAAACCTAGATCTAGACTAGTCTATTACATTGATCAAATCAAACAAATTTTAGTCTACTCGTGGATTTTCTCCGCGAGGCAAAACAAATCCGAATCGAATCGAATTAAAAAACCACGGTTTATATGCATGCAAAATAAAACATTAAAATCCATGACAATTGGATACCCGCAAAATGATCTAATGATTCTACTATCCAATTTCAAATTTAATGTCCACGAATTAAATTACAATTTAAAAAATGAGAGTCAAAACAAAGGCTCGATACGGTTGTTGGGGAATGAGTTGCATCTATTCGGGGTGAATATTTAAATACAAATTTAATTCAATAATTATTACTAGCATGAATTAATCCTATATTAATTCAAATAATAATTGCAAGAACATATCATGCATATAAAAAGCCACGTAAAACCTACGATCAAGAATCTACGGGTTTACGTGAACGTACCTCTCCTGGATGGCAAAGACTTGGTCGGACGGACTAACCAAAAAGGACTTCCCAAGTATTCCTTAGCCCTTGTTCGACAATCCGGTGGAAGGATACTCGCGAACAATTAACAAAAAGGAAAAAATAAACTTTGTTGCACCACGTATGTGGATTTTCTAATATTTCCAAAGACATGAAATTGTACCGACTCTCACAATTGTCGTTTTTCAAAAAAATACAATCAGTCGACGTTACAAAATATCAAATATTTTATCGACGCTGATATTTTTCCGAAAAACCAATTTTCGTGTGTTACTGGGAATGAAACATTCATCCCCTATTTATAGAGGAGAGGGGGACGAAAATTACATGTGAAATAAGGAGGAAAAAATCTTTTCTTGATCTCCAAGAAATCTTGAATATATTTCATATATTCTTTTCTCCATAATTAAAATATTCCACAAAAATCCCACTCTCTTTATTTGTTATGGAATATTTCGAAATATTAGGGATCAAGATTCCAAGATTTAGATCTTCTTGAATTTATGAGATATTCTTGTACTTCAAGAAATACATATCTTCCATAATATCTTTTCAAGAAAATCAAGAAAATCTTTCTTGCCCACTATATTTCAAAATTTTCGAAATCTCTATTATGAATAACCAAGTGGGAGATTTCTTGAATTTAATGAGATAATCTTGTATTCCAAGAAAACATATCTTCATTCCATAACAAAATTCAAAGAAAATCTTTCTCCTTCTTATCCATAATTTTCGAAATAATAGGAAAAATTAAGCAACAATATTTATTTTATTTTAATCACCTTTTTTAGGTTATTGGACTATATGTTGGGCTACTCGAGGGGGCCTTTAGGAGAATTAAGATTGGACCTTCTAATGGACCTTGAATATCTAATATTGAGCCACAATATAATTCAAGCCCATAAATATTAATTAATCCCACTACATAATTAATATTGCACTATCCATCTTAACCCACATTCAAATCAATATGGCTCCCTAGGTCATTATTTCCGTGTTTAAGATTATCTAGTCATTTGGGAGATGAATTTAAAGATTATATGATTTTGATTAAGATCCCAAAACCCCGAGTATGACATGTTCAGAATGATCTTGATAGATGAGTCGAGATTCAGTTTTTAGATTATTCAGATGATATCTTCAAAATGTATAGTCGTGCAGATATAGTTCAGATAGGTTCAAGACTCAAGAAGAACTCAAGATGTTTCAAGATACCGAAGTTTCAAAGATGAAATCGAAGTCTCTCAAGACTCGATGATGAAATCGAGAATCAAGACTCAAAGACGAAGACTCAAATATATCGGTCCAAGATAAATCAAGACTCGAAGACTCAAGACTCGAAGACCTCAAGACTCGAAGACTCAAGACGCAAGATCAAGACCGAGTATCCAAGATCATTAAAATCGATAAAGACAAGAATTCATCAAGACTCGAGAATGTAATCAATGCTCAAGATGAACCCGAATGTTCCGAGGCAATCAATATATCTATCCGAAGGATGCAATCATCGAAAAAACGCGATGCCTTAGAAAGTTAGATATTGCCAAGACATTCAAATGCAGACAAAAGGAACTAAGTCAGAAGTGTTGTTAAGGTTATATCAAACTCAGAGTTTGTAACCAAAAGAGCCGTTAAAGGTGTCTACCTTTTACTGGAGACAAAAGTCAAAAAGAAGAAGACGACATTGTACCATACTGACACCCAATGGTGACAAGCACAAAAAAAGATGTCAGATGTACGAAAGTTCCAGACTGCAAAAAGTGAAGACCGGCTACATGAAAGGCTATTGCCTAAAACGTGTTAGGGAGTTTCAAACCCTAAATATAGCCGTTTCTCACACACCATAAGAGGGAACTCACGAAGCTATCTCTCCAACGGATAGTTTTCAAGAGTAACCTTGGTGTATGCCTATAAATACCGGGGTGACCCTCTACATTGTAAGGTTACGGAAATTTATACATAACTCAAGAGCTCAAACTTATTCTTGCAAAAGTTAAAGCACTTTCGAAATACCTTGAATTTCCCAAGTGCTTCTATATTGAAGAGAGCTCACTTTACTAAGCCTAGCTTGATAAGATTTATCCAAAGCTTAGTCAAGATATCCCTAACCCTTTGCATTGTGCTTCATTGTAAAGGATATCTCATCCTAGTTGAAACCAACCAAGAAACCCCAAACCCTTGAGAAGGTAGTTGGAGTGTGTTTGTTGGTGAGTAGAGTTGTAAAGAGTTAGTAAACTCACGTGGAGTAGTCGAAAAACTCTAGAGGAGAAGTTAGTAAGCTTCTGAGAGGTAGTCCGAAAGCTTGTGTGTGATTGAGTTAGTAAACTCGTGAGGTAGTCGTAAAAACTCAAGGTCGGGTTGAGTAAGTAAACTTCGTGGAGTAGTCCGAAAACTCGGGGCGAGTTGAGTAAGTAAACTACGAGGTAGTCGAAAGCTCGAAAGTTGATAGTGAATTTCTCTCAAGAGTCGGGGAGAGTGGATGTAGGAGCTTGAGTCTCGAACCACTATAATTCTGTTGTGTTCTTTATTGCTTTCCTTATCTGTGTGCTTAATTTGCATCAACTTGATTTTGAAAGCATACTTTTCAGCGATATTCGGTTGGAATCAATCCACTGAAGTTGCATAAGTGAATCACAAATTAATCACTATTTCATAAGGGAAGGTTTTCAAAAAAGCTTAAAAGCAGTATAAACTAAGGGCCAACCATTCCGCCGCGGTGAGTAGCTAGAACAGATAGTTACCTAACCGAACTCTCTTCCGAGGATTCATGAAGTTAGTTATCCGGGATCCAAGCAACTCAGGATCTCGACACTCGGGACTCGGTTGGGATTATCTGAGGTATCTGAAAGCGACTCGGGATCACCGTCTCGAGTAGACTTTGACTCGAGTGATCAGGCTTCTCGAACCTAATCTTCTGGATTGTCGACCCAAAAGTGACCTCGATGAAAAAAAAAGTTTTAAAATCACTGAACACGTGTATTCCCCCCCCCATACACGTGTAAGACTCGTTCTCACCGGGACCAACACTAGCCCATTAATTAATTCAAGCCACTGAAATAGCTTTCCGTTAATTAATATCTTTTGTCCTTGGTCAAGAACGGTTCAACATTATTATCCATACCGGGAAACAAATTCCACTTGTAAGATTTGGTATGATAAAGCTTATGAACCTCCCAAGGGGGCAAATCAAGCAAGCGTAATTGCACACGATTCTTCAGATTAAATCTTAGCAATCACATGTGACCAATAATATTGCCCAAGATAAAAAGTATTGAATCTCTCTCGATTAAGCTACCCATGATAAGTCAAAGCAATAATTCTTGATCCCACGTGATCCTATTTAAGGGACGAAGGTTAAGAAACAACGAACCACCGAGGTCTAATTCTTCCTTGTTCGGGCCAAGAAGAATTTATCCTCCTCAGAGGTCCTATTCAACAGATCGTCATGCACTAGTGTAATCTCTTGGTCAAGACAAACCAATCGAGCCTTACACCTCAACCTTTTCGCGATGGTTGTTCATTTCCATCTAGGTTGTGAATGGCATACTTATAGTTACAAGGATCATTAATTTAATCTTACGTGATCGGGTATCACTAAATTAACTCTGATGTAACACGTCGAATTATTGAACAGTTATGCGAAAGAAATATATATAACATTCAATCATATTTAAAGCATCAGTGATAAACAATTTATTTCAGTAAATAAGTCTGGAAATTCAGTTTCGATTATACAAAGTAAAAAGCATACTTTTCAGTATAATCCCAACAATCCTACAAACAACCTTAATTCTGATCGAGGATCCAATTTTCCGGCTTCCTTGTCCAACACGTAGGCCGGACACCCCTAAATTCTCATGTGTCTCATACTAGGCTTGCGCTCGGTCCACAATTCTTTGGAAGTTTTGGGAACCGATTTGGATGGCACCAAGTTCAGAATGTAAGCTGCTGTTTCCAAGGTATGACCCCAGAACGACTTGGGAAGATCCACATAACTCATCATAGATCTAACCATTTCCAAAAGAGTTCTGTTTCTTCGCTCCGCAACCCAGTTTTGTTGAGGAGTTCCGAGTGCAGTGAGCTGGGATACAATCCCTTCATCAGATAAGTAGTTCAAAAACTCATCGCTGAGGTATTCGCCTCCATGATCGAATCGTAGAGACTTGATACGTTTTTCCCTATGATTCTCTGCTTGAGCCTTAAATTCTTTGAATTTCTCTAAAGTCTCAGATTTATGCTTCATAAGGAAAATATAACCGTACCTTGAGTAATCATCAATAAAAGTGAAAAAATACTCATAACCTCCTCTTGCTTTGGTTGACATTGGACCACATACATCTGTGTGAACGATCTCTAACACTTCTTTGGCTCTATTCCCCTTGGCTCCAAATGCCCTCTTGGTCATTTTACCCTCCAAACATGATTCGCAGGTTGGAATTGGTTCAACTTGGAGAAACTCCAGTGAACCGTCTTTCACCAACCTTTGGATCCTCTTTGGATTTATATGACCCAATCTTAGATGCCATAGAAGTGTCTCGTTCACGTTTTCTTTTGTCGGAAATAGTTGATGTGTTACATGATGCATTTCGTGAGTGGTGTACACAGTTAATTATATAGAGATTTTCCATCAATGTCCCATGACAGATACACTCATCATTTCAAGAAATGATGTCATTCTTATTATAAGAAACTTAGTGTTCTTTAATCAAATTTTAGAAACTGAAAGTGAATTCTTTCCAAAACTGGGAACATAAAGAACATCTCTTAAAATTAAAACTCTGTCTTCAAAAAACAGGTGCACTTCTCCCACTGCTTCAGCTGCCACTCTCGTAGCATCGCCCAGTATGATGAGGATCTCACTCCCACTAAGTTGCCGGGTCAGCTTGAACCCGTGAAGCAAACATGATTAGTGGATCTCGTATCAACTACCCAGGAATGAGAAGTATACGCCGCTAAACAAGTTTCAACAATTAGTGTGTGAGAATTACCTTTCTTTCCATCCCTTTTGGGGTTGGAACAGGCAAACCTCCATTGTCCTCTCTCACCACAGCTTAAGCACTTCCTCTTTGGATTTTCCTTGACACCACAAGCATTCCTAATGTTATCATTGCCCTTGGCAACAGTTGAGTCTGATTGCTTATGGCCTTTGGTCACCTTCTTCTTCTTGCCATCCCTTGGCCTAGAAGATGAAGACGGACCACTTGCCGTCAAAGCTTGAGCTTGGTGCCCCATCAACATCTCTGTCGAGACCAAAAGCTTGCAACAAATCAGCTAGCGAGGCCAAAATGCTCAAAAACTATTTGGGCAGAGATCATGCAAACACATTTAAACAAATTAAATAAAGCATAAGATAGCACAATAATAAATCAAGCAAAGCAGAAAAATAAAACATATTGGACACAAATTATCCAATTGTCATGGTTTGATTTTTCTTGGCTTGATCTGGAAGAAACACCGTCTTGAATTTCTCCTACTCGATCATCTCGGAAAATACTCCGTCTCGAACGCCACGCCTGCAAGTAGCTCATAATGGATGCACGCCGCGATCCGGCCCGGCCCTGTGGCGAAATTCAGCCTCACGGCCCGGCGGCGTCGCCGCCAGCGCCCGGCGCGCCTCGGCGAGGGGCACCGTTGGCGGTACTTTCAGTGTGGTGCCGTGCGCATCCGTGGCGTCGCTCGCCGGCCCTCGCCCGGTACTCAGCCCCCGCGCGTCCGTGGCCAGCGGCTCTCGACCTCGCGTGCCAGCACATCCGCCTTAGATCCGCTGGCCCGGCTCATACCCGGTGCCTACTGCTCCTTGCGCCCGCCCGCCCGTGCGCTCCGGATCCTCCGCGCCTTTCGGCCCATGGCCTCGCCAGCGCCCGTCGCGTGCACTTCGCGTCGTCAGCAGCGTGCCTCCCCTTGGCTTGCGTTTGTAGCGGCCCCATATGCACGCCATCGCCCGGTTTACGGATTTTGTCCTTTAATTCTTTATCTCCGTTTTCGTTTTTAGATCCGATTACAATTTATTTACAAAAAATAAATAAACTGAATCCTAGACTGATCTATTACATTGATCAAATCAAACAAATGCTAATCTACTCATGGATTTTCTCACGAGGTAAAAACGAATCCGAACGAATCGAATTAAAACCCACAATTTATATGCATGCATAAATAAACACATTAAATTCCATGACAATTGGATACCTGCAAAACAGATCTAGCAATTTGTTTGGGAATGAGTTGCACAGATCTATTCGGGGTGAATATTTAAATACAAATTTAATTCTTTAATTATTACTAGCATGAATTAATCCTATATTAATTCAAATAATAATTGCAACATATCATGCATATAATAAGCCACGTAAAAAACCTACGATGCGAATCTACGGGTTTACGTGAACGTACCTCTCGGGATGGCAGTGAATTCGGTTGGACGGACTAACCAAAAGGACTTCCCAAGTATTCCCTTAGCCCTTGCTCGACAATCCGGTGGAAGGATACTCGCGAACAATTAACAAAAGGAAAAAAATAAACTTTGTTGCACCACTTTCGTAGATTTGCTAATTTTTCCAGCACATGAAATTGTACTTGGGAATGAAACAATCATCCCCCCATTTATAGGAGAGAGGAGTGGTCGAAATTTCTAGTAGAAAATCAATGTGGGAAAAGACTTTTCTTGATCACCAAGAAATCTTGAATATATCTCCTATATTCTTTTTCCCATAATTAAAATATTCCACAAAAATCCCACCTCCTCAATTATGGACTATTTTCGAAAAAATGATGCAAGAATCCAAGATTTGGATCTTCTTGAATTTATGAGATATTCTTGTATTTCAAGAAATACATATCTTCCATAATATCTTTTCAAGAAAATCAAGAAAATCTTTCTTGCCCATTATATTCAAAAATTTTGAAAATTCTATATAGATAACCAAGTGGGAGATTTCTTGAATTTAATGAGATAATCTTGTATTCCAAGAATACATATCTTCATTCCATAACAAAATTCAAAGAAAAATCTTTCTCCCTACTATATCTATAATTTCGAAATATTTAGGAAAAATTAAGCAAAAATATTTATTTTATTTTAATCACCTTTTCAGTTAATGGACTATATGTTGGGCTACTCAGGGGGCCTTTAGGAGAATTAAGATTGGACCTTCTAATGGACCTTGAATATCTAATATTGAGCCACAATATAATTCAAGCCCATAAATATTAATTAATCCCACTACATAATTAATATTGCACTATCCATCTTAACCCATATTACAATCAATATGGCTCACGGTCATTATTTCCCGTGTTTAAGATTATCTAGCCCATTAATTAATTCAAGCCACTGAAATAGCTTTCCATTAATTAACATCTTTTGTCCTTGGTCGAGGAACGGTTCAACATTATTATCCATACCGGAAACTAATTCCACTTGCAAGATTTGGTATGATAAAGCTTATGAACCTCCCAAGGGGGCAAATCAAACAAGCGTACTTGCACACGATTCTTCGTATTAAATCTTAGCAATCACATGTGACCAATAATATTGCCCAAGATAAAATGTATTGAATCTCTTTGATTCGCTACCCATGATAAGTCAAAGCAATAGTTACCAATCCCACGTGATCCTATTTAAGGGACGAAGGTTAAGAAACAACGAACCGCTGAGGTCTAATTCTTCCTTGTTCAGTTCTGAAGAATTTATCCTCCTCAGGTCCTATTCGATTACATCGACCATGCACTAGTGTAATCTCTTGGTCAAAACAAACCAAACTGAGCCTTACACCTCAACCTTTCGCGATGGGTTGTTCATTTCCATCTAGGTCGTGAATGGCGTACTTTTAGTTACAAGGGACTGTTAATTTAATCTTCTGTGATCTGGTATCACTAAATTAACTACAATGTAACATGTACGAATTATTGAACAGTTATGCAGTAAATATATGCAACATTCAATCATATTTAAAGCATCAGTGATAAACGATTTATTTCAGTAAATAAGTCTGAAAATTCAGTTTCGATTATATAAAGTAAAAAGCATACTTTTCAGTATAATCCCAACAATCTCCCACTTATACTCAAAGTCTGCTTTTAAGTATACTACAACATGTCTCGCGTAGTCCGTGACATCTAATTTCACCTACACGAACCTAATAATTTCTCCCACTTATACTCAAAGTAGATTGGCAACGGTCTTGAAACCCATTCCTTCCACATGTCTCTCGAATGTATTCAGAGGCAGACTCTTTGTGAATGGATCTGCTAGGTTGTCCTCAGACGCTATCTTTGCCACATCTATATCTCCTCTCTTAACGATTTCTCGTATAAGATGTCTTTCCTTTAGTGTGCTTGTTTGACTCGTGGACTCTTGGTTCTCTTGAATTTGCAACTGCCCCTAGCATATATTGCTAGACAAATTGAAACACCATCCAAGTCCACTAAGAAGATCTAGAGCCCAATCGGTTCTTTTCAACGCTTCTGGCGACTACTTACCCGACTTCCATGGTTGAGTCGTTGATGCATTTTTGCTTCACACTCGTCCATTTCATGGCTACACTTCCCAAATGGAAACACACTAACCGAGGCGGATAATTTACGAATCTAAATCGATTGGAAATCCGAGTCCGTAGTGTGGCCGATGGGGATTGAGTATCGGATCGATAAATCAACATTCTATCCCGAGTTCTTTTCAGACACTTCAGAATGTTTTTAACCGTCGTCCAATGCGCTTTCCCTGGGTTACTTTGATATCTTGCTACCATGCCTACGACAAAGTAGATATCCGGTCTCGTACACCGCCATCGCATACATAAGGTTTCCGACGGTAAATTGCACAAGGAATGTCTTTCATGTCATCTATCTCCTTTTTTGCCTTAGGGGACATTTTCTTGGATAGATGGATTCCATGCCTGAAAGGTACGAATCCTTTCTTGGAATCTTGCATGCTGAAGCGTTTCAAGACAGTGTCTATGTATGAAACTTGCGATTACCCGATCATCCTTTTCTTGCGATCTCGAGTGATCTTGATCCCAAGGATGTGTCCGGCTTTCCCTAAGTCTTTCATATCAAACCTGCTTTTGAAAAACATGCCCTTACGCCCCGATCACACCTTCACATCGTTCCCGATGATCACAATGTCATCTACGTATAGTACTAAGAATATCAATGCAGTTCCGACACGCTTTTTATACACACAACTTTCAAACTCATTTTGATCAAACCCATAAGACTTTATTACATTATCAAAACTTTGGTTCCAAGCTCTGGATGCCTGTTTGAGTCCGTAAATGGACCTCTTGAGCTTACAAACTAGGTGTTCTTGGCCTGTTTCAATGAAACCTTGGGGTTGTTGCATATAGATCTCTTCATCAAGCCTTCCGTTAAGGAAAGCTGTCTTGACATCCATTTGCCAGATTTCAAAGTTGAAATGCGCAGCAATCGATAAGAGAATACGGATGGACTTAAGCATGGCTACGGGCGAAAAAATTTCCTCATAATCGATCCCTTCTTTCTGAGTGTAACCTTTCGCCACTAGTCTTGCTTTAAAGGTTTCAACCTTCCCGTCCGGTCCTCTTTTCCTCTTATACACCCACTTGCATCCAATGGGTTTGACCCCATTAAGTGGTTCGATTAGCTCCCACACTCTATAATGAAACATAGAACCCATTTCGGCTTTCATTGTTGTTTGCCAAGAATCGGCATCCTTATCTTGGAGTGCCTCGTCATATGTCCATGGGTCTCGATTAAATTTGTCCGAATCAAGTCTCGAGGACTCTCCTATTCCCATGAATCTCTCGGCTGTCTAACAACCCTCCCACTACGACGAGGCTCCGGTTGAAAGCGTATCATTTGGTATATCATCTAAAGACAGTTGGTAATGCGAGGTTTGCCCTCTAAGCTCATTTAAGGTAATCTCACTTCTGGGTTTTCTTTGGTTCATATAGTCTTCTTCCAAAAATCTAAAGTGGGTGTTGATTACCACCTTTTGATCTTCGGAACTATAGAACATACACCCTTTTGTTCCCTCGAGGTATCCTAAAAACAGCCTTAATTCTGATCGAGGATCCAACTTACCGGCTTCCTTGTCCAACACGTGGGCGGACACCCCCAAATTCTCATGTGTCTCATACTAGGCTTACGCCCGGGTCCACAATTCTTTGGGAGTTTTGGGAACCGATTTGGATAGCACCAAGTTCAGAATGTAAGCCGTTGTTTCCAAGGCATGACCCCGAAACGACTCGGGAAGATCCACATAACTCATCATTGATCTAACCATTTCCAAAAGAATTCTATTTCTTCGCTCTGCAACCCTGTTTTGTTGAGGGGTTTTGGGTGTAGTGAGCTGGGATACAATCCCTTCATCAGATAAGTAGTTCAAAAACTCATTGCTGAGGTATTCGCCTCCACAATCAAATCGTAGAGACTTGATACGTTTTTTTTCCCTATGATTCTCTGTTTGAGCCTTAAATTCTTAGAATTTCTCAAAGGTCTCGATTCATGCTTCATAAGGAAAATATAACCGCATTCCTTGAGTAATCATCAATAAAAATACTCATAACCTCCTCTTGCTTTGGTTGACATTGGACCACATACATTTTTGTGAACGATCTCTAACACTTCTTTGGCCCTATTCCCCTTGGCTCCAAATGCCCTCTTGGTCATATTACCCTCCAAACATGATTCGGTAGGTTGGATTCGATTCAATTTGGAGACGCCCAATGAACCATCTTTCACCAACCTTTGGATCCTCTTTTGATTTATATGACCTAATCTTAGATGCCAAAGAAGTATTTCGCTCACGCTTTTTATCGGAAATAGTTGATGTGTTATAGGATGCATTTAATTGAGTGGTGTGCACAAATTAATTGTATAGAGATTTTCCATCAATGTCCCGTAATGAGATACACTCATCATTTCAAAAATGATGTCATTCTTATTAGAAGAAACTTAGTGTCCTTTAATCGAATTTTAGAAACCGAAAAGTGAATTCTTTTCTAAAACCGGGAACATAAAGATAATCTCAAAAAAACTTTATCTTCAAAAGATAGGTGCACTTCTCCCATCGCTTTAATCTTCTACTCATGTAGCATTGCAATGTCTCTACTTGCGTAGTATTGCAAATAATCGTTACTATCGTAGCATTGCAATATCCGCCACTTACGTAGCATTGCAATGTATTCTACTTTAAATAACGTTGCTCGGTGTGATGAGGATCTCACTCCCACTAAGTTGCGGATCATTTAGAACCCTTGAAGCCAACATGATTAGTGGATCTCGTATCAACCACCCACGAATGAGAAGTATACGCCGCTAAACAAGTTTCAACAACTAGTGCGTGAGAATTACCTTTCTTTCCGTCCCTTTTGGGGTTGGAGCACAGCAAAACCTCCATTGTCCTCTCTCACCACAAATTTTAAGCACTTCCTCTTTGGATTTTCCTGACACAACAAGCATTCCTCATCTTACCATTGCCCTTGGCAATAGTTGAGTTTTATTGCTTATGGCCTTTGGTCCTCTTCTTTATCTTGCCTACCCTTGGCCTAGAAGATGAAGACGGACCACTTGTCACAAAGCTTGAGTTTGGTGTCTTATCATCATTTCGCCGAGACCAAAAGCTTGCAACAAATTTGCTAGCGAGGCCAAAATGCTCAAAAAACTTTTTGGGCGGAGTGAAGTACCAAATTCATCCGAGTCTCCGATCATAATCTGCGACTCGAATCTCAAGTTTGTTCAGATGGGCCATCTATTTTGAGGACGTAATCCCTTACGGGTTTGGCCTCCACCATTTTCAAATGATGACATCTCTCGAAGGTGATCCGACGAGTCCTCACAGATTTTGACTTCGCCATTGGCTCATCCGATTTTTGTGTGTCAAGAATCCACTTGTGCTTTTTGTGCGCTTAGGAAAATTATAATTTTTTCGCTTTCCAATCAATATAGTTTCCATATATATTGTATTGACTTTTAAGTATAATAACAAAGGATTAAAAGGTAAATCGACATCTTTGAATCGAAATAAACAACTATATGCAATAGACAAGTATATCACAAGATTCGATCACATGCATCATATTTAAAATCTCAAAAAAAAAATATGAACATGCATTACCAACATCTCAAAAACAGTTTAAATAAGCCACGTGGGGTGGGTCATTATTTAAACACATTCAAGCAAAGTTACAAACAAAAACAATTTACAAACCTTTAATATCCAGACAATAGTTGGCTCCCACTTGACCAATATAAAATTGACAGGGACTTGGGAAGTATATGCATATCAATTTTATACCTAAGTAATAACCATGATTAAATCTGATTATTATTTCGCTTTTGATCGAGCCTCGTGGGGAGGGTCATCGCCGCCACTAGTAATAACCCACAATCATCCGTTTGGAATTCATTCATGTGAAAACTATCTTTTGACCGTCCCGCTTGGGGGAATTTCTCCAAAAGAATTCACAAATAAATAAATCATGGAGGTCAAAATTAATTCAATTTTATTATCCTAATAAAATTGTCAATTAATTATTTAAACATACTTAGTAATTTTGAAGGTGAGATTTTTCCATTTGGCAACCCTCATGCAAACACATTTAAACAAAATAAATAAAGCATAAGATAAAGACAAAATAAATCAAGCAAAAATGAAAAAATAAACATATTGGACACAAATTATCCAATTGTCATGGTTTGATTTTTCTTGACTTGATCTTGAAGAAACACGCCTCGAATTTCTCCCACTCTTAGTCTCGAAAAATACTTCGCCTCAAAACGCCACGCCAAGCAACAGATCCGGGATGCACGCCCGCATCCGCCGCCGATTGCCCTAGAACCAACCTCGGACCGCCCGGCCGGGTGCAGGCCGCCGATGCCTCGGCAAAGCCTCGCACTGTCGGAGGCCAGCGAGCGCATCCATGACCCCGCTCACCGCCTCCGCCTCGCCGCGACCTCGGCGACCCGCGTCCAAGGCAGCGCCTCGGCCCGCGTCTTCGCCTGCCTGCTATTCGATCGCGCCGCGATGCAGGTCTTGCTGCGCCCGCCCGTCTTGTGCGCCTGTTTTCCTCTCGGCAAGCTCGGCCGGCCTGCCCGGCCTGCCTGCGCCCGTCGCGTGCCACAGCGTGCCGCCTCCCTACGCCTTTGGTTCGGATTTTGTCCTTTAATTCTTCGTCTCTTACATTGATCAAATCAAACAAATCCTAGTCTACTCGTGGATTTTCTCACGAGCCAAAACAAATCCGAACGAATCGAATTAAAACCACAATTTATATGCATGCATAAATAAACACATTAAAATCCATGACAATTGGATACCTGCAAAACAGATCTAACAGTTCTACTATCCAATTTCAAATTTAATATCCACGAATTAAATTACAATTTCAAAAATTCAGAGCCCGAAACCTGGCTCTGATACCAGTTGTTGGGGAATGAGTTGCACAGATCTATTTGGGGTGAATATTTAAATACAAATTTAATTCTTTAATTATTACTAACATGAATTAATCCTATATTAATTCAAATAATAATTGCAACAACATATCATGCATATAATAAGCCACGTAAAACCTACGCATGAGGAATCTACGGGTTTACGTGAACGTACCTCTCGGGATGGCAGTGAATTCGGTTGGACGGACTAACCAAAAGGACTTCTCAAGTATTCCCTTAGCCCTTGCTCGACAATCCTGTGGAAGGATACTCGCGAACAATTAACAAAAGGAAAAAAATAAACTTTGTTGCACCACTTTCGTGGATTTGCTAATTTTTCCAGCACATGGAATTGTACTTGGGAATGAAATAATCATCCCCTATTTATAGGAGAGGAGTGGTCGAAATTTCTAGTAGAAAATCAATGTGAGAAAAGATTTTTCTTGATCACCAAGAAATCTTGAATATATCTCCTATATTCTTTTTCTCATAATTAAAATATTCCACAAAAATCTCACCTCCTCAATTATGGACTATTTTCGAAAAAATGATGCAAAAATCCAAGATTTGGATCTTCTTGAATTTATGAGATATTCTTGTATTTCAAGAAATACATATCTTCCATAATATCTTTTCAAGAAAATCAAGAAAATCTTTCTTGCCCATTATATTCAAAAATTTCGAAAATTCTATATAGATAAACAAGTGGGAGATTTCTTGAATTTAATGAGATAATCTTGTATTCCAAGAATACATATCTTCATTCCATAACAAAATTCAAAGAAAAATTTTTCTCCCTACTATATCTATAATTTCGAAATATTTAGGAAAAAATAAGCAACAATATTTATTTTATTTTAATCACATTTTTAGTTAATGGACTATATGTTGGGCTACTCAGGGGCCTTTAGGAGAATTAAGATTGGACCTTCTAATGGACCTTGAATATCTAATATTGAGCCACAATATAATTCAAGCCCATAAATATTAATTAATCCCACTACATAATTAATATTGCACTATCCATCTTAACACATATTACAGTCAATATGGCTCCCGGTCATTATTTCCCGTGTTTAAGATTATCTAGCCCATTAATTAATTCAAGCCACTGAAATAGCTTTCCATTAATTAACATCTTTTGTCCTTGGTCGAGGAACGGTTCAACATTATTATCCATACCGGAAACTAATTCCACTTGCAAGATTTGGTATGATAAAGCTTATGAACCCCGCCAAGGGGGCAAATCAAACAAGCGTTTCTGCACACACGATTCTTCAGATAAATCTTAGCAATCACATGTGACCAATAATATTGCCCAAGATAAAAAGTATTGAATCTCTTTGATTCGCTACCCATGATAAGTCAAAGCAATAGTTACCAATCCCACGTGATCCTATTTAAGGGACGAAGGTTAAGAAACAACGAACCACTGAGGTCTAATTCTTCCTTGTTCATTCTCAAGAATTTATCCTCCTCAGAGGTCCTATTCAATTAGATCACCATGCACTAGTGTAATCTCTTGGTCAAGACAAACCAATCCGAGCCTTACACCTCAACCTTTCAAGATGGGTTGTTCACTTCCATCTAGGTCGTGAATGGCGTACATTTAGTTACAAGGGACTGTTAATTTAATCTTTTGTGATCTGTTATCACTAAATTAACTACAATGTAACACGTCATTTAATTATTGAACAGTTATGCAAAGAAATATATGCAACATTCAATCATATTTAAAGCATCGATGATAAACGATTTATTTCAAGAAATAAGTCCGAAAATTAGGTTTTCGATTATACAAAGTAAAAGCATACTTTTCAAGATAATCCCAACAAAGAATTTCTCGTCGAATTTCAAATTTAATGTCAACGAATTAAATTACAATTTAAAAAAATTCAGAGTCCAAATCGTGGTTCGATACGATTGTTGGGGAATAAGTTGCATAGATCTATTCGGGGAATATTTAAATACAAATTTAATTCTTATAATTATTACTAGCATGAATTAATCCTATATTAATTCAAATAATAATCCAACAACATATCATGCATATAATTAATTCACGTAAAACCTACGCATGCGGAATTCTATGAGTTTACGTGAACGTACCTCTTGGGATGGCGTTGATCCGGGCCGATTAGACTAACCAAAAGAACTTCCCAAGTATTCCCATAATCCTTGTTCGACTATCCCAGTAGTAGACACTTGTGAACAATTAACAAAAGGAAAAATAAATTATGTTGCACCACCTTTGTGGATTTACTAATTTTTCCAAAGCACATGGAATTGTACACTCACAATTGACGTTTTTCAAAAATACACAATCTGTCGACGTTTCAAAATATTTAATATTTTATCGACGACGATATTTTTCCTAAAAACCAATTTTTTATAATTTCTTTGAAATGAACATTCATCCCCTATTTATAGAGGGTGGTGGACGAAATTTTGGCAAAAAAAATAATGTGGGAAAATCTTTTCTTGATCTCCAAGAAATCTTGAATATATCTCTTATATTCTTTTTCCCATAATTATAATATTCCACAAAATCCCACCTACTCTTTGTTTTGGATAAATTTCAAAATTATGAGTCAAGATTCCAAGATTTGGATCTTCTTGAATTTATGAGATATTCTTGTATTTCAAGAAATACATATCTTCCATAATATCTTTTCAAGAAAATCAAGAAAATCTTTCTTGCCCTTAATTTATCAAAATTTTCGAAATTCTCTTATAGATAACCAAGTGGGAGATTTCTTGAATTTAATGAGATAATCTTGTATTCCAAGAATACATATCTTCATTCCATAACAAAATTCAAAGAAAATCTTTCTCCCCGTTTATCGATAAATTTCAAAATAAATGAGGAAAAATAAGCAACAATATTTATTTTATTTTAAACACCTTTTTCCAGTTATTGGACTATATGTTGGGCTACTCACGGGGCCTTTAGGAGAATTAAGATTGGACCTTCTAATGGATCTTGAATTATCAATATTGAGCCACAATATTATTCAAGCCCATAAATATTAATTAATCCCACTACATAATTAATATTGCACTATCCATCTTAACCCATATTACAGTCAATATGGCTCCCGGTTATTATTTATCGTGTTTAAGATTATCTAGCCCATTAATTAATTCAAGCCACTGAGATGGATTTCCATTAATTAATATGTTTTATCCTTGGTCAAGGAACGGTTCAACATTATTATCCATACCGAAAACTAATTCCACTTGCAAGATTTGGTATGATAAAGCTTATGAACCTCCCAAGGGGGCAAATCAAATAAGCGTACTTGCACACGATTCTTCGTATTAAATCTTAACAATCACATGTGACCAATAATATTGCTCAAGATAAAAAGTATTGAATCTCGTTGATTCTCTACCCATGATAAGTCAAAGCCAATAGTTACCAATCCCATGTGATCATATTTAAGGAACGAAGATTAAGAAATAACGAACCACTGAGGTCTAATTCTTCCTTGTTCAGTTCTGAAGAATTTATCCTCCTGTAGGTCCTATTCAGTGCATCAGTCATGCACTAGTGTAATCTCTTGGTCAAGACAAGCCAATCTGAGCCTTACACTTCAACCTTTCACGATGTATTGTTCATTTCCATCTAGGTCGTGAATGGCATACTTTTAGTTACAAGGGACTATTAATTTAATCTTCTGTGATCTGGTATCACTAAATTAACTACAATGTAACACGTGCATTTATTTATTGAAACGCTTATGCAAAGAAATATATGTAACATTCAATGATATTTAAAGTATCAGTGATAAACAATTTATTTCAGTAAATAAGTCCGAAATTCAGTTTTTGATTATACAAAGTAAAAGCATACTTTCCAGTATAATCCCAACAAATGGATCTGCTAGGTTGTCTTCAGACGCTATCTTTATCACATCTATATCTCCTCTCTTAACGATATCTCGTACAAGATGTTATTTCCTTTCAATGTGTTTGGCGCTTTGTGGGCTCTTGGTTCCCTTTGAATTTGCAAATCGCTCCCAAGATTGTCACAATAAAATGCGTGATTCTGGCCGGGCAAATTTTAACTACATTCAAGTCCACTAGGAAGTTCTTGATCCAAACCGCTTTTTTTCACGCTTCGCAAGTAGCTACATATTCGCTTCCATGGTAGAATCATGACGACGATTTCGCTTGACGCTTCTCCATGTCACGGCTCCTCCCCATGCAAAACACACACTACCGGAGGTAGATTTTTCTGAGTCTATGTCCGATTGGAAATCCAAGTCCGTAGCCAATGGGGATTGGACTATATGATCGATAAATTAACATTCTATCTCGAGTTCTTTTCGATACTTCGTATGTTTTTAATCGTCATTCCAATGTTCTTTTCCCCGTTACTTTTGATATCTTGCCACCATGCCAATGGCAAAGCAGATATTCGGTCTCAGATGCAAAGATTGCATACATGAGGCTTCCGGCTGACCCTAAGCATATGGAATGCCTCTCATGTCATCTATCTACTTTTTTGCGCCTTAGGGCACATTTTCTTAGATAGATGTATTCCATGTCCGAAAGGTACGGCCTTTCTCGAATCCTCATCTGTCAATCGCTTCAAGACAAAGTGTCTATGTATGAAGCTTCTGACAAGCCTATCATCTTTTTTTTGCGATCTCGAAAGTGATCTTGATCCCAAGAATGTGCGCGGCTTCCCCTAAGTCCTTCGTATCAAACCTGCTTTTGAAAGTCTTGCCTTACGCCCGATAACACCTTTACATAGTTCCCGATGATCAAAATGTCATCTACGATAGTACTAAGAATACCAATGCGCTTCGACACGCTTTTTTGTACACACAAACTTTTCGAACTCATTTTGATCAAACCCATAAGACTTTATAACATGATCAAAACATTGGTTCCAAGCTCGATGCTTGTTTGAGTCCGTAAATGGACTTCATGAGCTTACAAACTAGGTGTTCTTGGCCTTTTTTCAATGAAGCCTTGGGGTTGTTGCATATATAGATCTCTTCATCAAGACTTCCGTTAAGAAAGCTATCTTGACATCCATTTGCCGATTTTAAAGTCGAGATCTTGCAAGAATCGATAAGAGAATTTGGATGGACTTGAGCATGGCTACTGGTGAAAAAAGTTTCCTCATAATCGATCCCTTCTTTTTTGAGTATGACCTTTCGCCACGAGTCTTGCCTTGAAGGTTTCCACCTTCCCGAACGGTCCTCTTTTTCTCTTATACACTCACTTGCAACCAATGGGTTTGACCCCATTAAGTGGTTCGACTAGCTCTCACACTCTGTTATGATTCATAGAACCCATTTCGCTTTCATTCTTTGTTTGTCAAGAATCAGATCCTTGTCTTGGATTGCCTCGTCATATGTCCATGGGTCCGATTCGTCTTGACCAGAATCAAGTCCGAGGACTCTCCTATTCCCATGAATCTCTCGGTTGTTTCACAACCCTCCCACTACGATGAGGTTTCTACCGTAAGTGTGTCGCTTTGGTATGTCATCTTGTGCAGTTGGCATTGAGGTTAGCCCCTTAGCTCATTTAAGGTAATCTCACTTCGGGTCTTCTTTTCGCTCATAGAGTCTTCTTCCAAAAATCTAAAGTGGGTGCTTATGACCACCTTTTGATCTTCGGGACCATAGAACATACACCCTTTTGTTCCCTCGGGGTATCCCACAAACAACCTTAATTCTGATCGAGGATCCAATTTACCACTTCCTTGTCCAACTCAGAGGGCGGACACCCCAAAAATCCTCATGTGTCTCAAACCCGGGCTTCATACCGATCCATAATTCTTTGGGAGTTTTGGGAATCGATTTGATGGCACCAAGTTCGTAATGTAGGTCATTGTTTCCAATGCATGACCCCGTAACGACTTGGGAGGATCCGCATAACTCATCATAGATCTAACCATTTCCAAAAAAAAGAGTTATGTTTCTTCGCTCAGAACCCCCCGCTTTGTTGAGGGGTTCCGGTGCGATTAGTCGATGCAATCCTTCATCAGATAAGTAGTTCAAAAACTCATCGTTGAGGTTTTCGCCTCCACGATCGAATCGTAGAGACTTGATACGTTTTTCCCTATGATTCTTTGCTTGAGCCTTAAATTCTTTGAATTTCTCAAAGGTCTCGATTCATGCTTCATAAGGAAAATATAACCGCATTCTTTGAGTAGTCATCAATAAAAGTGACGAAATACTCATAACCTCCTCTTGCTTTGGTTGACATTGGACCACATACATCCGTGTGAACGATTTCTAACACTTCTTTGATCTATTCCCTTGGCTCCAATGTCCTCTTGGTCATTTTACCCTCCAAACATGATTCGCAGTTGAATTGGTTCAACTTGGAGAAACTCCAAGAACCGCCTTTTCACCAACCTTTGGATCCTCTTTGGATTAATATGTCCCAATCTTAGATGCCATAGAAGTGTCTTGTTCACGCCCCGATGAACGTTTTTCTTTTCTCGAAATAGTTGATGTGTTATAGGATGCATTTAAGTGAGTGGTGTGCACAATTAATTCTATAGAGATTATTCGACCAATGTCCCATAATAGATACACTCATCATTTCAAGAAATGATGTCATTCTTATTAGAAGAAACTTAGTGTCCTTTAATCAAATTTTAGAAACTGAAAGTGAATTCTTTCCAAAACTGGGAACATAAAGATAATCTCAAAAAAAACTTCATCTTTAAAAGACAGGTGCACTTCTCCCACTGCTTTAACCACTACTCATGTAGCATTCCAATATCTGCTACTTGCGTAGTATTGCAATAATTGTTTCTATCGTAGCATTGCAATATCTGCCACTTACGTAGCATTGCAATAATTGCTACTTTCGTAACATCGCCCAGTGTGATGAGGATCTCACTCCCACTAAGTTGCCGGATCAGTTTGAACCCGTGAAGCAAACATGATTAGTGGATCTCGTATCAACCACCCACGAATGAGAGGTATACGCCGCTAAACAAGTTTCAACAACTAGTGCGTGAGAATTACCTTTCTTTCCGTCCCTTTTGGGGTTGGAACAGGCAAACCTCCATTGTCCTCTTTCACCGCAGCTTAAGCACTTCCTCTTTGGATTTTCCTTGACACCACAAGCATTCCTCATCTTACCATTTCCCTTGGAAACAGTTGAGTTTTATTGCTTATGACTTTTGGTCCTCTTATTTTTCTTGTCTTCCCTTGGCCTAGAAAATGAAGACTTGCCACATGCCGTTAAAGCTTGAGTTTGGTGCCCCATCAATATCTCTGCCGAGACCAAAGCTTGCAACAAATCAGCTAGCGAGGCCAAAATGCTCAGAAACTTTTGGGCAGAGAGTAAAATACCAAATTTATCTGAGTCTCCAGATTATAATCTGCACTCAGAATCTCAAGTTTGTTCAGATGGGCCATCTATTTTGAGGATGTAATCCCTTACGGGTTTGCCCTCCACCATTTTTAGCGACGACATTTCTCGCAAGGTGATCTGACGAGTCCCGCATTTTTTACTCGTCAGTTAGCTCATCTGATTTTGGTGTGTCAAGAATCCACTTGTGCTTTTGTGCAGTTAGGACAATCATAATTTTTCGTTTCCAATCAATATAGTTTCCATACATATTGTATTGACTTTAAGTATATTAACAGTGGATTAAAAGGTTACGACATGTTGAACTGAAATAAATAACTATATGCATAAGCACAAGTATATCACAAGGTTCGATCACATGCATCATATTTAAAATCTCAAAAAAAAATATGAACATGCATCAGCCAACATCTCAAAACAGTTTAAATAAGCCACGTGGGGTGGGTCATTATTTAAACACATTCAAGCAGGTTACAAACAAGAACAGTTACAAACCTTTAATATCCAGATTAATAGTTGGCTCACACTTGACCAATATAAAATTGACAGGGACTTCGGAGAAGTATATGCATATCAATTTTATACCTAAGTAGTAACCATGATTAAATACAGGATTATTATTTCGCTTTGAACGAGCCTCGTGGGGAGGGTCATCATCGCCACTAGTAATAATCCACAATCATCCATTTTGAATTCATTCATGTGAAAGCTAACTTTTGACCGTCCCGTGGGGGGAATTTCTCCAAAAGAATTCACAAATAAATAAATCATGGAGGTCAAAATTAATTCAATTTTATTATCCGGAATAAAATTGTCAATTAATTATTTAAAAATACTTAGTAATTTTTATGGTGAGATTTTTCATTGGGTAACTCTCATGCAAACACATTTAAATAAATTAAATAAAGCAAAAGATAACACAATAATAAATCAAGCAAAGCGGAAAAATAAACATATTGGGCACAAATTATCCAATTGTCATGGTTTGATTTTTCTTGGCTTGATTTTGAAGAAACGCCGTCTTGAATTTCTCCCACTCGATCGTCTCAAAAAAGAACTCCGTCTCAAAACGCCACGCCAAGTAGCTCGCAGTCGGGATGCACGCCGCATCCAAATCGGCCCTCGCCGAAATGATCAAGGTCTCCGGTGTTTAGCACAGCCACAAGATCGCCGCCATCTTTCGCTCAGCGACCTCGGCGAGCTTCGCCACACGTCGGCCTCGGCGACCTCAAGAGGCGACGCGAGTGCTTTCGCCGGCCTTTGCCTGCCATGATAAGCGCCCACCGGTCGCCCGTTTTTTCGCCGTCCGCTCATTACAAGCGACGCGTCACGCGTGCTCTATGTCGTCCGCCCGTGAACGCGGCTCGATCTCTCATCTCGTCGCCTCGCCCCAATCCATGCGTGCTGCAAGATCGCAAGATCGTCGTGGCCTCCTCCTTGGCACATTTCATCATGCACGCCCTTCACGCCTTGGCTCGATTTTATCTTTAATTCTTCGTCTCCGCCTCCGTTTCCGATCCTGTTATAATTTATTTACAAAAAATAAATAAACCTAGATCTAGACTAGTCTATTACATTGATCAAATCAAACAAATCCTAATCTACTCGTGGATTTTCTCACGAGGCAAAAAGAATTCGAACGAATCGAATTAAAAACCACAATTTATATGCATGCATAAATAAACACATTAAATTCCATGACAATTGGATACCTGCAAAACAGATCTAGCAATTCTACTATCCAATTTCAAATTTAATGACAGCGAATTAAATTACAATTTAAAATTCAGAGCCCGAAACCGTGGCTCTGATACCAGTTGTTGGGGAATAAGTTGCACAGATCTATTCGGGATGAATATTTAAATACAAATTTAATTTTCATAATTATTACTAGCGTGAATTAATCCTATATTAATTCAAATAATAATCCAACAACAAATCATGCATATAATCAATTCACGTAAATCCTACACATGCGGAATTTCTACGAGTTTACGTGAATGTACCTCTTGGGACGGCAATGGCTTTGTTTATTAAACACACCAAAAGAACTTCCCAAGTATTTCCTTAATCCTTGCTCGACTATCCGGTGGTAGGACGCTTGCGAACAATTAACAAAAGGAAAATAAATTTTGTTGCACCACCTTTGTGGATTTACTAATTTTTCCAGCACATGGAATTGTACTTGGGAATGAAAGAATCATCCCCTATTTATAGAGTGGAGGTGGTCGAATTTTTAGGGCAAAAACAATGTGGGAAAATCTTTTCTTGATCTTCAAAAAATCTTGAATATATCTCCTATATTCTTTTTCCCATAATTATAATATTCCACAAAATCCCACCTACTCTTTGTTATGGATATTTTTGAAAAATATAGGTCAAGATTCCAAGATTTGGATCTTCTTGAATTTATGAGATATTCTTGTATTTCAAGAAATACATATCTTCCATAATATTTTTTCAAGAAAATCTTTCTTTCCCTTAATTATCAAAATTTCGAAAATATGCTTTATGGATAACCAAGTGGGAGATTTCTTGGATTTACTGAGATAATCTTGTATTCCAAGAATACATATCCTCATTCCATAACAAAATTCAAAGAAAATCTTTCTCCCCTTTTATCCATAATTTTCAAAAATTAGGAAAAAATAAGCAACAATATTTATTTTATTTTAAACACCTTTTTCAGTTATTGAACTATATGTTGGGCTACTTAGGGGGCCTTTAGGAGAATTAAGATTGGACCTTCCAATGGATCTTGAATTATCAATATTGAGCAACAATATTATTCAATCCCATAAATATTAATTAATCCCACTACATAATTAATATTGCACTATCCATCTTAACCCATATTACACCAATATGGCTCCTTGCTATTATTTCACGTGTTTAAGATTATCTAGCCCATTAATTAATTCAAGCCAACCAAATAGCTTTCCATTAATTAATATATTTTGTCCTTGGTCAAGGAACGGTTCAACATTATTATCCATACCGAAAACTAGTTCCACTTGCAAGATTTGGTATGATAAAAGCTTATGAACCTCCCAAGGGCCAAATCGAACAAGTGTACTTGCACACGATTCTCCGTATAAATCTTAGCAATCACATGTGACCAATAATATTACCCAAGATAAAAAGTATTGAATCTAGTTGATTCTCTACCCATGATAAGTCAAAGCAATAGTTACCAACCACACGTGATCCTATTTAAGGAACGAAGATTAAGAAATAACGAACCACTGAGGTCTAATTCTTCCTTGTTCAGTTCTGAAGAATTTGTCCTCCTGTAGGTCATATTCAGTGCATCAGTCATGCACTAGTGTAATCTCTTGGTCAAGACAAGCCAATCCGAGCCTTACACTTCAACCTTCCACGATGGATTGCTCATTTCCATCTAGGTCGTGAATGGTGTATTTTTAGTTACAAGGGACTGTTAATTTAATCTTCTGTGATCTGGTATCACTAAATTAACTACAATGTAACACATACTATTTATTGAACAGTTATGCAGTAAATATATGTAACATTCGATGATATTTAAAGCATCAGTGATAAACAATTTATTTCAGTAAATAAGTCTGAAATTCAGTTTTGATTATACAAAGTAAAAGCATAATTCCCAGTATAATCCCAACACAGCCCGCATCACGACAGTCGAGGCGCCACCCCCGAGTCCAAGAAAAGCCGAACCAACACAGCTCGGCCTCCATGACGAGCACCAAAGGCCGGGCTGGGGGTATTGTTGTGCTCTCCATAAAATTGGTCAAAGTCAACTCGCCACGTGTTCGCTGGGCGAGCACGTGGACCAATTACACAAGAAGGAGGGCCAGCTAAGCACAGAGGAGCTCGCCAAGTAGGCGAACACTTTAAAATGACCACGGATGCAACATGCGAGCTCGCCACATCAGGCGAGCACGCGTAACTCAACCCGGCCCCCATTCCGACTAGAGAAGCGGAGTGCTCGCTTGGGGGCCCACGAGACATGCTCGCCAGTCAGGCGAGCCCACTACGGGGACCTGGGCTGAAGTAATGGGGAGGCAAGAGAAAATCAAGGCAAGTTCAAACTCTTCTCTCCATCATAAACAAATACATCCCCCCATGATTTACCACCTGGGGAACCATCTTACCTGCATACCAGGCGAGCACACGAGGCAAAAGACTCCATACCCTAAATCGAGCTATGGTCGACCATAAAGAGCCGAGCACCTGCCCAAGCAAAGCAAGCAAACACGAAGACAGATCACCTGCTAAGCAGTGACCACCCGGATGACGAGTAGAAGACTTCAAGCATAGGAAAGGACAGGTGGCGACCATAGAAGGCATCTGGGACACATGACATAACCCCGTGTAATCTTGCATGTCAAGAAATAGCCAGCTCATGCTAGGCAAGGCAGCACATGCTTGCCAAACTAGTATAAATAGACCCTCAGAGGTCAAATAAAGGGATCACAAACTGTCCTCCTATCTACTGTGTTACTTGCTTTCTCTCTCACATTTACACGTGTTCTCGTCACATACACTTGTACTCGTCACATCGTATCTTATTTGTTACGTTGTCAAATACACAACGCCACATCATAATTTCCACATAAGACGACTAACAACACTTATCTTGTCCAGAGCTTTGTAAATTCTCTTTAATTAAAAAGTTGATAAAGTATTAGTGAATGAATATAAAGTATTAGTTTCATATTTATAAAGTATTAATTCATTCATATAAAAGTATTAGTGAATGAATATAATATTATTAGTTTCATATTTATAAACTATTAGTTTCATGTTTATAAAAGTATTAGTGAATAAATATAAAAGTATTAGGTCAAACAGTATTTAATTTACACCCCTAACAGTATTAAATTAAATTCCGGTCAAACAAATTTTAAATTAAATCTAAAATTTTCGTTCAAACTAACATGTCTGGCACGCGACACGGAGCTGACTGTCGCAGCATGCGCGCGACACGTGGCTTGCTGTCGCTGCAGGTGCGTGATACAACGCTGGCTGTTGGGCCATGAGCGCGACACGTGCCTGTCTGTCGCGGCACGCATGCGACAACATTAATTTATTTATTTTTTTCGAAATTTTCGGTTAAATTTTTTTTACCCACCACCAAACCCTAACTCACCCAAATAAATATACACTCCTTCTCATTTTCACACCCATATTTTATTATCACACAATCGTGCAGCTGCAGCCGTCCACCGCCGCACGCCGCCGACCATCGTTGACCACCGCCCGTGGCAGTTGTTTTATTTTTTATTTTTTCTTGTTTCATTTTCCGACACATAATAAGACTATTTTTCTTGTTTAACAGTCGAAGAATTAGCCCCGCCACCACCTTCTTGCCGCCCGCTGTCTGCCGCCATCGCCACCTGCCGCTGCCCGACATTGCCACCTTCAAGGTGTGTTTTGTTTGTTCGATTGTTTGGTATATTTTATTGTTTATTACAATTATGTACCAAGTGTAGTTGAGGGTTATTATAATTTAAATGTGTATTTGTTATGCTGTAAAGTGTCAACTGGTATGTTGTAAAGTCATAATTGATATGTTGTAAAGTGTCACTTCAATTGCTGTAAGGTATTAGTTGAATTGCTGTAAAGTATCATTTGGTATGTTGTAAAGTGTTAGTTTATATGTTGTAAGGTGTCACTTGAATTGTTGTAAGGTATTAGTTTGTATGTTTTAAGGTGTCACTTGAAATTCTGTAAGGTATTACTTGAATTGATGTAAGGTATTACTTGAATTTATGTAAGGTATTAGTTTGTATGTTGTAAGGTATTACTTGAATTGTTGTAAGGTATTAGTTTGTATGCTATAAGGTATTAGTTGATATGTTGTAAAGTGTTACTTGAATTGAGGTATTACTTGATTGTTTTTCCCAATAGAGAGCATAACTGAAAACACTAGTATTAAATATTACGAAATGGTGAATTTAAAATATATAACTTCATAATTTTTTGCTTAGTTCACTATGTCACGCCGCATCTGCTCCGATTGCTCCGTCCAATGTAGAGTATGCAATCAATGTGTTCTTGCTGAACAACGTGCGCGAGCAACTGATTGTGCAGAACTCGAATTACAAAACCTTTCTTGGAGTAGTCTATTCGATCTAAACACCCCTGCTCAACAACCTAATGACGAGCAGTCTGTTTCGATGCAGTATGGTTCATATACTGCACCTATTGATTTCAGTTTGAATACTTATCATAATTACTCCCCAATTACATTCCCCAATTTTTCACCATCAACTCATTTGTTCATGGCCTCCGACCCTCTTCCGGTCGCGCCTACATCTCATCACTCCACTCACCTGGGCCCGTCTACGTCTCATCACTCCACTCACCAAGCCCGGCTATGTCTCATCACTCCACTCACCATGGGCCTACTACGTCTCATTACTCCACTCACCAGGGCCCCTCTACATCTCATCACTCCACTCACCAGGGCCCATATATGTCTATGGAAATTGAGAATGAGGATGAATACGAAAGTGCTCCGCATTCAACATAAGCTCGTCCTCGCCACATAGTGATTGGTAGACGACGACGTCCATGCCTAGAGGACCTGTAGATCCAAGTGTGTTGTGTGCTTTCAAAGCACACAATGCCAAAAAATATGGGACAAATACATGTTTTTTTTAATTATTATTTCAAACGGTTACGATATGCAAATTAACGAGTTTATTTTTATGTAAAAATATGTAGACATTTCGTAAGATCCTCGATGGCCAGACTCGAATGAAATGTCTTGATAAATGGTCATCGAATTCATTCGATCATGTCGATCATTCCTTTGTCCTCATTAGAAACTCTGGATTGGAGTGTATGGGGCGAATGATGTTTCAATCCAACAACATGCCCCTCATTACAGCATGCGTCGAACTGTGGCACCCTAAGACGAACACTTTTCATATGCCTTTCGGTGAGATGACGATCACACTCCACGACGTTCACGCTATCCTTGATAAACTGAAAATAAAGTTAATTTTTAATAAATCAAATTTTTAATTTTTTATCAATTAATTTTATTAATAATAAAATTAACTTTTTCCAATGTAGGCTTGAACATAAATGACCTCCTAGTCATTGGCAACAAAAGTTGTATTGACCTTGCATTGATTAGTGCATACGGATGTAGGAGATATAATCAAAGTAGTGCCATCCTTGACACCATACGAAAAAGGTGTCAAGAGAATAATAACCTGAGCGATGTCTCTATTGCTCGATGTTACCTGTGGTACTTGATGGGGGCTACACTATTTGTTGATAAAACGCGTGATTCTGTCCCCAAGGATTATCTAGAGGTGTTGGGTGATCTCGATACTGGTGTCCCTAACTATGCATGGGGAGCCGCCGCATTGGCGTATTTATATCATCAGCTTGGGGCGGCATCCAGACGTGAGACGGCACAGATTGCGGGCTGCTTAACATTACTTGAGGTCAAAATTCCATTTCAATAATATTTCCAATGATATTCAATACACTGTTATAGATATATTGTTACATATAATAACTTAAACTCATTACAAATTTTCAGTGCTGGATATACGAGTACTTCATTGAGTTGCGCAAACGCAGCGAAGCTTCTTATTATGTCTCTGGTACCCCACTAGCATTGCGATGGAACGCCTCCCAAAGATTCACTCCGAAGAAAGAGGATCTTGTACATTATCGCAAACTATTGGATAATTACCCATCAAGTCATGTATGTTTCTCATTCTCATTCTCAATACATCTTAATAGAAATAGTTCTTTTATAATTTAAGTAATAAAATATCTTATAAAAATATTTTTCATACATTATAGGTCAATTGGACTCCATTAGGCGTTCCTGCTTCAATCCCTGCCCCATCGTTATTCCACGGGTGCGTTCAATTTCTGGACTACGCCGAAGGGTATATGCCTAAAAGGGTTGCACGATAATTTGGGAGAGTTCAGGGCATACCCCCAGCACCGATCGACTTCGATTGTAATCGTTCAAATTTGGGTGTCAAGACAAAGGGCTACAAGAAGGTGTATGGGCCTACGGTCGCATATTGGAACGAGATGGGCAATCACAATTACCTACTCGGGGACCTTGGTCCCGAAACTCTAGTTGTGGATCGTATCACGCCGGATTATGCTACATGGTATGCAATGATAACACATCTGAGAGAGCAAACCCTGAACACGACGAAAACAATGTGTACGTCAATGCCATGCATGGTTCAGCGCAACATAGGTTGGGACACGTGAGGAAAAACACGCAGTCTTTGCTCCAGCAAGTTAGTGAGGATCCACAATGTCCAAATTATGTCAATACTGGACTTAACGTAATTGCCCAACATGCTGGTACCGCAATATTGTCCAATCCTGGATTTTGGGGACCGCAAGAAGGATATCACCCTGAACAATTCACCCAACCAATACAGCCTGGTTGGTGGAACGAATTCACATATCCACACTATTACCAAAACCAGCCCAACAACTCAGACGTCGACAATAACAATCAATAGTCCATTTATTTTGAATTTTTTTATTTTAATATTTGATGGATTATTTATTTGTACTAAATTGCTCTAGATGATGAATTAGCATTGCAATTTTTTATCTCTTGTTAAATTTTTTACTGTTGACGTATTTTAATTTCTGTTAATTTTTATAAATTTTAAAAAATAATGTTTTTTATCTTCTTTTTATAGTAATTTATTTTAAATAAATTTATATAAAAATCAATTATAATAGTGAACTTACTTACCTAAATTTATAAAAACTAATATATTTGTATATCTTATTAAAAGATGAGTGCAAAAAAAAGAACATCAGGGAATGACAACAATGTCGATAACCAGGAAAGACCCCCGCCATTGCTGTGGTTGGACAAAGATGGGAGGTAATCTAATTTTTTTAAATAATATCACGTTTGAAATTTTTATAAATAATATTGTTCTTAATATGGACAAACTACTTGGACACGACAGTTTCATCACACGGTTTGGATATTGTGTCAATACCATGGTACGCGGTATATGCTGCAAGTACCTTGACACAAAATGGACAAACTGTCCCATGGTTCCTTCCGAGTGTCGGGAACACATGTGGACTATATTCGCACTAGGTTTAATCATGTTTGCATTTTACACTTACTATTATTTTGTAAAACTATATATCTTAATAAAAATCTTTATTATTTTAATTACAAGGAAAATTCAGGATTAATGGAGTTCCAACTTATTTCAGAATAACATTTTTAAAGGTTTGTGCAACATTCATGCGTCAAGGATGGAGAAACCCCCAATTAGATGTTGAAGTGCCACAGATAAAAAAGAGACGATGCTTAGATTGGGGAAAAAACATTTAAATTTCATATATGTATATTATTAATTAAAACTGTATTAAATTGATGTTTAATATTATTTGAACACATATTTTTAGAGTGCTTACTATTATTTGTATCAAATTGATCCTTTATTAATTAAAATATAAAATAACTACATATTTATTCTTAATTAATTAATTATTTTAAATCATTAATATAATAAAAAAACATAAACAAATTAAACAAATAAAAAAAGATATCACCAATCATCAAAAACTCATCAACAATCATCACCAATCATTATCATCACACCACTCATCATCATCACCAATCAATCATCACCACTCAAATCCATCAATTCAAGTGGAGATAGCATTAGTGCCCCTAAGGTATTCATTATTCATTTGTCTGAATAATCATCTCATCTCTCCCGCTTCTCTCTCTTTCAAAAATGTGCAGGCAACAATTATTTCTCTTGGACGCAGACCTAAATCATCAATTGGGACTCCATCTAATGATATAAAATCCACAAATCGGACTCACACACGACCGACAATAAATTCCAAATTACATTCGCCTCTTATATTATTTAAATTAAATATGGCATCATTTTATATTCCTTTATCTAAATACTCAAATTAACAAAATACTATCCCATCCAAAAGTATTTTTATATCCCGAGACACTCTAATGATACAAGATCAAAACTCATTAAATAATTAAAATAAATTCAAACTGAATTGAAAGATAATTGAGTAAATCACATTTAATTTAAATTATCACACGATACATCAAGAATTATGAACTTTGCCATATCATAATTCCCAAAAATAAACAGAATAAACAAATGCATTTTCTAAACGAAATTTTTATCACGATTCCAGCAATACCAAGACATATCTCCAATCTTATTGTACTAAAATAAAACAGCTTCTACACTAAATTTACACTAGCAGATGCTATTTGAATTGTGTAAACACAACCTAACAAATCACCAATACAACATATTGAATGGACTTGAGGCTTGTTTTCAAACCCATTTGTAATAGTTAGAATCACTTTTTTTTCTATTTTTTTTAAGTTGGCAAGACCCAACTTTTTAAAAAAATAAGTGATTCTTGTGTCCGACTAGTGGTTTAAAACACCACCTTACTGTCCTAAAAATAATTGCCCATTATGGTACAACACCAAGCCCCAATGCTCCAACAGTATACATCTTGTGTGTTAACAACAGTGCAACAACCATATGCTCTACATTCTTGCAGCTTTCCTGAAGAAACAAAATGTAAATTTAATCATATGACCTGAAACTATACACATTGCTAAACTATTCCACTTTTCTTATTGTGTTGTCAACTTTTTTTTTATATACAGATTTGATTCGGCAACTACTATCATGAAATGCAAAAGGAGACATATATACTTCTATGCACCAGTTGCACCTACAACTCAAGTGCATTTTTAAATGGTATTAGTTGTTTTCACTGACAGCATTAGTTGTTTTCACTGACAGCATTAGTTGTTTTCATTGAACAGTATTAGTTGTTTACCAGTTGCGCGGTGCAACTGGTGCTAAAGTGTTACTCCCAACAGAAACATTAACAATATGATTGGATGCGGGTTTTAAGGAGAAATAGACTACTAAGATGTCTCTCCCACCTTCATATGTTACTTCTTTTAATTTACCTTTTGCTACATTTCATTTTCGGTTTAAATCTGAGGTCCAAACATGTCTAGTAAAACACTCTTGTTAAGATGAGCAAGGATGGGAGATTACCTGACACTTAATATTTAGCAATTACAAAATTCCCATTCTTCTTTTGACAAATCCAGGAACTCAGAATTACCATCTTCAAACATGATCTGTAGTTGGAAAAATCAATAGGTTAGTATTGTAATTTGAGCTAGAAATAGCGTTCTGCAGAAGTGACTGCTGCCCTCACCAAATGTTTTCTCCTGGTGTGATCAAAGCGTTTTATTATCCCAAACGACCTGATAAAGATGCAATGGTAACAGAATATTCAGCAAGCTATGAGAGGAAACTGAAAGGGAAAGGGGGCATGATAGATAGCAAAGTCACTAATAAATTGTATCACATCTATAAACTCATCTGTAGGGCTTACATAGCAGGGTATCATAAGAATGACAAAGATATTTATGCTTTCTGGTTTCAAGTACTATTATTCTTATGTTGAAAGAGGTAAATTAAATGACATAGTCTTGTATGCACCAGTTGCACCATGCAATTCAAGTGCATTTTCACCGAACAGTATTGGTTTTATAATGAAAAGTATTAGTTGTGTACAGTTGCACAGACACAACTGGTGTACAAGAGACTTACTCAAATTAAATATAACAAGATCGGATAAACCTGCAAAAAATATGTGCACGTATGATTCTTCAGAAATAACAGACACTCACACAGACTACTAAAACAGATTCATCCTAATAAATCACTTTGTATAACTATTAACAATTCGTCCAATTATACTGTCATTAGATCTTCCAAAGTCAAATAAACGAATAAGAATATTCCATGAGTCATACCTTATACCAGAAAAATGCAAAATCCTAATTACCGAACCAATACAATTCAAACGCCTCTTTTTGCGCTGAGAAGGATAACCCCTTAAAATTCCTAGAAAATAAATCATGACAATATAAGTTATACAAATATGTCCATTACAAAAGTCAGTTTGATAGATGAAGAGAAGAAATAAGCCCTTGAAAAGCTGGAGCACATACCTACATCAGGAACTCCATTCGTGTAGACCTTCCAATAAGGGAAATTGCATTCATTTTAGCCCATATAATATATATAACAAGAAATAAAAGACGGAAGAGAGAGCAGATGATACTATTGATAGTATAATATCACCCTTCAATGTATTTGTATGCATCAACTGTAATAATAATAAATTATTCCCACTCAAAAATCTATTTTTATTGTCACATGCCCTTGTTATGGTTGGTCCTTTAATTCACTATCAGATAGTGAGGGTATAACAGTAAATTACCAAACATAACTAGCAATCAAAAGAACAAATGAACTCTAATCTAGCAACATTTCTAGAAAATGGATCCTAGATTCCCTTGTGTTCTTGTTTATTTCTATTCAAAATTTCCTTTACTAGTATAATTTAATCGAATAACCTGACAGGTCTTTTTTTGCTGTATAATAACGTAGTGGCATCCATGCATAAGTCAAAATCTAGTTGATTTTCGCAATGGCTAATGATTTATACTGATCTTAACATATAAAAGTATAGAAATTCCAAGAGTCTCACATTTCTTCAAACTTCATCTAATCTCTGGTTCAAAGAATCATTCTCTTTGCTACCCTTTTAAAGCAGATATTTCACCAAGATTTAATTAGTGGATCCAATCACCCATTTCGGTGTGAATATTAACGACTTAGTAGAGTCAGCACAAAAAGGCCACTCAAGACAGCTGTATCACTAGAAAGATGTTCCTAATTTCCTCTTTTCCCCCCTTTCTTTTCCCCTTCCATATTCATGATTTTCCTTTTCTTATTTCTTTTAATTGCACACCCTAAGAGGCTGTTTTCTTCTCTAAGTTTAAATTTTGGCATCCATAACTAGTTTGCTCTTATTCGAAGACTAATGATTATGCTAATCTTAGCAGATAACAGCACATAAATTCCTAAATCTAGCTTTTATTAAACCTTCATCTTCTCGCTAGTTCAATTAATCACGCTGTTTATGGCCTTAAAAAGAGGGTCCTAGTTTGTTTTATCTTCTGTCCCTTCTACAGTAAAATTTTATTTTCTAAATTCTTTTAATAGCACACCCCCATAGGCTGTTTACTGCCTTAAAATCATGTTCCGGCGCTGGTCAAAGCATAGTTGGCTCTTTCTTAATGGCAAATGATTCATACTGATCCTAACAATTACCAGAATACAAATTCAAAAACCAGGCTTCTGTTAAACCTTCATCTATCTCTGGTTCAAACCATCATGCTTTTTCAACCGTATGCACCAAAAGGCTCATGCACAGTTTCCTCATCCATAGATCGATTTATCAAAATATCCACGATACCATATTTCAACCCTTTTTCAAGTCTCCGACTCTCAACTCTTTAGCAGACTTCAAAAGAAGCTCATGCATTTGACCAAAGCCACAATATTTATATAATATAAAAAAAACATGCGATTCAGCACCAATTCAAGCCAAATATCCTACAATACAAGCCATGATCATTCCATGAAATGGAGTCGTAGCCAGTTTATATTGATTCGAAATCAAAAGGCTATTGCAGAACTCAGTATCAAGCACGGTTTTCGGTTTCCAATATATCGAAGTAATGATTGTGACACCACCACTAAATATGGATCTCCAGCAGTTTTCCATAATAGATGGCAGTACTTCACCAATTCTCTGATCTTCATTGCATGTTATATGTGATTTTGACCTTAGGCATTCTTTCTCATACTTTTTCCTTTTCCCAATATCACACAAATTTATTTTTCACAAGATAATAATCTCACTATCACTTACTTCACTTTTTTTTTCCTCAATTCTACCCCACTAAATCTTATCAACCAAACATATACAAAAGTCAAATTCACCTTTTTATGTTAAAGGACCCCCCTACAGCCCCAAACAAACACGCCCTTAGGGTCTCACAAGAAAGAATGAAGCGATGAGCGTGAAACAGAAGTAGGCACTTCTATTGAATTAAGATGAATGTGCAGTTCATCAATCATTCAAAGACACTTCCTAACGCTACACAACAATTATACATTATGCAAAAATAAATCAGGCTTACAGGTTTGTTTGATTCAACTGCTTCTGCTTTTGGACATTTCACAGCCATTTGACATGCTACTATTTTGAGTGCAGCATCAGAGGAAGGTGTTTTTGGTTTGTTAGGTTTAACTCCCAGCTTCTTTCGGCAATCGGCAGCACCACAGTAACAATCTTGATCTGCCCCAAACTGCACAAACCTGCTCAACTTGTTAGTCTGAAATAGTGAAAAATTGACAGAATAAAATGGGATAATATCCTTTTTGGTCCCTAAAGTCTACATTTTTCCAGTTTTGATCCCCCTCTTTCACTCACTATCAAACTTGCTACTCGAAGTACACTTCTACTCCCACATTTGGCCCCACCATCAGTTGACCATCCATTACGTAATCAGCTATTTTGGGGTTGCTAAATGAAATTAATAATTTTGAATTAATTACATGTAGCACCCCAAAGTTATTATTAATTACATTTAGCACCCAAAATAATCGCATTTGCAAGGGTCAGTCAATAGACAGGCAACCAATGGTGGGATCCAATGTGGAAGTAAAAGTATACTTTCAGGACCAAATTTGATAGTGACTTAAAGAGGGGGACAAAAAACTGAAAAAAGGTAAGCTTTAGGGACAATAAATGATATTATCTCAAATAAAATAGTGTGAAATAGTTGGTCCATAGCTCATACTGATAATCATAGGTGAGATACTCCCCCTTTTTAATATCGCGGGTTGCAAATATTCCGATCCTTGTTTCACCATCAATCATCCTGGAATTGAAGAGTGAAACAAGTAAAATGCAATTACATTTATCTTTATTTGAAAAAGTATATTATATATATATATATATATATATATATATATTTAATATATGTCTTACCATTTGTGCATCTCAGTATTGGGACAGCAGCTGTGATTAATGTATCTCGACTTGTTTCCTTTATAAGTTGCATCGATCACCATGTCTCGATTTATTTCACATAGGTAAAAATTTGTTTCCCCTTTGTGTTTCATTTTCCAGAGTCTTTCCTCACATGTTTTATCATCAATAACTGAAAGAGTGAAAATCAAGTTTCACATTCAGCTGGCAGTTAGCTCTTTTATGTAAGAACTAAAAAAAATTCACCTTCGCCAACATATTCTATCACAAAGTCCCCCTGGTTGATGTCTTCTTCTGCAACCACACCCATTCCACATTTCTCGGTCTGAAACAAGAAATAACTTTGTGAAAATATTTAAGGCAATTTAATAAGATTTCTGTGGTTCTAGCTACGAAAACATGTACTTTTGCAGAACAAATAACAAAACTATCTAACTTCTTCGTGGAAAAAAGAAGCTATAAGGTTTTTTTATTTTATTTTATTTTTTTAAAAAGAAGCATATGGCTACCAGATTAAATTAATCGTGCTGTGGCTCTTCAATTGCAGAATATATGACTAATAATAACTGAGAAGCATAAGGATGATAGTATATCAAGCATTGTTGATGGTAACGAGAGTATGAAAAATACAAAGTTAAACAAGAGATACATTCCTTGGAATACAACAAAAATAAATGTCACGAGGTCATCAGCATAAAAATCAACAATATAGTGGAATCATGGTTTTTTATATGAACTATGCAACGGGACATATATATATGCAAAACAACATCCAAAAAAGAGATGCAACTGACAAGTTCTGACGATCAGTTCAACTTATGAAAGTTTAAACAAAATCCCTTTTGAAATCTTCCTTACATTTATTGTTGATTATCAGCCTACCCAATCCTACGTGGCAACACCAGAATACTCCAATTTCTATCCCAGCCTACCCAAGCCTTCTACTTTTTTAAGTTTTTTTAATTTATTAGTCTTTTGTAATTCTAATCACAAATTTAATTAAGGTAAGAATCAATTAGGATCAATCAATTACAGATTGAGCATTTATTCTATCAAACTTTTTCCTATTTGATTTAGTCAATATCCACAATTTGAGATACATTTTAAGTAGAAACACTTATTGTTAATAATTTTAAAATAAGTTTGAAAGGATATATATATTGCACATATATAAAATTAAAAATTAAAAACTTGACTACAATTGAATTTAATTAATCGAATTAAATAAAATTGAAGTTTTTAATGTAAAATTAATAATATAAGTTCTTTTCAACCCGTGTTATACGCGGGGTTCAAGGGCTAGTAAGAACTAATATAGCTAAGTTCACGAAACGAGGAAAACCAATTTCGCAGAAGCTAAGGATTCTGACAGCCCATTTACAGTTTCATTAACAACAACAGTTAAGTTAAAAAAAACCCTAAAGAAGATCACAAGAAGACAACAAATCTAACGAAAAAGCTTAGTTATCATTTAAAAAATCAAAGAGACCTGCACAGTTTTCATCTTCTTCACAGTCCTTTGATGAAATGGCTTATTCAGACATGAGCTCCCACATTTACAAACCGAAGAGCAGCTAGACATTAACATACTGTAACAGGAAACAGAATAACAATCAAGAAGAGATATACCTTGATCCAAGTTAACACACTTTCAACTCTAATATATAACTAAAGAGTATTACCATCACATTCCCAGAGTATCAACAAAGATAACAAGCAGAATAAAAGGAGGGGGAGCAGGAAAACTTCATATGCTGATTATGATTATTTTCTTATCTTTTCTTTTCTTGAAAGGAATTGTGAGTTATCTTCTTGAAACATAAATAAGCAGACTATTAGGATATGTGGAGAACTAAGGCATATTTCACAATACAAAAATCCACCTTGCGCTTTAGGGCCTAACTAAACGTTTGCTAATCACTGGGAAAGGAAATCTGGATCTATACATATGACAAGCCATTTAAAAACTTTTTAACTACTAGACAGAAAAGTAATGTATGTAACAAAAGAAAAGATCTGAAACAAGAGTTTCTATATAAGTTTAACAAATGTCAACATATATTAATCCACCTTGGGCAAAAGTAAACATTTTTTTTGTTGGGGAGCGGGGGGATGTTGGGGACATAATACAGCAAATTTGCACAAAACAAGAGCATGAAATGTAAGTTTAAAATAATGCAGACTGAAGACTAGACACGTCCCACTGCAACACAAATTCCATAAAAGAACATCTCTCCGTAGAGGATCTCAACCCTTTAGAAAGCATGTACTCTTTATATAGTGACAAAAACTTTGATTTCTACAACAAAGTCATCAGTTAAAAGCTCCCTAGATAGCAAGATCTTTTATTAGACATTTAGAAATAAGATATCGGCACAAATAACATGCATATCTAAAAAGGAGGTAAATTAAAAATCAAAATCAACACACTATCAGGTTATATTTGAAGTTCAAATTTTCCATCGAAATCAAGAAACACAAAGCTGATTCCACAGCCTTAAGTTGCACAAATCCAAGATTTCCCACCTGCAAAGACAATCCTTACTACAAACACCAGAAGATCCAGTTGACGAGCTGCAGGAACAAAAGATGCCATCATCGTCCAGACGCCTTTTAACCTTCTTAGTCAGATATACATCTTGAACTAGTTAAGATCACCAAAAAAATAAATATTTCTCTCTTTAATGCAAGATAATGATTTTTAGATGAGAAGATTCCTGACATGAGATGAACTTAATTGAATAAAAAAAATTGCAGCCATTTAAAAATATACATTTATACAGACAGAGAACAAATGAATAATACTCAATCATGATCAATCTTTGTTGTGCATAGAAGTAACATATTAGTAAAGGATACTGCGCCTGATATTGGAGAAAGTCGATTTCCATTTATTAAATGATTCAGGAAGTTGGAAATCGACTGGACTTCCAATCTCCTTCACCAGTTTACTGAATATCTGCCCAATTTCGATGCATTCAGCATCCTGGTACAGAAAACACAAGAGAGTAAAAATACTTTTCCAAGTGCACTTTTAAATAGTATCAGTTGTTTTCACTGAATAGTATTAGTTATTTTTATTAAACAATATGCTAAAGCTAGCCTTGGAGCAGACCTTCTTCATTGCAGGCATGGGCTTCACCAGGGACTACGTAGTGTCAAAGAAGAATGATTCTGAAATAAACAACATAAGAAGTAAATCACAAAGGGAATAGCAAAAAGGGCAAGAAAACCAATCATGACATCTACTTTTTCTGATCACCAAAAACAAAGAAATTAACATCTCATGAGGAAACTTATAATATTAATTATTATAATAATAACTATTATTATTATTATTATTTGAAAATTTTAACTTATTGAATTTAGTTTTTCATGCTCTCTCATTAGTTACTTCTGACCATTTATCAGAAATAATATATCAATAAAAATTAATACATGACATTAATAAAAGTTTGTGAGATTTACATAAGGCCCAGACATTCAGTCTACCACAACTAACCCTATAATTTCTCACTTTTCATGCTTTGACTAACAGGAGAATATTACAACACATAATTAGGAAAAACTGATTTGTACCCGAATATAGGAACTGAGGAAACAACCATCCAGATATAATTTTTCATCCCTTTGAATGAGCAAAAATACAAATCACATTACGTTTATCGATAATCCCCAAGAACCAAGAAGTAATCCGCCACTAAAACCCAGTATTAAACCCCGGAAAAAAAAAGTTAATTCATCAATAAAACACCAAAAGAGAACAAAGAAGAACTTTAACGGTTCAAATTAAAACGAAGTTCGAAATAAAGGGGTCAAATCTCCAAAAAATTAGAACTCATTGTGAAGTTTAATTACTCTGAGCCGCATTACCCATATTTGTTCACACACGGAAGGAGGGACTTTGGGTTTTAAAGACAAGTAATTATGCGAATTTAAACTGAAATTAAAAACTCCGAAGAAAGAGGAACGAAAAATACATCAAACGGAATTAATTCTTACTCATACCACCGCAGCAAAGAGAGAGAAGGAGGCCGAGCACACAGCGAGAACGAAATTGGGGGGATTTAGGGTTCGTGAGTTGGATTGAAAATTAACGGTCTGCTTCTCACCAACTTTGGATCTGGATTTTTGTAAACGAAAGTAATTGCGTTTATCATTTGGGCGCCTATTTTCACTACACTGGACTTCATTTATTAATAACACAAATTCAAAAATAATAAACTGCTTTCTCATATATTTAAATTAATACACAAATGGGTTTTTAATTATAAAACTATATAAATATATACTACCTCCGTCCCATTCTTTAAGAGTTTCTGACTGTTCATAAGGATTTATTGGAATAGTAATAAAGTGATAAAGTAGAAAGAGTTGTTTATTAGTATTTTATGTGATAAAGTGATAAAGTGATGGATAGTTGGGAGTAGAATGAGTTGTTTATTAGTATTTTATGTGATAAAGTGATAAAGTAGAAAGAATTGTTTATTAGTATTTTAAAAAATTTCTCTTAAAGATTGGGACAAAAATAATGGCAAGTTTCTCTTAAATAATGGGACGGAGGGAGTATATATTAGCACTATAGTAAACCATGTATGTGTATGAACTCCTCAACATTTATAAGTACATAATTGCACTAATATATACCAAAATGATCAATATTTTTAAAAATATAAACATTAAATTGAAATTTAACAAGTAGTAGGAGTATTTTTTATGTATTAATTATATATAAAAATTGATAAAAACTTATACAAGATTTTATACATGAGTAGGTTCACATTCCATATAACTTGTATGAGTTACCCCGTCTGGATCATGATTTAAAGTAAAATATGGTCTAAATACTAAAATAGAGATATGCCTCATGAGCACCATCTATCATAAGATTATAAAAATTATATTTAGTCCCGCGTAATACACAGGTTTTGCACTAGAATGTGTGTGTGTATATACCGTATATGTCATACCACTTATACAACTCGAGGATTAAGTCCCCGCAGCTGACCAACTTGCCCTGATCGCTAATGATCACACGACAAGTTAGTAAGTAGATAGCCTACGCGCAAGTGTCGGGTTTATAGTTCGAATGTCGGTTTGATGAATGGGCGACCACACTCTATTAGAAGATTTAGTCTTATCAGTTCACCAGTACCTAGAAAGGGCTCGATACTAATCGGGCGACGAGTGAAATCCCTAAGTTCGCCCAATGAATATATTATGCGGGGATCTTCCAAAAGAAGCAAGCAATCACCTGCAATGTCGATGGGACAGTGATAAGTAACCAACTATAGAAAGTAATCAACAGTGGCAGTACCAAATCAACTATTACGCCAAGTGACACATTATGATTGGTGTAAAGACTAGTATTGGGACTGTGGTAAAGTGTTCAGGTGTATGATAGTATTTTTGCATGTAATATAAGTATGGGCTTTCGGCCAAAGGGAGAAAAAAATTCAAAATATTTGTAGGTATAAAAAGGGTTCTTCAACCCAGAATAAAGGATCATAACTTAATAGCAATAAACTCATAACATTTACTCTATAGCTTTTAATATTGAAGAACATTCCCTTTCTTCTTCATTTATCAAACCACCACATATTTACTGCTAAATATATATCTTGAATTACTTGTTTGATTAGCCAACACACTAAGTCACATTACATTAATAGTCCACCAAATTTTGACTATCAACAATTGACGCTAGGAGAAGGGTCTTTTTGAAATATAGTTTTCAACAGATTTTGTCCAAAAACAATAGAATTTTTCCTTCGAATCTTCAAATCTGCAAACCTTCAAACTAAACCCAGAAATCTTTCGAAAAATGGCTCAACACTCGGGAAACTCCAAGAAAAAGGAAGACACTCCCAAGAGTGAACTCCTGAAAAACTTGGAGGAGATCAAGAGCCTGGAAGATATCCAGGAGGCCATAGTGTTCCTACATTGGCGCCAGCATTAGCTCGATGGCGAATGCAGTAACTCCCATCCATTTTCAATAGAGGAATCTAAGTAAGGGTAAGAGAAATTTGGGAGAAGGGGAAAATTGCACGCAGAATAAGCACAACGACTCTCATCAAAACCCTCGCTCAGGACGAAAATCCTTTTGATCGTTAGTTCTATGAGGGACTGAGAGTACTCGTGCATGACTGAGTCCATCCGGCCTTAGCCATCTGCCAATGACCAAATCGTAGAAATGATGTAGGCAATCAGAGGCATGCAATACAAAATAGACGACCAAGGAGGACTCATTGGAATTGCTTCAACGTCGGTTCAACCAAAGCACAATATTCCACCAATCCATATAACGACGAGACTGGCTTCGCTGTCCATTGGAGCAAATACTCAAACTTCACGGTCTCAATGGGCGCAACAGATGTGATGTAGGCAGCGAGAGCGTATAATAAAGATAATATACGAAAACACAAAAACAAACTAGTTCCGTTGATTCCTAGAATATCCAGAAAAGTGACAAACTCAAATTACGTTGATTCTCACAAGAATACCGTAAAAGAGATATTGAGATAAAACTCTCGTTTTTCATTAATCAATTCAACCCCCCTTTTACAATAATAAGAACACCTATTTATAATACTAAAACAACTTGAAAAACAAGAAAGGTAAATAAATCCTAAATATAATCAAATCAAATCTTAAACATAAATATTTAAATCTAAATTGTACATAAAATATGATACTGATGATAATCAATATCATCCATATATATCTGCATCAAGATGCCACCCAATGCCACCTCTTCCCCCTCACTCTTGGTGACCGAGCAAACCGCTGGTTCACCTTCTTTACACTGGACTTGATTGAAATCTTCTTTCAATTGGGGTAACTCGTCTTGGATTACTTTTCAATCTTGGCAGCTCGCCCAATGCCCAAACAACGACTTGCCAACGTGAGATTGGGTCAAGAAGAAATTGATAGAGCCTACCTCAACAGGGTCGATAAGCTCATCCTCGAAGGTGAGGTTTTGGGCGACATTAGGGAGGGGGGGCTCAAGGTCAATTCCAAGTTGTGTAAGTTGATGAACACCCAATAAACCTCATACGTCGATTTTATATATCAGGCGGGTAACGTAGTCCACAATGCCGAACTCATTACCTAGAGAATAGGCGTGCAAAACAGCAACACGAAGGTAACAAAGGCAGAGCCGAAAGCCCAATCCGCCCCAAAAAAACCTTTCACGCCCTAGGAGGCGCTCAAAACATTCAAACCTTTCAACGACTGAGTCGAGGCGCTCAAAACATCCAAACCTTTCAACGACTGAGTCGGGGTGAAACTTCTTGAAGGTCCGAATACGTCACCCGCATACATTCAGCCAAATCCAGAATAAACATATGTTCGCCCATCCAATAAAGATCTTTTAAAGAGGCAGACAAGATGAACCCTCGCACATATTGCGTCTACCACGAGAACACCTTGCACAATATTAGCGAGTCCAAGGGCTTGTTAAGACAGTTTTGAAAATTGTTCGAGGAGGGAAAATTGAACGACTTCATCAAACGGCCACCAGCACTTGCCAACCCCAGGCTCCACCCGCCCATCAACCACAAGCGCAAAGCGAACAAGCTCACCCAATAACACAAGGGGAGAGCAAGGTCGTCACGTCCCACATTTCCCAGGTAATGCAGACCATTTTGCTCGTGGGGAGGGGCATTGGGAAGTCTACTCCCTGCATCGTCGCTTTCCAATAGGAGGCAAAAAAACCGAGCTCCGGGCCATGGACAATCTCCACCAAATATGCCTCCCTGTCAACACAACCATTCAGAAGACCAGCCTACTCGCCTTTTTGGATAAAAACAAGAATGACATCATCTATCAACATAACGACTCCCTGGTTGTCTCGATCAGAATTATGGGGGTGTTGGTCCACCGAATGTTGGTCGACATGGGGCATACTGCAATATTCTTTTCAAAAGCACCCTCGACCAAATCAACGACTTCATCAACTACATCGAACAATGTGAGCAGATCATTAAGAATTTCGGCGATGCGACTCTGAAGTCATACGACATGATAAGGTTGACCTTAAAGTTAGTTTCTAGACTATATGTTGAATCAAAACAACTAAGCAACTCGATTTTTGTAACTATTGACTTACCATTGAACTTTAACGATTTTCTTGGTATGCACTTTGATTACGAGTTTGAAACAACGACCTTAGCCTACTTTTACTATATATATCAAGTTTCCCACCATCGAGGGGATAATTGAAAATGTAAAAAGAGATAAAAAAAATGGCTACACAATGTTCGATGTACATCTGTCCAATTTGAATTCATGCGCTTAACTTAAAAGAAACAAATCAAATTGTGCAAGACTGCCCAAATAGTCAGACTATATTACAGATAGGCGAACAAACGACAACATGTAAACATACTTAAATTGACAATATATCACATGTTTTTTTTTTAAATTGAATTCCTTAATAAAACTCATATGTTATTTGAGTTAATGTTTTGTTACTTAATTACATTAAATTATTAAAAATGCTTTAGTTTTATGTGAACTACATACATTTGATATATTAATTTTGAAAATTCTATATATTTTATAGGGGTGATATATAATAAAATATAAATAAATAAACATGTCATTGTTGTATCGCACCCTAAATACCTGTATCTTATCATCCCTGCACCCCGCTATGCAACATAGGCGAGACATAACTATCCTAAATACAATATTATCATATCAAATAGATTCACAAGAATTAATTGTGATTATTTTAATTCAATTTAAGAGCATTTATGACATTTCAATAGATAACACATCTAATTCCTCAATCTAAATACAATCCAAACGTATCTCTTGATTCAAATACAATCTAAATAGATAACACAAATATTAATTTTTCAATGCATGATTAAAAAAAAAAAAATTACAATCCAAACGTATCTCTTGATTCAAATAATTCAGTCCAATCAATTCTATTCAGTACTGTGAAACAAACGAGGTCATAGTAATCACAATCAAATACTATAACAAACTTTCAATCATACATACATTCTACTATTTGCCTCCTACACTATTTCCCAGGACAGCGGGGCTGGAGCTTCTACCATACTCCATTCTATGAATTTCTAATCTAATTGACAAACTCAAAGTAGAAATTAAATGTAAATATCCTTCATAATTATTACTCCCTCCATCCACCAATATTATGCATATGCATGATACTTTTGACACATGTTTTAAGAAAAAATTAAATAAAGTAAGAATATTGATATAAAATATTGTTTTTAAGAAAAAAATAGATAAAGTAAAAATATTAATATAAAATATTATGAGATCCATTTATAAATAAAATGATTATTTATGAATAAATTACAATGACATTTAAAATAATTAAATTATGATTGAGGGATAAAGATAAATTAACTTTTGTCAAAAATGAAGTGCACATAAAATAGGTGGACGAACGAATAAGACAAGTGCGCATGAAATTGGTGGACGAATGAAGTATTAACTAAACCAGCTCAAATTCATAGAATTAAAAATCTTCAACTCGAAGTCCATTCATCGTACCACCCCCTCGAAACAAAATAAAATAGAAGAGATTCAACTAATACCACCATGGAAATTGCATCAGCAGATATTATTCCCATCAGAAAGTAATGAGTAATGTGTAAGATTTCAGTAGTGTTTCGAAACACTAAACTTACTCTAGGAGCACTTTTTTTTTTTTGAAGCTAGGTCACACCCACTTCCAAAAAAAAGTGTTTATGCACTATTCAGTTGTGAATCAAAACATGTCCTTCATTTGTATAAGCTGCTGCTCATGGGGATAAGCCTCATCGACCGCTCTTCTTAGAACGCTTTCCTTGGCCTTTCTTCGGTGGTCCCTTTCCACGACGCTTCAACATTTCAAGCTTGTTCAATCGCCTGTCATGATAAACTAAATTAGAATCGTACATAGAAATCAATGCATGTTTTATTCTTTTGTATAGATTCAGTGTGCAACCTAGAAGGCATAACAAATCAAAATGCAACAGATTAATTAAATTTATTTTTCTTAGTATGGTGTAATGAATATTATTTCTTTACATCTTTATTGATTCTAGTACTTAATGATAGCACATGGTTAAGAATGATTTGAATAACAAAAAAAGAGCATACCAGAACCTTAAAATCCAAACTAAAAGCAAACCAAATTGAACCAAAACCGAATTATAACCTAACCGAACCAGTCAGTTTGGCTCGGTCTGTTATCCAAATAACCGAATTATAATTAATTTTAAAAACATTTTCAAGAAAATAGAAATACATATTTTTAGATATAAGGATAAGAATAAGATAGAATATTCGAGCGTAGCTACATTTGATTTCACATTATAGCACTTATCACCATTTTAAATTAAAAATAATAGAATTTGGAATACTTTTTCTTATATATGTAAAATTCCATTGGTGCAGTTTTTTTTCCATTTCTCGGCTTTCACAATATGAAAATCAAAACCTAACTGAAATTTTAATTTCTTTTAAATTGATAATCGAATCCAAACCGAAATAAAAACAACCGGACCAAATTGATCACCCCAACTTATGAACAAGCACAAACGTAAGAAAAAGACGGTATATACGCTTACTCTTGCTCAGAAAGTGCCATGATAGAGGGATCATTCTTCATGATATCATGAGGATACCACGCTTTAATTTTGTCACCAATGAGTTTCTTGCGCAGTATTTTGTGAGGAGATTTTTCCCCAGTAGGGTTCAGCACATGACCAAAAATCTTGGCCCTTGCCTCAGTCACTCCTTTAATGGCTGCTTCAGCCAGCACTTTCTTTATGCTCCCTAAACTACTTGCCACGCTCATCCTTTGGATCTTATAGTTCCTACCTCATTCAAACAACGGGAAACTAAGTAAACAAAAATTAAATTAAAAGAAAACAATTAATCAACACCCATAGAAAAATAATGTCTTGTGCTTGAAGAAAGTGTTAGTTTGATATATGCTACGCGTCAAGAAATGATAATCGAAAAACTAGGAGGATGAACATTGGAGCTCATTGCAAGAAGAGTATATGACAATGAGAAGAGATGGCAATTAGAGAATTCAACTTGGATTAGTATTAATTTGCAAGTCACGTCCCAAAGTCAATCTGGTTTTTTATCTCTCTCTCTGTCTCTCTCAGATGAAACTCTCACTATCACCAATTTCGACTATATAAATTTCACTGTTTTATCACATTTAAAGAGCAGATTTTACATTATTATCCTGCTCACTTGTAAATGAATCTCAAAACTGAAGTAAATATTTAGTTGCTCAAATACCTACTATAAACAGTTTTAGCAAATTAATATTTCATATACCATGAGCACCACATTCAAGTTATTTTATATTTGTTGGACCCATCTAGTAGTCTAGTTGAAATTAATCAAGAAAATCACACACACACACATATAAATATATATGAATTAATATTATTGGTACCCTAGCTTAGTTTTAGCCTTTTAGGATAAGAACTTAGGTGTTATGATATCTATTATCAATATATCTGTTGTTCTCCTCCATCATAAAAAGAGAAATCAATTGAGCCTATTGGATTTAAGAATGATCATATTCCTCTTCCATCGTGATCAATAATCATCATTTTGTATATGCATAGAACACAATTTTGTTGACTCTATTGAACCATAGACAACCATAAATGCATATCAACTATCCCTTAGACACAGCTAGTATTTGTAAGAAAACCTCGCCTAACTCATGGCAATATGGACTCAAAGGTTTTACTCTTTCCCTAAACCACTTATAAAATCTCCTCCCAGTAAGAATAATCACCAAGTCTCTTGTCGTTGAATTTTATTCATGCTTCAATAAGAACATTAATAGCATATAGAGAGAGCTCACACTACACCAAAAATTTAAGATATAAACAGGAGCATAGATTATAAGAGTTGCACGAAAAATAAAGTGAGGAGGTCTCAAGGATTAAACCCCAATTTTCCAGTTGCAGATTTTCAACTTGGCAACAATCATGATACCCTTATCGTTTTATATTAAAAATATACATTTAGCCACAGTCTGCCGCCGTTACTTTTACATCTCTTTTTTCGAGATAAAAAATATGGAACGCCGGTCAAAAAATATATCGAAAATCATCATATATTATTTTTGGCAAAAATCAGTTAAAAAAAAACAGAGAGAAGGAGAGCTTAACTTTACCAGGGATCTGAGGGAGTAAGAGAGCGGGTCGCGTGAGATCGGAGAGAGGGAACAGAGGTGGTCCGGTGGTGGATGGGAGGCGGCGGGCGACGGAAGAAACTGGAATATGAAGGAAGAGAGAGAAGATTTACGATTTTTTAACCGGCCATTCTTTTTTTTTTTAAGCCCAGCCCAGCCCATTTATCTTCTTCTTGCTTTTGGTTGTCTTGGGCCTGGCTACTTGAATCGGGTTGGGGCTTTGCTTCATTTTTATTTTAGGCCAAATAATCAAATCTAGCACATATTTTTCAGTTTTTATCAATTTTAGCACATACTTTTTTCTCTCTTCAAATTTAGCACATAATTTCACCAAATATTTAAAATTATCCCGAATCATTATTTTCGACAAAATTCGTCCAATGTGGTCATTGGAGGTCATCTATCTTGCTGACGTGTACTTATTGAAATATAAAAAAATAAAATATCACCACCTAAAAGAGAAAATGAGGGATATAAAAATATTTCGGGTCACTATTTTTAAATTTTAGGCAGTGATACTTTTAATTTTTTTAATTTTAATATTTATACGTCAGCAAGACAGGTGAACTACAATGACACATCAGAAGAATTTTGCCGAAAATAATAATTCGGGATATTTTTAAATATTAAGTGAAAGTATGTGCTAAATTTGGAGAGGGAAAAAAACATGTGCTAAAATTTATGAAAACCTAAAAATATGTGCTAAATTTGATTATTTAGCCTTTATTTTATAAAATACAATTAATTATATATATTTTTTAAAGTATACCTTCAATTTAAAGAATGCTTCTAAAAAAATAGATTTAATGAATTCAAGTATAATTATAATGAGTAACACTTCTGTGAATCATGTCTATATATGAACTCTATCACTGTTATATACAAAAATTATCACTGTTATACATAAAAAATATCAATGTTTAAAAATATAAAATATTTTTTAAACCGTGATTTTTTTTTTGCATAACAGTAAACATGGTGCTGGCTTTTGGCAAGAAGAATCATCCCGGAAAATTCTTCTTATGAACTTTTGGCTCAATAATCATGTGTATTTTTTAAATCTCTCCTAATTCTTTCGTACAGTTATCTGTTTTTCGCTCATGAACAAATTTTTGGTTCATTGGGCACTTCTAATAAAATGATTCATTTTCCTGAAGAAGAAAAAAAATGATAGTTTTTATGCATAACAGTGACAATTTTTATAGATAACGGTGATGTGAACTCGAGTTCACAGTGACCTCGGGTTCACACAAGTTTTTGTCAATTATAATATAGTACGATATATTTTAGTATCGATCCATTAAATTTTAAATATTAAATAATTAATATTATTTAAATTATTTTATCGTACCCCTAAATTGAAAATCATGAATCCGCCCTTACAAGGGGCACAAAATTTTCTACTAAGTACGGGCGGCGAAATTTTAATATTCCAATGGGGCGAAATGATAAAATTTTATGATTTTAAGACATAAATATAAATTTTTCTACGTACAAAAAATTATAATCCCAAGGGGGACCCCCAGATCAATTTCTGTCCAGCTAATAGAGTAAAAAGCTATAGAGGACAACCGTTTTCCTTCGAGGAATATAGTCCTGCAGTAAAGTGTTCCCAAACCCGGTAGTAAAGTTTCCCTCCTATCCCTGACTTTTCGCTACTTAATTTTAAGTTCATACGTCAAACTATGAGAGTTCTAACACTAAATGCATACTCTCGAATGGATAAGAATTATAATCAAAGCATTCAATTAATTCTCAACTCACAAATTTGCACTTAATCATACTCAAGCAACTATCATTTGTAGCAAGTATGATTTCACACAAATATTAATAGAAGACAACCAATCAAAGCACCATAAAGCCCATAGTAAAATAAACATCAACTAAGAAATGTCAAATGATTAAATTTAGCCTATACTTTTAGTTTTTCATCAAATTTAGCACATATTTTTTTCTCTCTCCAAATTTAGCACATACTTTCAATTAATATGTTAAAACATCCTGGTTCACCATTTTCGACAAGGTCTGTCCGATATGGTCATCATAATCCACCTATCTTGTTGACGTGTAACTTTTAAAATAAAAAAAATAAAAAATATCACCACCTGAGATTAAAAAACGCGGATTAAAATAATATTTTGGGTCACTATTTTCTAATTTAAAGTGGTGATATTTTTTATTTTTTATTTTAATATTTACACATCAACAAGAGAAGTTAACTCCGACGACCACATCAGATGAACCTTGCCGAAAATGGTGACTCTGGATGTTTTTAAGTATTAAGTGAAAGTATATGCTATATTTAGAGAGAGAAAAAATTATGTGCTAAAATTGATGAAAAAGAAAAAATATGTGTTAAATTTGATTATTTGGCTACTAAGAAATAAACTAAGAATAATTAAATCAAAACAAAATTCACTATCATCTCAACACCAAAGGATACTAGCCCATCAATTTTATAACTAAAAATCTTGCAAAATAAAACTCAAGAAACAATTGTGGCTATTAATTAAAATTCAAAATAAAAGAAAAATCAAACTCTAAAAAACATTTTGAAGTTAAAGCTCTTAAATATTAAAGCCAAAAATACTCCTTACTCATTCCCGCAGATAGTGGGAGGGAATTGGTATGAAGACTCTCAAATCATAGTTAAAAAAAATTCTCACTCAAAATATTTGACAATTGTGTAGCTGTTTCTGTTCTTCTGGAATGGCCCAATGTGTACTGTGCTGCTGCCTTTTAACATAACAAAATCTCCGAGTCTTTTTCTTAATAAAAAAAACAACTTTAGATATAGGGGTGTTTGCAAAAATTTAAAAATTATTATAATTACCTAAAATTGTGTGCATAAGTAATTTATAGAGTTTTATATTTCTTTTAGTAGTTTAAATAAGCTTTTATAAGCTATAAGTTAAGAAGCTCCAAAGAAATTTTTAGTAGCTTATTAGTCTTTTTAAAAAAAAATATATTTTTTTTATAAATACTATCAACTTTTCTTTAAATTTTTTTACAAACACCATCAACTTTTACTATTAATTACTTTTTCTATAATCTTTAATTTTAATCACTACATTAAAACCATGAGTTTTTACAAAGACCCAATAAGCGCATGCGATTTTATTTTCATTCTCAAGTGGGGGCAGAATTTCGGCTGCTATTTGATGCAAATTGGTGGGCCATACTCCAGCTACTTCGCATGCTTTCTGTTTCAATTGAGCTTCATAAATGGTCTCCCAAATTGTTGAAATGGGTCTTCCACTTTGGGCTCAATTTCCTATTTTCCTCTTCTCGTATTTTCCTCATTTCACCCTATTTTTTCGATTGACTTCAATAAAATAATGAGAGTGTGTTTACTCCAAATAATCCCCATTTCTCTACAAAATATCTCCACTACCTTTCTCGATAATTAAACACAATTAATCAATTTAATGTAAAAAGTACATGAAATCATATCAAATTAAATCAATAAAGAACATGAAATTCGAACAGTTTTGACACTAATCAATAGCAAGTCCATTCAATTATTTCTTTTTAGATATCATGAGCATATTAATAAACATAATCCCAATGACACTGCGTTTGGTCCTGAACTAAATCTAGCTAATAAGTTCATTGAGAAACTAATAAACAATTGAGTGCATTGAGCTAAGTACAATAATGCGCATACGAGAACTTACATAGGGAAGTTTAGATCCCAATAGCTCTTCGTCATATTTCTTTTCACGAAATGGATCTTTCTTTAAATTCATACTTCGACCGATCATGAGAGTGCTAACCAGATGCATTTTGTCCATATTAAATCGTCTGAATATCTTCTAAACATATGCAGACTGGTGGATAAATATCGCCTAAAATATATTGTTTTGGAAAAGAGTGTTTACGTGAACCTGGTTCACAACATGCGTATTCATAATTTGATCAATTAATTAGTTTTTATTTTGAAAATTTTGTTATGAGAATTGTATAATTTTAGGAATTTACAATGGTGGCGTATTGAAATAACTCACGTCATACTCTAACTAGAAATAACTCAGGCGATTGTTAAATAAAATGTGTTTTTTAGTTGGAACCGACAAAAATGAGTAGTTTCGATAAGCACGAAACAACACTCTTTAAAAAACTCGACAAAATAAACTCCCACACTTTCGAAAAATAGAACCTTTACATAAAAGGTGTCGTTGTGACGGGTATCTTACAACTGTTTACCATAATCAAGTCATTCACACTTGGATATTAATTGTTTAATTAATTTATTAGTGTCGTTTAACTGATGCATAATTAGTATTTTTCAATGAAAATAACAAATATTGTTTAGTAAAAATAGCCAATACTGACTAAGTAATATTTTTTTAGTAAACAACTAATATCATCTAAAAATTTACTTGAATTTGCACTGTACACAGAAGTATTTGCCCACTTAATAATGTACATTACGTGAATTTATAATTGTTGTTGGTTAAAATATAAACGAGAAAGATTCTTTAGTGAACTTGTTCCGCATACAATGATCAATAATTTGAATCACTTAGGGTATGTTTGTTTCGGGTTTATAGTTGTCGTGGAAAATCCTCTACTTCAAAGTCCTAATAAAAAAGTTGATTATATGTTTGTTTGAGGATTTTATAGGATAAGATTGTGTAGGATGGAGAAAAATTGATTGATTTGTATTATTATATTATTGTTGTAATAATTGAATGAATGTGATGGGTTGAAAATTGTGTAAAAGTGAGGAGACATGGTGTAATATTATGCTATTTATTAGACCAAAGGGAGCGTTATGGTAAATAGGGTATATGGTTTAATAGTAGGCGTAGGGGGGGGATTAAATATGATTTCAAAATACTTTTGTGGAGTATTTGAACAAGGGGTATTTATGATTGTAAAGTCCAAAGTTCATCCTGTTAGTATTGGTGTTATAGAGACAATCATTTATAAGGACATAATACTTGATGTTATTCAATTATTTAATATTAACATATGGCACTACACTTCATTGAATATTATGTTTGGTTGTTTACATTTATTCATGTCTGTGTTCCCATGAACCTATGTCGTCATTGAGGATGTGAGATCTCATATGACCATGACATGGTTCTCAAAGTAGCCCCAATCGAGGATCATCAAGAATGAGATATTAATGATACAGTTGAGATTGATGTGCGATCTGCATCATACCCTTAGAGGGTGTAGGTTCTCACAACTACGAGATACTAGATATCTCATGATGGATGCACAGATACCTTAGAGGGTATTGGTATACCCACCGAGAAACCATTTGATATATTCTATTTAAGTGTCTACGGATGTCTCGGTTAGTGAGAGCAATGTGATATTCCTCTTGTTGGGGAATTATTTACCCGGATCTATTCGGGATGAATATTTAAATACAAATTTAATTCTAACAATTATTACTAGCATGAATTAACCCATATTAATTCAAATAATAATTTCAACAACAAATCATGAATATAAACAATTCACGTAAAGCCTACGCATGCGGAAATACTACGAGTTTACGTGAACTTACCTCTTGGAATGACAATGGTCTTGTATATGAAAATACACCAAAAGTCCTTCCCAAATATTCCCTAGTCTTTGCTTGACAATCCGGTGGAAGGATACTCGCGAACAATTAACAAAAGGAAAAATAAACTTTATTGCACCACTTTTGTGGATTTACTAATTTTTCCAGCACATGGAATTGCACCTAGGAATGAAAGAATCATCCCCTATTTATAGATGGGTGATGGGCGATTTTTAGGGTAGAAAAACAATGTGGAAAAATCTTTTCTTGATCTCCAAGAAATCTTGAATATATCTCCTATATTCTTTTCCCCATAATTAAAATATTCCACAAAAATCCCACCTCATCAAGTTATGGAATTTTCGAAATATTAGGAGAAGATTCCAAGATTTGGATCTTCTTGAATTTATGAGATATTCTTGTATTTCAAGAAATACACATCTTCCATAATATCTTTTCAAGAAAATCAAGAAAATCTTTATTTCCCTCATATTTCAAAATTTTCGAAAATAACTATATGAATAACAAAGTGGGAGATTTCTTGAATTTAATGAGATAATCTTGTATTCCAAGAATACATATCTTCATTCCATAACAAAATTCAAAGAAAATCTTTCTCCCCTTTTATCCATAAATTTCGAAAAAAATCAAGAAAAATAGACAACAAATTTATTTTATTTTTAAACACTTTTTTCAGTTATTGGACTTTATCTTGGGCTACTTGGGGGGCCTTTAAGAGAATTAAGATTGGACCTTCCAATTGACCTTGAATTATCAATATTGAGCCACAATATTATTCAAGCCCATAAATATTAATTAATCCCACTACATAATTAATATTGCACTATCCATCTTAACCCATATTACAGTCAATATGGCTCCCGGTCATTATTTCCCGTGTTTAAGATTATCTAGCCCATTAATTAATTCGAGCCACATAAATAGATTTCCGTTAATTAATATCTTTTGTCCTTGGTCGAGGAACGGTTCAACATTATTATCCATACCGGAAACAAATTCCACTTGCAAGATTTGGTATGATAAAGCTTATGAACCTCCCAAGGGGGCAAATCAAACAAGCGTACTTGTACACGATTCTTCGTATTAAATCTTAGCAATCACATGTGACTAATAATATTGCCCAAGATAAAAAGTATTGAATCTCTCTTTGATTCGCTACCCATGATAAGTCAAAGCAATAGTTACCAATCCCACGTGATCCTATTTAAGGGACGAAGGTTAAGAAACAACGAACCACTGAGGTCTAATTCTTCCTTGTTCAGTTCTGAAGAATTTATCCTCCTGTAGGTCCTATTCAGCGCATCAGTCATGCACTAGTGTAATCTCTTGGTCAAGACAAACCAATCTGAGCCTTACACCTCAACCTTTCACGATGGGTTGTTCATTTCCATCTAGGTCGTGAATGGCGTACTTTTAGTTACAAGGGACTGTTAATTTAATCTTCTGTGATCTGGTATCACTAAATTAACTACAATGTAACACGTACGAATTATTGAACAGTTATGCAGTAAATATATGTAACATTCAATCATATTTAAAGCATCAGTGATAAACAATTTATTTCAGTAAATAAGTCTGAAAATTCAGTTTCGATTATACAAAGTAAAAAGCATACTTTTCAGTATAATCCATCATACTAAATCTTGCAAGTGGAACTAGTTTCCGGTATGGATAATAATGTTGAACCGTTCCTTTACCATGGATAAAAGATATTAATTAATGGAAAACTATTTCAGTGGCTTGAATTAATTAATGGGCTAGATAATCTTAAACACGGGAAATAATGACCGGGAGCCATATTGACTGTAATATGGGTTAAGATGGATAGTGCAATATTAATTATGTAGTGGGATTAATTAATATTTATGGGCTTGAATTATATTGTGGCTCAATATTAGATATTCAAGATCCATTAGAAGGTCCAATCTTAATTCTCCTAAAGGCCCCCTGAGTAGCCCAACAAATAGTCCATTAACTGAAAAGGTGATTAAAATAAAATAAATATTGTTGCTTAATTTTCCAAGTAATATTTCGAAATTTATAGATATGTTGGGAGAAAGATTTTCTTTGAATTTTGTTATGGAATGAAGATATGTATTCTTGGAATACAAGATTATCTCATTAAATTCAAGAAATCTCCCACTAGCTTATCTATATTGAAATTTTCGAAAATTTGGAAATATAATGGGCAAGAAAGATTTTCTTGATTTTCTTGAAAAGATATTATGGAAGATATGTATTTCTTGAAATACAAGAATATCTCATAAGTTCAAGAAGATCCAAATCTTGGAATCTTGCACATTAAATTTTCGAAAAATCCATAATTAGAGGAGGTGGGATTTTTGTGGAATATTTTAATTATGGGAAAAAGAATATAAGGGATATATTCAAGATTTCTTGGTGACCAAGAAAAGTCTTTTCCCACATTGATATTTTACTAAAATTTTCGACCCCTCCTCTCCTATAAATAGGGGATGATTAGTTCATTCCCAAGTACAATTTCATGTGCTGGAAATATTAGCAAATCCACAAAGGTGGTGCAACAAAATTTATTTTTTTCTTTTGTTAATTGTTCGACAAGTGTCCTTCCACCGGATAGTTGAGCAAGGGCTAAGGGAATACTTGGAAAGTCCTTTTGGTTAGTCCGTCCGACCGAAGTCACTGCCATCCCGAGAGGTACGTTCACGTAAACCCGTAGATTCCGCATGCGTAGGTTTTACGTGGTTTTTTATATGCATGATATGTTGTTGCAATTATTATTTGAATTAATATATGATTAATTCATGCTAGTAATAATTAATGAATTAAATATGTATTTAAATATTCACCCCGAATAGATCTCAGGCAAATCATTCACCAACAATCGCATCGAGCCCACCACGTTTTTGGGCTCAATTTTTTAAATTGTAATTTAATTCGTGGACATTAAATTTGAAATCGATAGTAGAACTCATAGATCTGCTTTTGCGTATCCAATTGTCATGGATTTTAATGTATTTATTTATGCATGCATATAAACCGGGTTTTTTTTTTTAATTCGATTCGCTCGATTTGTTTTGCCTCGTAAGAAAATCCACGAGTAGACTAGATTTGTTTAATTTGATCAATGTAATAGATTAGTTCAGATCTAGGTTTATTTATTTTTGTAAATAAATTGTAACCGGATCGAACGAAGAGACAAAGAATTAAAGGACGAAATCCGTAATCAGCGTAGTGGGCAATGCGGGCGCTGCTGGCCGGCACGATGAAGCGCAGGGCGAGGTCGGGCGTCGAGCGCCACAGGAATAATAGGGCACGCCAAATGGCGGGAAAGAAGACGCTGTACCGCACGATCGCTGCCGGACGGGCGGTTGCACGCGGCACGCCAGTGGACGCGGGCTGCGAGGTCGCGGGCGAAGCGGAGGCTGGCGAAGCGCGGATGCGCTGGGACGACCCGAGGTCGTTTTAGGCCAAGTGGCGGCCGGATCTTGGCGTGCCCGATCGCGAAGCCGCGTGGCGTTTAAAGACGGCATATTTTTTTTCAAGACGAACGAGTGGAGAAATTTGAGACGTGTTTCTTCAAGATCAAGTCAAGAAAAAATCAAACCATGACAATTGGATAATTTGTGCCCAATATGCTTATTTTTCTGCTTTTGCTTGATTTATTTGTGCTTTCTTATGCTTTATTTAATTTGTTTAAATGTGTTTGCATGAGAGTTGCCCAAATGGAAAAATCTCACCTTCAAAATTACTAAGTATGTTTAAATAATTAATTGACAATTTTATTCCGGATAATAAAATTGAATTAATTTTGACCTCCATGATTTATTTATTTGTGAATTCTTTTGGAGAAATTCCCTACCTGACGGGACGGTCAAAAAGATAGCTTTCACATGAATGAATTCCAAACAGATGATTGTGGGTTATTACTAGTGGCGGCGATGACCTCCCCACGAGGCTCGATCAAAAGCGAAATAGTAATCCCAGATTTAATCATGGTTATTACTTAGGTATAAAATTGATATGCATATACTTCCCCAAGTCCTCACGAATTTTATATTGGTCAAGTGGGAGCCAACTATTAATCTGGATATTAAAGGTTTGTAAATCGTTCTTGTTTGTAACCTGCTTGAATGAGTTTAAATAATGACCCACTCCACGTGGCTTATTTAAACTGTTTTGAGATGTTGACTGATGCATGTTCATATTTTTTTTGAGATTTTAATATGATGCATGTGATCGAACCTTGTGATATAATTGTGCTTATGCAAGTTATTATTTATTTCAGTTCATCATGTCACAACCTTTTAATCCACTGTTCAATATACTAAAAGACAATTTGCTCACCGGAAAAAATTTTGTTGATTGAATCGAAAACTCACTATTGTCCTCATTTGCACAAAGCCATAATCGGTTCTCGACCACACCTAAACCCGATAAAACCATCGATGAGTCCACTAAAACGGTTAAGAAAGAGTATGTCGATCGGGAGCGGTCTAACGAAATGGCAAAGTGTACCATCTTGCTTTATGTCGATGTGTTTGCAACACCAACACCAAAACGTTGAGACCGGCCAAGAAATCATGACTAGTCTTAAAAGCGATGTTTCAACATCGTAACATTGTGGCTCGCCGGATCACCATGAGGACTTGCTCTCTATGAAAATGGTGGAGGGAACGCCCGAGGAAGCACGAGCTCTCCAGATGATGGCTCACCTTAATAAACTTGAGGTACTTGGCGCTTAAATACGATATCGAGACCCAAATTGATTTCAGAAACCATTCTCTGCCGAAAAGCTTTGAACAGCCTCGGGTTGAACTACCGATGAATAATCGAAGTTCTCGATGCCCGATCTGCAGGTAAGCTTTAGTCTCGGCAGAGGCGATATTAAGGCGTAAAGCCAAGCCTTGGTGGCAAACAGACCTTTCTTCTTCTTCTGTACTAAGGGGGGTGGTAAGAACAAGAAAAGGAACAAAGGCCACAAGCAAGTGAACTCAAGTGTTGCCAATGGCAAAGATAAGGTGAAGAAGGGTGGTGGAGTGAACAAGCCAACTAAGGGGACGTGCTTCAACTGCGGTGAAAAAGGATATTGGAGGTCAGCCTGTTCCAGACCCAAAAGGGATGGAAAGAAAGGTAATTCTCACGCACTAGTTGTTGAAACTTGTTTAGCGGCTTATGCCTCCCATTTTGTGGGTGGTGGATACGGGATCCACTAATCATGTTTGTTTCACATTACAGGGGTTCAAGCGGACCCGACAACTTAGTGGGAGTGAGGTCCTCATCACACTGAGTGATGCTACGAGAGTGGCAACTGAAGCAGTGGGAGAAGTGCACCTGTCTTTTGAAGACATTGTTTTAATTTTTGAGATATTCTTTACGTTCCGGATTTTAGAAAGAATTCGTTTTCAGTTTCTAAACTTTTATGATGGATATTTGGTTACTTTTTAATAAAGTTGTTACCATTTTTCTTTTGATAAATTTATCTGTCATGGAACGTTATTGAATGATCTCTATACAATTAACTGTGCACACTACTCACGAAATGTATCCTATAACACATCAACTGTTTCCGAGAAAAGAAAACGTTCATCAGACGTGAACGAGACATTTTTTTGGCATCTAAGATTGGGTCATATAAATCCAAAGAGGATCCAAAGGTTGGTGAGAGACGGTTCACTAGGGCTTCTCCAAGTTGAACCGATTCCAACCTGCGAATCATGTTTGGAGAGTAATATGACCAAGAGGGCATTTGGAGCCAAGGAGAATAGGGCCAAAGAAGTGTTCGAGATCGTTCACACAGATGTATGTAGTCCAATGTCAACCAAAGCAAGGGGAGGTTATGAGTAATTTTATTGATGATTACTCAAGATACGGTTACATTTTCCTTATGAAGCATGAATCTGAGACCTTTGAGAAATTCTAAGAATTTAAGGCTCAAACAGAGAATCATAGGGAAAAACGTATCAAGTCTCTACGATCTGATCGTGGAGGCGAATACCTCAAATGAGTTTTTGAACTACTTATCCGATGAAGGGATTGTATCCTTTCCGCACCCTAACCCCTCAATAAAATGGGGTTGCGAGCAAAAAAACATAATTCTTTTGGAAATGGTTAGATCAATGATGAGTTATGCGGATTTTCCCGAAGTCGCTTACGGGGTCATACCTTGGAAACAATGACTTACATTCTGAACTTGGTGCTATCCAAATCGCTTCCCAAAACTCCCAAAGAATTGTGGATCGGGCGCAAACCTAGTATGAGACACATGAGAATTTGGGGGTGTCCAAAATTTCACGTGTTGGACAAGGAAGCCGTTGAAATTGGATCCTCGATCGTAATTAAGGTTGTTTGTAGGATACCCCGAGGGAACAAAAGGTGTATGTTCTATAGTCCCAAGATCAAAAGGTGGTCATCAAGACCCACTTTAGATTTTGGAAGAAGGCTATATGAACCAAAGAAAACCCAGAAGTGAGATTACCTTAAATGAGCTTAGAGGGCAAACCTCAGTGCCAATTGTACTAGATGATATACCAATCGATGCGCTTTCACAACCGAGCCTCTTCAGAGTGGGAGGGTTGTTAGACGACCCGAGATTCATGGAATAGGAGAGTCCTCGGACTTGATTCCCTGACAAGACAAATCGCACCCATGGACATATGACGAGGCACTCCAAGATAAGGATCAGATTCTTGGCAAACAAAGAATGAAAAGCCGAAATGGGTTCTATGTTTCATAATAGAGTGTGGAGCTAGTCGAACCACTTAATGGGGTCAAACCCATTGGATGCAAGTGGGTATATAAGAGGAAAAAAGAGGACCGGACGGGAAGGTTGAAACCTTTAAAGCAAGACTAATTATGGCGAAAGGTTATACTCGAGAAAGAAGGGATCGATTATGAGGAAACTTTTTTCGCCATGACCATGCTTAAGTCCATCCAGATTCTCTTATCGATTCTTGCGCATTTTCGACTTTGAAATCGGCAAATGGATGTCAAGACGACTTTTCCTTAACTAAGTCTTGATGAAGAGATCTATATGCAACAACCCCAAGGTTTCATTGAAACAGACCAAGAACACCTAGTTTATAAGCTCCAAAGGTCCATTTACGGACTCAAACAGGCATCCAGAGCTTGGAACCAAAGTTTTGATCATGTAATAAAGTCTTATGGGTTTTGATCAAAACAAGTTTGAAAGTTGTGTGTATAAAAAGCGTGTCGGAATCGCATTGGTATTCTTAAAATTTGCACGTAGATGACATTGTGATCATCGAGAACGATGTGAAGGTGTGATCGGGCGTAAGGGCATGGTTTTCAAAAAAATGGGTTTGATATGAAAGACTTAGGGAAAGCCGGACACATCCTTAGGATCAAGATCACTCGAGATCGCAAGAAAATGATGATCGGGTTATCACAAGTTTCATACATAGACACTGTCTTGAAACGCTTCAGCATGCAAGATTCCAAGAAAGGATTCAGACATTTCGGACTTGGAATCCATCTATCCAAGAAAATGTCCCCTAAGACGCAAAAAGGAGATAGATGACATGAAAGGCATTCCTTGTGCTTCTACCGTCGAAACCTTATGTATGCAATCTCACAGACGAGACCCGATATATCGCTTTCAGTGAGGTATGGTAGCAAGATATCAAAGTAACCCGAGGAAAAGTGCATTGAATGACGCTTAAAAACATTACAAGTGTCCGAAAAGAACTCGGGATAGAATGTTGATTTATCGATCCACATACTCCAATCCCCATCTACTACGGACTTCTGGACTTCCTGGTTTCAAATAGACTTAGATTCCAAAGAATTATCCGCCTTCGCCAGTGTGTTTCCATTTGGGAAGTGTAGCCATCAAATGGACGAGTGTGAAGCGTAAATGCATCAACCGACTCAACCATGGAAGTCGGGTAAGTAGTCGCCAGAAGCGAAGAAAGAACCGATTGGGCTCTAGACCTTCTTAGTGGACTTGGATGGTGTTCTGAATTTGTCTAGCAATATTTGCTAGGGGCAGTTGCAATTTCAAGAGAACCAAGAGTCCACGAGTCAAACAAGCACACTAAAGGAAAGATATCTTATACGAGAAATCGTTAAGAGATGAGATATAGATGTGGCAAAGATAGCGTCTGAGGACAGCCTAGCACATCCATTCACAAAGCGTCTGCCTCTGAATACATTCGAGAGACATGTGAGTGGAATGGGTGTCAAGACCGTTGCCAATCTGCTTTGAGTATAAGTGGGAGAAATTATTAGGTTCGTGTAGGTGACATTAGATGTCACAGACTACGCGAGACGTGTTGTAGTATACTTAAAAGCAGACTTTGAGTATAAGTGGGAGATTGTTGGGATTATACTGAAAAGTATGCTTTTTACTTTGTATAATCGAAACTGAATTTTCAGACTTATTTACTGAAATAAATTGTTTATCACTGATGCTTTAAATATGATTGAATGTTACATATATTTCTTTGCATAATCTGTTCAATAATTAAATGCGTGTTACATTGTAGTTAATTTAGTGATACCGATCACGAAAGATTAAATTAACAATTCCTTTTGTAACTAAAAGTACGACATTCACGACCTAGATGGGAATGAACAACCCATCATGAAAGGTTAAGGTGTAAGGCTCGATTGGTTTGTCTTGACCAAGAGATTACACTAGTGCATGACCGATCGATTTGAATAGGACCTCTGGAGGATAAATTCTTCGAAAACGAACAAGGAAGAATTAGACCTCGGTTTCGTTGTTTCTTAACCTTCGTCCCTTAAATAGGATCACGTGGGATTGATAACTATTGCTTTGACTTATCATGGGTAGCGAATCAAAGAGAGATTCAATACTTTTTATCTTGGGCAATATTATTAGTCACATGTGATTGCTAAGATTTAATACGAAGAATCGCGTACAAATACGCTTTTGTTTGATTTGCCCCTTGGGGAGGTTCATAAGCTTTATCATACCAAATCTTGCAAGTGGAATTTGTTTCCTGTATGGATAATAATGTTGAACCGTTCTCTACCAAGGACAAAAGATATTAATTAACGGAAAGCTATTTCAAAGGGCTCGAATTAATTAATGGGCTAGATAATCTTAAACACGAAATAATGACCGGAGCCATATTGACCGTAATATGGGTTAAGATGGATAGTCAATATTAATTATGTAGTGGGATTAATTAATATTTATGGGCTTGAATTATATTGTGGCTCAATATTAGATATTCAAGATCCATTAGAAGGTCCAATCTTAATTCTCCTAAAGGCCCCCTGAGTAGCCCAACAAATAGTCCATTAACTGAAAATGTGATTAAAATAAAATAAATATTGTTGCTTAATTTTCCAAGTAATATTTCGAAATTTATAGATATGTTGGGAGAAAGATTTTCTTTGAATTTTGTTATGGAATGAAGATATGTATTCTTGGAATACAAGATTATCTCATTAAATTCAAGAAATCTCCCACTAGCTTATCTATATTGAAATTTTCAAAATTTTGAAATATAATGGGCAAGAAAAGATTTTCTTGATTTTCTTGAAAAGATATTATGGAAGATATGTATTTCTTGAAATACAAGAATATCTCATAAGTTTAAGAAGATCCAAATCTTGGAATCTTGCACATTAAATTTTCGAAAAATCCATAATTAGAGGAGGTAGGATATTTGTGGAATATTTTAATTATGGGAAAAAGAATATAGGAGATATATTCAAGATTTATTGGTGACCAAGAAAAGTCTTTTCCCACATTGTTTTTCTACAAGAATTTCGACCAACTCCTCTCCTATAAATAGGGGATGATTAGTTCATTCCCAAGTACAATTTCATGTGCTGGAAATATTAGCAAATCTACAAAGGTGGTGCAACAAAGTTTATTTTTTCCTTTTGTTAATTGTTCGACAAGTGTCCTTCCACCGGATAGTTGAGCAAGGGCTAAGGGAATACTTGGGAAGTCCTTTTGGTTAGTCCGTCCAACCGAAGTCACTGCCATCCCGAGAGGTACGTTCACGTAAACCCGTAGATTCCGCATGCGTAGGTTTTACGTGGTTTTTTATATGCATGATATGTTGTTGCAATTATTATTTGAATTAATATATGATTAATTCATGCTAGTAATAATTAATGAATTAAATATGTATTTAAATATTCACCCCGAATAGATCTGTGCAAATCATTCACCAACAACTGGTATCAGAGCCACGGTTTTGGGCTCTGAATTTTTTTAAATTGTAATTTAATTCGTGGACATTAAATTTGAAATTGGATAGTAGAACTGTTAGATCTGTTTTGCAGGTATCCAATTGTCATGGATTTTAATGTGTTTATTTATGCATGCATATAAACTGGGTTTTTTTTTAATTCGATTAGTTCGGATTTGTTTTGCCTCGTAAGAAAATCCACGAGTAGACTAGGATTTGTTTAATTTGATCAATGTAATAGACTAGTCTAGATCTAGGTTTATTTATTTTTTGTAAATAAATTGTAACCGGATAGGAACGAAAGAGACGGCGAATTAAAGGATTTAAATCCGTGAATCAGCGGGCGGCGCGGCGCCGACTGGCACGCACGGGCGTAGGCGAGGCCAGCGCCGAGCGCCAATGGAGAAGTGGCCAGGCGCGACGGGCGGCGCGAAGACGCGTACCGCACGATCAAAGCGGATCGGGAGTCGGCCGACGCTGGCGCTAAGTAGGACGCTGGGCTACCGAGGTCGGGTTAGGCGGAGGCGGGCGAGCGCGATGCGCGCGACGCCTGCCGAGAGCTAATCGACGCCTGCCGAGAGGGACGCACGAGGCGAGTGCTGCAGCACTGGTGGGCGCATTACGCCGGGCGGTTTAGGTCGTTCTAGGCCGGGCGGTTTCACTGGATGAGGGCGTGCATCCCGGCTACGAGCTGCTTGGCGTGGCATTTCGAGACGAAGTATTTTTTCAAGATGAACGAGTGGAGAAATTCGAGACGTGTTTCTTCAAGATCAAGTCAAGAAAAATCAAACCATGACAATTGGATATTTGTGCCCAATATGTTTATTTTTCTGTTTTGCTTGATTTATTTGTGCTTTCTTATGCTTTATTTAATTTGTTTAAATGTGTTTGCATGAGAGTTGCCCAAATGGAAAAATCTCACCATCAAAATTACTAAGTATGTTTAAATAATTAATTGACAATTTTATTCCGGATAATAAAATTGAATTAATTTTGACCTCCATGATTTATTTATTTGTGAATTCTTTTTGGAGAAATTTATCCTCATGTAGGTCCTCTTCAATGCATCAGTCATGCACTAGTGTAATCTCTTGGTCAAGACAAACTAATCTGAGCCTTACACTACAACCTTTCAGGATGGATTGTTCATTTCCATCTAGGTCGTGAATGGTGTACTTTTAGTTACAAGGAACTGTTAATTTAATCTTCTGTGATCTTGGTATCACTAAATTAACTACAATATAACACATACTATTTAATGAACAGTTATGCAGTAAATATATGTAACATTCAATCATATTTAAAGCATCAGTGATAAACAATTTATTTCAGTAAATAAGTCCGAAATTCAGTTAGTCTGATTATACAAAGTAAAAGCATACTTTCCAGTATAATCCCAAGAATCTCCCACTTATACTCAAAGTCTGCTTTTAAGTATACATCAGCATGTCTCGTGTAGTACATGACAGCTAATGCCACCTACACGAACCTAATAATGTCTCCCACTTATACTCAAAGAAGATTGACAACGGTCTTGACACCCATTCCTTTCACATGTCTCTCGAATGTATTCTGAGGCAGACCCTTTGTGAATGGATCAGCTAGGTTATCATCTGACGCGATCTTTGTCACCTCTACATCTCCTCTCTTAACGATTTCTCGTCTAAGATTCCTTTCCTTCAGTGTGCTTGTTTGACTCGTGGACTCTTGGTTCCCTTGAATTTGGAACTGCCCCTAGCAAATATTGCTAGACAAATTCGGAACTTCATCCAAGTCCACTAAGAAGGTCTAGAGCCAAACTGGTTCTTTCACTGCTTCACAAGCAGCTACTTACCCGGCTTCCATGGTTGAGTCAGTGATGCATTTCTGCTTCACACTCGTTCATTTCATGGCTACACTTCCCAAATGAAAGCACACTAAATGAGGCAGATAGTTTCTGGAATCTATGTCTGATTGGAAATCCGAGTCCGCAGAAATTGTGGCCGATTGGGGATTATCTATCGATCGATAAACCAACATTCTATCTCGAGTTCTTTTCGGACACTTGAAATGTTTTTAATCGTAAATCTAATGTTCATTCCCGGTTACTCGATATCTTGCCACCATGCTAACGACAAAGCAGATATCCGGGTCTAAATACACAAAGATTGCATACATAAAGGCTTCCGATACCGAAGCATAAGGAATGCCTTTCATGTCATCTATCTCTTTTTTGTGTCATAGGGCACATTTTCTTGGATAGATGGATTCCATGCCTGAAAGGTACAAAGCCTTTCTTGGAATCCTACATGCTGAATCGTTTCAAGACAGTGTCTATGTATGAAGCTTGCGATAAGCCTATCATCATTTTCTTGCGATCTCGAAGTGATCTTGATCCCAAGGATGTGCCCGCTTCCCTAAGCCCTTCATATCAAACTGCTTTTGAAAGCCATGCCCTTTACGCCCGATAACACCTTTACATCGTGCGGCGAGCGTAATGTCATCTACGATAGTACTAAGAATACCAATGCGCCCGACATGCTTTTTATACACACAACTCTCGAACTCGTTTTTGATCAAACCCATAAGACTTTATAACATGATCAAAACATTGGTTCCAAGCTCTGGATGCCTGTTTGAGTCCGTAAATGGACTTCATGAGCTTACAAACTAGGTGTTCTTGGACCTTTCCAATAAAGCCCTGGGGTTGTTGCATATATATTTCCTCATCAAGACTTCCGGCAGGAAAAGCCGCCTTGACATCCATTTGCCGATTTCAAAATCGAGATCTTAAACTATCGACAAAAAGAATCCGGATGGACTTAAGCATTACTTCTGGTGAAAAGGTTTCCTCATAGTCGATCCCTTCTTTCTGAGTATAACCTTTCGCCACAAGCCTTGCCTTTAAGGTTTCCACCTTCCCGTCCGGTCCCCTCTTTCTCTTGTATACCCACTTGCAACCAATAGGTTTGACCCCATTAAGTGGTTTGACTAGCTCCAACACTCTGTTATGATCTATAGACCCCATTTCTGCTTTCATTACCTTTTGCCAAGAAACCGCATCCTTATCTTGGATTGCCTCATCATATGTCCATGGGTCTGATTCATCTTGTCCGGGAATCAAGTCCGAGGACTCTCCTATCCCCATGAATCTCTCGGGCTGTCTCACAACCCTCCCACTACGACGAGGCTCCGATTGTGAAAGTGTGTCGTTTGGTATATCATCTTGTACAGTTGGCAATGAGGTTAGCCCCCTTAGCTCACTTAAGGTAATCTCACTTCTGGGTCTTCTTTCGTTCATAGAGTCTTCCTCCAAAAAATCTAAAGTGGGTGCTTATGACCACCTTTTGATCTTTGGGACCATAAAACATACACCCTTTTGTTCCCTCGGGGTATCCTATAAACAACCTTAATTCTGATCGAGGATCCAATTTCCCGGCTTTCTTGTCCAACACGTAGGCCGGACACCCCCAAATTCTCATGTGTCTCATACTAGGCTTGAGCCCGGTCCACAATTCTTTGGGAGTTTTGGGAACCGACTTGGATGGCACCTAAGTTCAGAATGTAAGCCGTTGTTTCCAAGGCATGACCCCATAACGACTTGGGAAGATCCGCATAACTCATCATTGATCTAACCATTTCCAAAAGAGTTATGTTTCTTCACTCTGCAACCCCGTTTTGTTGAGGGGTTCCGGGTGCAGTCAGCTGGGATGCAATCCCTTCATCCGACAAGTAGTTCAAAAACTCATCGCTGAGGTACTCGCCTCCACGATCGGATCGTAGAGACTTGATACGTTTTTTCCTATGATTCTCTACTTGAGCCTTAAATTCTTTGAATTTCTCAAAGGTCTCAGATTTATGTTTCATAAGGAAAATATAACCGTACCTCGAGTAGTCATCAATAAAAGTGACGAAATACTCGTAACCTCCTCTTGCCATGGTTGACATTGGACTACATACGTCTGTGTGAACGATTTCTAACACTTCTTTGGCTCTATTCCCCTTGGCTCCGAATGCCCTCTTGGTCATTTTACCCTCCAAACATGATTCGTAGGTTGGAATTGGTTCAACTTGGAGAGACTCCAGTGAACTGTCTTTCACCAACCTTTGGATCCTCTTTGGATTAATATGTTTCAATCTTAGATGCCATAGAAGTATTTCGTTCACGTCTGATGAATATTTTCTTTTACCGGAAATAGTTGATGTGTTATAGGATGCATTTCGTGAGTGGTGTGCACAGTTAATTGTATAGAGATTACTTGACCAATGTCCCATAACAGATACACTCATCATTTGAAGAAATGATGTCATTCTTATTAGAAGAAACTAAGTATCCATTAATCGAATTTTAGAAACTGAAAGTGAATTCTTTCTAAAACTGGGAACATAAAGATAATCTCAAAAAAAATTTCATCTTTAAAAGCAGGTGCACTTCTCCCACTGCTTTAACCACTACTCATGTAGCACTGCAATATCTGCTACTTGCGTAGCATTGCAATAACCGTTACTATCGTAGCATTGCAATATCTACCATTTACGTAGCATTGCAATAACCGCTACTCGTAACATCGCCCAGTGTGATGAGGATCTCACTCCCACCCGTGAAGCAAACATGATTAGTGGATCTCGTATAAACCACCCACGAATAAGAAGTATACGCCGCTAAACAAGTTTCAACAACTAGTGCATGAGAATTACCTTTCTTTCCGCCCCTTTTGGGGTTGGAACATGCAAACCTCCATTGTCCTCTTTCACCGCAGCTTAAGCACTTCCTCTTTGGATTTTCCTTGACACCACAAGCATTCCTCATCTTACCATTGCCCTTGGAAACAATTGAGTTTTATTGCTTATGGCTTTTGGTCCTCTTTTTTTTCTTGCCTTCCCTTGGCCTAGAAAATGAAGACTTACAACTTGCCGTTAAAGCTTGAGTTTGGTGCCCCATCAACATCTCTGCCGAGACCAAAGCTTGCAACAAATCAATAGCGAGGCCAAAATGCTCGAAAACTTTTGGGCAGAGAGAAATACCAAATTCATCCGAAGTCTCCAGTTGTAATCAGACTCGTAACCTCAAGTTTGTTCGGATGGGTCATCAATTTTGAGGACGTAATCCTCACGGGTTTTGTCCTCCACCATTTTCAAATGACGACATCTCTCATAAGGTGATCCGACGGGTCCCACATTTTTGACCCGTCAGTTGGCTCATTTGATTTTGGTGTGTCAAGAATCCACTTGTGCTTTTGTGCAGATAGGACAATTATAATTTTTCGTTTTCAATCAATATAGTTTCCATACATATTGTATTGACTTTAAGTATATTAACAGTGGATTAAAAGGTTGCGTTATGCTGAACTGAAATAAATAATAATATGCATATGCACAAATATATCACAAGGTTCGATCACATGTTTCATATTAAAATCTCCAAAAAATATGAACATGCATCATCCAACATCTCGAAACAGTTTAAATAAGCCACGTGGGGTGGGTCATTATTTAAACACATTCAAGCAGGTTACAAACAAGAACAGTTACAAACCTTTAATATCCAGATTAATAGTTGGCTCCCACTTGAACAATATAAAATTGACAGGGACTTCGGGGAAGTATATGCATATCAATTTTATACCTAAGTAATAATCATGATTAAATACAGAATTATTATTTCGCTTTGAACGAGCCTCGTGGGGAGGGTCATCGTCGCCCCTAGTAATAATCCACAATCATCCGTTAGGAATTTATTCATGTGAAAGCTATCTTTTGACCGTCCCGTGGGGGGATTTTTTCCAAAAGAATTCACAAATAAATAAATCATGGAGGTCAATAATTAATTCAATTTTATTATCCGGAATAAAATTGTCAATTAATTGTTTAAACATACTTAGTCATTTTCGAAAGAGAGATTTTTCAAAACATTTTCTCATGCATCGCAAATTTAAACACAATTTAAATAAGCATAAATAATGCATAAACATCAAGACAAAAATTAAACATATTGGGCACATTTATCCAACTGTCATGGTTAATTTTGTCATGTCTTGATCTTGAGAAACCGTCTTCATAGCCTTCATCGCGTTAAATGTCGAAAAAGCTCCCACTTGATCGTTTAAAAAAATGCTTTGTCAAGACACGTCATCGACCCATTTCATGGTCGAGTGCCACCTTAAGCACTCCCGTCCGTGTCGAATGCCGGCGCTTCGTCTTGTAGCACCGACGACGCCAACCGCCGTCGCGCTGCTCGTCGACAACAAGCCGCCGAGCGCCCCCGCGCCCCGCCAATAAGCCGCCCACCTGCGGCGCCAGACGCCTGCTCACAGACGCAGACGCCACGCGTCTTGGCGCCGTGTGCACGCCTCGCCCGTTAAATGCCACCCGCACCTAGGTGGTACCGCCCTTCTAGCGTCGTCGTCGTCGTCCGTCGGATCCGCATGCGCTTCGGCCCTCTCCCTGCCCCTATGCCCATACGCGCCCATAAGCGTCGCGTCGGCGCCGCGACGTGCCTCCTTGGCACATTTTCAAGCGACGACACCGTTTACGCCTCGCCGATTTCGATCCGTCATTTAATTCTTCGTCTCCGCCTCCATTTTCGATCCGGTTACAATTTATTTACAAAATAAATAAACCTAGATCTAGACTAGTCTATTACATTGATCAAATCAAACAAATACTAATCTACTCGTGGATTTTCTCACGAGGCAAAACGAATCCGAACGAATCGAATTAAAAAAAACCACAATTTATACGCATGCATAAATTAAACACATTAAATTCCATGACAATTGGATACCTGCAAAAAAGATCTATCAATTCTACTATCCAATTTTAAAATTTAATGACAGCGAATTAAATTACAATTTAAAATTCAGAGCCCGAAACCGAGGCTCTGATACTAGTTGTTGGGAAATTATTTACCCGGATCTATTCGGGATGAATATTTAAATACAAATTTAATTCTAACAATTATTAATAGCATGAATTAACCCATATTAATTCAAATAATAATTTCAACAACAAATCATGCATATACACAATTCACGTAAAGCCTACGCATGCGGAAATACTACGAGTTTACGTGAACTTACCTCTTGGAATGACAATGGTCTTGTATATGAAAACACACCAAAAGTCCTTCCCAAGTATTCCCTAGTCCTTGCTCGACAATCCGGTGGAAGGATACTCACGAACAATTAACAAAAGGAAAAATAAACTTTGTTGCACCACTTCTGTGGATTTACTAATTTTTCCAGCACATGGAATTGCACCTGGGAATGAAAGAATCATCCCCTATTTATAGATGGGTGATGGGGGATTTTTAGGGTAGAAAAATAATGTGGGAAAATATTTTCTTGATCTCCAAGAAATCTTGAATATATCTCCTCCCCATAATTAAAATATTCCACAAAAATTCAACCTCATCAAGTTATGGAATTTTCGAAATATTAGGAGAAGATTCCAAGATTTGGATCTTCTTGAATTTATGAGATATTCTTGTATTTCAAGAAATACATATTTTCCATAATATCTTTTCAAGAAAATCAAGAAAATCTTTCTTTCCCTCATATTTCAAAATTTTCGAAAATAACTATATGAATAACCAAGTGGGAAATTTCTTGAATTTAATGAGATAATCTTGTATTACAAGAATACATATCTTCATTCCATAACAAAATTCAAAGAAAATCTTTCTCCCCTTTTATCCATAAATTTCGAAAAAAATCAAGAAATATTAGCAAATCCACAAAGGTGGTGCAACAAAGTTTATTTTTTCCTTTTGTTAATTGTTCGACAAGTGTCCTTCCACCGGATAGTTGAGCAAGGGCTAAGGGAATACTTGGGAAGTCCTTTTGGTTAGTCCGTCCGACCGAAGTCACTGCCATCCCGAGAGGTACGTTCACGTAAACCCGTAGATTCCGCATGCGTAGGTTTTACGTGGTTTTTTATATGCATGATATGTTGTTGCAATTATTATTTGAATTAATATAGGATTAATTCATGCTAGTAATAATTAATGAATTAAATTTGTATTTAAATATTCACCCCGAATAGATCTGTGCAAATCATTCCCCAACACCTCCTAAGGGGGCAAATCGAACAAGCGTACTTGCACACGATTGTCTGTATTAAATCTTAGCAATCGCATGTGACCAATAATATTGCCCAAGATATAGGGTATTGAATCTCACTGATTCTCTTCCCGTAATAAGTCAAAGCAATAGTTACTAACCACACGCAATCCTATTTAAGGGACGAAGATTAAGAAATAACTAACCACTGAGGTCTAATTCTTCCTAGTTCAGTTCTGAATAATTTATCCTCCTGTAGGTCCTCTTCAATGCATCAGTCATGCACTAGTGTAATCTCTTGGTCAAGACAAACCAATCTGAGCCTTACACTACAACCTTTCACTATGGATTGTTCATTTCCATCTAGGTCGTGAATGGTGTACTTTTAGTTACAAGGAGCTGTTAATTTAATCTTCTGTGATCTTGGTATCACTAAATTAACTGCAATGTAACACGTACTATTTAATGAACAGTTATGCAGTAAATATATGTAACATTCAATCATATTTAAAGCATCAGTGATAAACAATTTATTTCAGTAAATAAGTCTGAAATTCAGTTAGTCTGATTATACAAAGTAAAAGCATATTTTCCAGTATAATCTCAACACCTCTAACTTGAGGTCAATATGCACGACATTTGCGGAGTGATGGACTTTGATCATGACTGACACTTGCACCCTACAAAGGTAGATATGACATGATTTGAGTTCACCGCGAAGTGCATGTGCGTGGTAGTTGAGACAAGAAAATAATTCATTCCTCATAATAGATTTAGAGAGAATACTCGTCTTCTCATACTAATTGGATCGTTGGTCATTAGCCAATGCACATCACATTTGGAATGGTGTCCAAATGTGATATATGTGATCAATTAGTGAAATGAGATAACATGATTACGTTATTTGAATAGACGCATCATCATTCTAGACTTAATCAGAGTATTCATGAATGAAAGAATATTATCACAATAGCCCACATGTTACAGGTTGTTGTAATTCCTCGCAACGTACCTCATATATTGAGATTGACTGATTTATTGTTTAGGGTTCAATTAAGACCGTTAGTTTGACTAATAACTTAATATATGAGGGCCTATGGGTCACCCAACAAGTAACTCTCGTTCACGAATTATAGTTGGTTGATTAAATATTTGATTTGATCATAATATTTAATTTATAGAGAAATATAATAATTACGTAGAATTATTATTATTTAATTAAATTTGATTTAATTAAATGGAATTCCATAATAATATTATATATATATATATATATATATATATATATATATATATTATTGTAGTAAATTATATATATGACAATAAATCTATGTAATTTGATTAGGTCAAATTTAAGATGAATTTGGGCCTTAATTTCTAATTGGAAAATTGCTTAGGTTTAAAGCAAAGCCCCACTATATATATGGGTCCTAGGGATCCAGAAAATTGTACAAGAAACAATTCTCTATAAAATTTATAGAATAAAAATTTCCTAGCAAGTTCAACTAGAAATTCAACGCTGACAAATCTGTGTAAGTTCTTGCTTATGAATCGCTGTAAGGATTCTATTTAATTATCCCGTATTTTAATTATGCAATTTGTATGAACTCGTTTTTGGTGAATTATCATATTCCGTTGGTGTATTACGTGCTTTTAAATTCCAACACATCCGTAATAGTCAGGAAACGAACATATCTTTTTAAGTATAATCTATAATTAAAACAAAATTTAAATTTTATGTTCAAATATAGTAGTAATTGTTGGAATTAATACAGAAGAATTTGCATTAGCATTTTTTTAGAAAAAGAATATAACGTCAAAGACTCAGTTTATTGAACACAAGTGATATGATGCAACTATATACAACTATGACTTTTCATACTTATTCATTGAAAATAAATAAATATTAAGGGTCCGTTTGGTATGACTTGAGAATAGTAATGATAATGGGTATCATTGAGGGACCAATCACTAAGAGTTATTGATTACATTGTTATTGTTTGGTTAGAACATGAACAATGAGTATCATGTGAGATGAGTTGAGTAAGTGTGAATAATTAATTGCTTACTTCTATTCTCATTACTTGTGTATCAAAATTACAAAACAACATTAATAGAAGTGATTCCCATTACCCACTTCTATTATCCCAAACCAAGAGGGCCCTAGCTAACGAAAAATCCACTTAATTGTACAATATACACAATAGTGGATCTCCTGTGTACCATATGCATTGTGTATTTTATAGTAATTTTTTTAAAATTTGCAACTTGTTGCAGTGAAACTTGCTATTTGTTACACTGAAATATGCAACATGCATTTAGTTGCACGTTTTAGTGTAACAAATCACAAGTTTCATTTCAACAAATTACAAAATTTTAAAATACTCTATGTAGTGCACGATGCATACAAGACCTAGACTATACACAATATACACTAAACTTTTTTTATATACTCTCCGTTCCCCAAAAGTATACTCAAATGGTTGAAAAAAGTTTTATGGAAAGGTAGATTAATTATATTTATGAACACAATTTTTTTATTTTTACCGTTCAACAATCATTTAATTACTCAAGTTATCATTATACTTCACTCGCAATTAATTCTGTTATTTATAAATGGACCTAATCTTTATTTTCGTAAAACCTATTTCAGTTGTGAACCGATTATTATATTGTTGGAAATTGGAATACATACAAAAATGAATCGTCATTGTGGAGAAAACTCATAAGATAACATAACAAACATTTCTGACACCTGTGATACATTAAAAAAGACAGCAAATATTATTTATAGCTAAATAAATATTTATTCTTTTCCATTTACTAGTATATAAAGTTCACGAAAATTACGAGACGCGCGGATGTAGACGCGGCCGCCGGGGCACGATGACGTCAGTCTCGACGGAGCCGCCCTCTCTCCTTTCTGTTCCGTCCACCGCCCAACGCCGATCGTACAGGTGCTACAACTGCAACTACTCCTTTCACATAATCCCCACCCCCACCGCCACCACATCCCCCTCCTCTTTCCGCTGCCCTGGATGCCATCACCGCCACCTCATTCCCTACCACACCATTTCTCTGCCCTTGCCGCCGCTCGCTCCGTCTTTCGCCCCGCCGCGAATTTCCGATTACGTCCCTGCTTCGATTAGCTTTGTGCATCAGTCCTCCGATGAGGATGAGGACGAGGGCGACTACGATTCGGATAATTCGGTTCTGTCATTGACTACTCCCGATTTCCACGCGCCCACACCGGCTTCGAAATCGATTGTCGATTCACTTCCGGTTAAGAATTTCGCCCCTAATTCAGCAGCTCCGTCGCTGCAGTCTTGCTCAATTTGCATGGAGGATTTCGTGGTCGATTCGGGTAGTTCCGTTACAGTCAATGAATTGCCGTGCGAGCATTACTTTCATAGGGACTGCATTGTTGAGTGGCTGCAAAGGAGTAACAGTTGCCCCTTGTGCCGCTACAAATTGCCTGTCGATCCCGACCCGGAGGAGCCCATTGATGACCCTGGCTTAAACCAGCGGGATGTGGTATACGACACCGATTTGGTGACTAGGGCAAGAGAGTATTATAGGGAGGAGAATCTTAATTCGGAAGCAAATGGCGGTGGATCTGATGTTGGGGGGTTAAGTTTGAATGTTGGGGAAATGAGCAATTGGAATTTTGATGCGATGCGTGATGAGGATGGGGATACCTTGATGATCGACGCATGACTATGTAGCTCACCCAGTTTTGCTCTTTGGTATGTTACTAATCACGTGATATAATGTTGATGATTTGCTTCATTTTATTGTTTTATACAGGGTATCTTGCATTCTAATGTGGTCCTGTTATGGTGTTTATGATTTACTTGTCTAATTTGTGGAGTAAATTCTAGAATGTATGATATTGGACTTGATGTTCCTCTATAATGTGGTTTTAGGTTGCAGTTGTGTATGTTGATTTGAGGTGTCCAATCAGTGTTGCTCTTTTGGTATGTTATGAATTACGTGCTACAATGTTGATGACGATTGCTGTTTTGCTTCATCCTTTTTGTTTTATAGAGGATATCTTGCATTCTAGTGTGGTTCTATTATGACATTAATGATTTGCTTGTGTAATTTGGTGGAGTGATTCCAGAATGTATGACCAATGTGGCTGTTTGGTATGGTAGGAATCACATGCTATAATGTTGATGATGATTTAAATTACTTGTGTGATTTGGTGGGTATATTCCAGAATATATGATCAAGGATTTGATATTCATGTATGACGTAATTGTAGGACACGTGCTATGATGTTAACGGTGCCTGCTGTTTTGATTCATTTGGTTGAGGATATCTTGCGTGCTAGTGTGATGTTATAGTTGTATTAATGATTTTACTTATATACTTTGGTGGAGTAATTCTAGAACATATTATATTGTAAATGATATTCGTCAATGTAATAGAATGCATTTGTCGTATTTGTATTGTCGGATGTTATATGCGTGTAGCAATAATAGCAAGTGACCAAGTGTACTTTACAAATAACATATGATTTAACTTTACTGCAATAATTGGTGTGCTTGCGACAAAATATGCCTTTGGGGAAGTGATTTAATTTAGTGAATGTGAAAAAAATTGTTTAATAGTAAAAGTGGCAAGTGTTTGCAAAATTTGTAGAAACTAGATTTGAAGTGTTCGGTAAAAGATTTGATTATAAAATATTAGGGCAGAAACAAAATCAAGTAGAACTATTGTCCTCTCAGCTTTTCGATTTTGGATCCTAGATGGTTAATTTAAGTAGAAGCATGAAAACACAAAAATCTACTTTTGCTTCAGATACAAATAAGATTAAAGTTGTTGCAAGCAGCCCCTTTATATAGCTTCTATAGCAGTTTATTTATTGTAGTTCTGCTATAGTTAATAGTTTGGTTCTTTATGCTTCATTTTGTTCTTTTTCCGCCGTCTTACACATTCCCATTCACAAGCCGATAACCCCCCATTTGTCGCCTTGTTAGCAGTTGGCATTCTAGTTGAACTTTCCCCCATTTCTGGCACACAACATTCAATTTTCGATGGAAAATGCTTTTATCGCTGCCCAATACCATTCCAAATACTATTAGAAATGCGTCCTATTTTACTTTTTTTTTTATAACGCATTAAATGCTGCCCAATACCCCTTCCATTTTTTCTAAATGTGCTGCCCAATTCCTCTTCCAAAAACTTTGTCGAATACCTATTTTCTAAAATCGCCTCTTGAAATTAAATTACTATTTTCTAAAATTGCCTCTTGAAATTAAATTAAGAGAAACTCATTTGTATATCTGGATGGGAAGACATCTATTAATTTTCTTTTAGCATTTTTCTAATTCACGGTGTATATCTGGAACTTCCTTTTCTCATTTTCCGTAACTCTTTAGATTGAACTACATGGGCTGTCTCTTCCATGTGGTCATTGTAGAAGTCTTCAGATGAAGGCTACTTTCGACAGTCGGTCTAGGTTTATATTAAGTAGTCGTGCATAGGTAATAGTCCTCCTTTAGAAGTTTCATGCAAGTTTTAAAGTGCAAACGTCAAAATTCTTTGACGTTTAAGTGCTAACCTTGTGATTGCACAACTTTTGTGGATCTTGACTTCAAATCTCTTAGATTTAGTTCCTACCAATTGCTGTTTTCAAGTCTTTTAATGAAATATCCATGTTTCTAATCCTGTATGCATCGAAGTGGCAGTAACAATGCTTAACCCGTTCTGGTTTGACTTCTCTCGCAGGTTGACTAATATTAATCTTCTGAAAATCTTGGAGTTGATTGCTGCTAGGAGTCATGGGCTGGGGCCTCATGCTCTGTATAGATTTTCCTCTTTTATTTGTTTTTCTTGTTTGTTTGTTGTGGAGGGGGTATAGACGTATAGTAATTTTCAAATTAAGCTGCAAGTATAGCAGGGTGAACCAATGGATTGCCGGCAACAGTTTTTCGTTGAAAAAATTGGGAAGAAATAAAAAATTCTGAAGAAGTGTTTTGAATCTCCTACAGTCTAATGAGAAGGCATTTGGTTTCACCAACAGGATTAGAGAAAGGAAGTGACAGAGGGAAGAAGTAAAGTGTAAACAGTTAAATCTTAGAATAAAAGGACTGATGTAAGATTGTACTCCTTTGTTTATCAAATCAATAAACATAAATTAAAGGAAGGAAAAAGCAGTTTTTTCATTGAAATCATAGGAAAAGACTTTTACTGGTGTTTTTGGTGTTCATTAACCCCATGTCGACATTGTTTTTAATTTTTTGATTTTGAGTATTTATTTTATGCTGGAACTGAAAGAATGTTTAGATATTTGTATATTCTTAACATATAGGTGCCTCTTTTCTCCTCTCTCTCTCTCTGGCAGTGAGTTTCTTATTTTCCTCTCGAGTATGACAATAAGTGTTGCCTCCAAAACTTTGTCCAAATGTGAATTTTACATGTGGATTTTTTTTTTACTATAGCATTATTATGTGCATAAATATCCGTGCCCTATCTGCATATCGACTTTGAAACTAATGGGCAAGCAGATTTTCCCCGTGGCTTGTTACATTTGCGACAAACACCATGTGAGTGCTTTATGAGCCTGAGGATTGTGAGAGTACTCATCTGAGTGCGTATTCTTATTTTTTATGTCTATCATTGTATATGTGAAAGCAAATAAGAGAGCCGGCTTTCCATCTTTTTAGGAAGCAACATTGAACGATAAATGAGTGTTGTTTTTTGGCAGTTGTGATTATGAGAATTTGTGCATCTTTCATGTCATTTTTAACTTATGGGAAAACCAGGTCAAAGTGTTGCCTGCAATTTGGCTGTTCAGTTTGATATACATAATTGTGTTATTTAACGTTTCTTTAATCTGTTGAAGATTGAGAGAATTGCAGGTGTAGAAGCTGGAATCACAGGTACCTTTGCATATAGCGACTGAAAGTGGTTCTGTAGCTAAAGCCTTAATCAAGAATACGAGATGAGGTATTTTGATATTATTAATGCCAATTTCTTGCTGCAATTATCCAACCGTATTGGCACGAGAAGTACTTTTCAAAATGTTGGTATATGGTGATCATCTTTAAGTTTTCAGATGCTGTCTGTCTTGTCTGCAAAATTTCATTTAGTTGATCGTCCATGTTCTCAGCCATTTGAATAAACATCCTGTAGTGTTTGGATTGAGGATATGAATTGATTTCAATGAAGCGATTTGAAGTCCTTTGTATTTTGAGATCCACCCATTCATTCTTTTTGATTCAACGTGGATTTGTTATAAAAAAATTCGTTAGTTAACAAAATTTGACTTAGTATTTGAATTTTTATCTTAGTTATTTGAATAATGAGTGTGTTTGTATAAGAGGTTGTATATGCTTCTTTTTGTGTTACTGTGTATGAGACAGTGAGTGTGTTAATATACGTGTTACCATGTGAACACGTTCTCGTGGGCTGCGACGTCGTGTTGCATTTGGATTTTTAGTTTACCATGATATTGGTACTTAGTAGAAAACACTCTTAACTAGTAAATTCTAAAATTAGACAGAAAAGTAATGTTGTTTTTGGTACCAAACTTAAGAAATGCATATTAAATAGTCTCCGAACAAGTGGATGTAGCTCAAATGGTGGAGCACTGGCTTACCTTTTTGCATTAGGATCATTAGATATATATGTATATTCTTTTGAGTGACAATAAGTGTAGCTTCCGAACTTTGTCCAAATGTGAATTTTGTATGTTTGTATATGGAAATTCTATAAATATGGATATTGTCCAAATGTGGATTTTGTATGTTTGTATATGGAAATTCTATAAATATGGATATTGTCGCGACGTATCTGCTTCTTGGCTATGAAATGAAGCAGATTTTCCCCTGTGGCTTGTTAGATTTGCAACAAACAAAATGTGAGTGCTTTATGCGTTGTGAAAATACATAATTGTGCTATTTAATGTTTCTTTAATCTGTTGACTGTTGAGAGAATTGCAGTGGTACTAGCTGGAATCACCGATAGCTTTGCCTTCAATCAAGAATTCGAGACGAGGTATTTTGATGCCAATTTGTTGCTTCTATTATCCAACCATACGGGCACAACAAGTATTTGGCAATATGGTGATCATCTTTAAGTTTTCAGAAGCTATTTGTGTGCAAAATATAATCTTAGTTGATCGACCATGTTCTTAGGTTGTGTTTGGATCAAGGGATATGAAAATCCAATTGAATACAAATGAAGTTATTTGAAATTCTTTGTATTTTCACTCCTCCTTTTCCATTCGATTTGTGGATATTTTTTTACTCAGTATGTAAATTTTTAAACTTAGTTATTCAAGTAAGGAGTATCTGGCTTCAGTGTATGTAGTATAAGAGAGGCTGGACTTCTTCGTGTGTTATGTGTGATAGTATATAATGTGTTATCTATGTACTCATAATAGCGTGCTTGCGTTTGGATTCTTAAATAGATATGCGATTTATTATTTTATAAGTGTGTTTTGACAGAAACTAAATTGCACATTTCTTTAACTCATTAATTAGCAGAAAATATTTCACTTTTTTCAGTCAGCGACTAAAGTTTATGCGTTCAAATATTTAGAAGCTGCACTGCTTTTCAAAATGGGGATGTAGCTCAGATGGTAGAGCGCTAGCTTAGCATGCGAGAGGTATGGGGATTGATATCCCGCATCTCCAAAAATTGTCACATTTTTTTTTTTTTGGAGAGTGTAGTGAGATTGAGTATTGACTCAAATTTATAGAAAAATATAAATTTACCCCGTGTTTTATAAAATATGTACAAAACACTATTTGTTTTTATAAAATATGTATGAAATTCCCATCTATTTTATAAAATATTCACAAAACTCCCAGACACGTAGAAAATTTATTTTCGTCACTTTTTAACTGAACATGTTTGTATCTCGAATTTGTTTTTAATTGATGTTTTATATTTTCGAGTTTGTTATTGTACTTATATCGTTCATTTTTTTCTTTTCTTTCTTTTTTAAGAAAAAAAACTAACAATTTTAGACTTTGATGTAATTTTGAGATTAATTAATACTCCCTCCGGTCTGGTATAAGTTTTCACTTTTTTTGGGTGTTTTAATTAAGAAATAATAATAAACTAATAAAAATTAAGGATAGTTTTGGGTATTGGAAGAGAGAAAAAATATATGTGGAGTAATGAGTGAAGTAGTGAGTGACATTTTTTGTAATATTATGTGAAAAACGAGGATACAAATTATGGATAGTGAAATTTCTTTTTCCATTTATGGAAGGAAAAACTTATAGTGAGACGAATAAAAAAAAAATTGAGAAACTTATAGTGGGACGAGAGAATATATTTTTTGGTTAATTTAATTTATCTGTATTTTTTATTTGTGCACATTTTATTAAGGTGCAGTAGTTCTTTTCATAGTCTTTTTTATTAATTTTTTATTTAATAAAACATATAGGGTGTTTCACAGTTTTGTGCACTTTATATAAGACAAAAATGAATTTTATGCATTTATTAAAACATAGAGAAAAGTGTGTATACTTTAATACAATACAAGAGATTTATATGTATTTATTTATATATGACAAAAACTTGTATAAACTTAGTTGATGCTATTAATTTTATTTTTAATTCATGACATTTGACCCTACCCATGACATAATACGGGTCAAGTTTAATGATTTAGAAAAATGTGTTTGAAATGAGTAAAATGAATCAAATAATTCAAGTTCATAACATAAACTGGTTTATGGGAGACCAACTCATAGGCCCGTTTGGTTCGCGGCATGGACAGATGATAGAGGGGGCTGCACCGGGCTCTAGCCCTGTGCAAGCCCCCACTAACCTGTTATATATTTGTATATAATATATGAATAAAATTCAATATATGTATTTAAGTCCAACCCAATATTATTTTTTATTTTATATTTAATTTACAAATCTCAATCTAAAATTAAAGATTATCTCTTGATATAAATTTATTTTCCTGATCTATCTGTCTCTCCTTCTTTTTTCTGTTTCTTATTACAATTTAATTAAAATATTAAAACACAACAAAAAAATTATTTTATTGTAATTTTGGATGTGCTTTCTTGAGGCTCTCACACCCAAACATTTAGAGTTTAATCGTCTGAATATGGTTCTATTTTTTTTTTCGTTTAGTATTTTTATTTAATTAACTTGTTGAATATTAAATATCTACATTGTTCTCTCAATTTTTGTCTTTTTCTTTTGAAGAATATATATTAATAATTTATTTTTTATTTGTTATATATTATGATAATGATAAATTTTTGGCCACTTTAATATTAAAAAAAGAAAAATTATAAATGTAATAATGTACTAACATGAGTTAAATGAGATATTTTTTAAACTGATAAACATTTCTTGAAATGATTAAAAAAATACTGATTATAAGTTGTATAATTTTGTTTTAACTAAATATTATTTATTAATAGAAAAATAACATATTTTTATAAATGAACAACAATCTTTTGGACTATAATTTGTTAAAAATATAGATAAATTCAGACGTAATTATTGATGAGTTTTATGTTTTGAAGTACCATATGACACCACTTAAATTAATATATTAAAAAAATGATATATATTAATATAAAATTTTAATGTGACGAAACTTAAAAAAAATTCAGTCCACCCCATCGTTAAATCCTAGATCCGTCCCTGGTTCGCGGGATATGCAAGGATTAGGATTTTAATCCCGACTAATCTACAATTTGGTTTGTAGGATGAGAACCCATGATATACTTCAAGCCCGAGTATAAAATGTATTAAATCCCTCAATTGAGAGATATGTTAATTCCATGTGAAAGGTGGGATAAAACATATCCCAAATGCAATATTACAAAATGTTCTTTTCTTTTTTAAATAGATTTATAAAAATGAAGTGTGATTATTTCAATTCAATTTAAGTATATTTATGACATTTCAATAGGCATCTCATGTAATCCCTCAATCAAATCCTACAATCCAAACGCATATCCTGATTCAAATAAATCAAATCCAATCAATTCAATTTTACTCAATCCCACTCAATTTTATCACATCTGATTAATCCAGTCCCGTGAACTAAACATCCCCTTAAAATATAGGGATTTTTGTGCATTTTATATAATATACACGTGTTTTTTTGCTTTTTACCCTATTTTATCTTCTTTTTGGTTTTTTCTTTGAATAGATAACACCGGCCGCCTCCCCCGGGTAAAATTCTTGGCTTTGACAACCAATCATCTTTCTGCACTCATTGCGGGTCTCACTCCACTCTCAATCCCACATCTTCCAAACTCACACAAAATAAAAAAACCGAAAAAATATAGAAAAAAGAAGCCGCAGATTGGAATGGGGAAAACAGCGAGAAAACTGGAGGTGCAATCCCCTGTGCCAGCAGACATAGATATAGCCAACTCAATCGACCCACTTCACATCTCCCAAATTGCCCAAGAACTCAACCTAACCCCTCAACATTACGACCTTTATGGCAAATACAAAGCTAAGGTGATTGATTAACTTCTTCAATTAATCTTCTTTTTGTGTAGAATTATGGTTGGATTTTTCTGGGTCCCACTTTGTCATTTGCGATTTGCTAATAACAAAAGCAATTCTATTGATTCGTCATTGATTTTTGGGATTTTTTGTTTTTGTTGCTTTATGGTTTTCTGGCTAATTTGGTTTTGTTTGAGATTTAGGTGCTTTTATCAGTTCTTGATGAACTTGAAGGAAGTAAAGATGGGTTTTATGTGGTGGTTGGAGGAATTACTCCTACACCTCTTGGAGAAGGCAAGTCTACTACTACTGTTGGACTCTGCCAAGCTTTGGGAGCTTTTCTTGATAGAAAGGTATAATCTCCCTGTTTAGGTTTGCCTTTTTTTGTTCTTAATAGATCTTGTGGATGCTACACATGGTGGATTAACTGTACTTACTGTCCATTTACATATTTATGTGCACTTATGTGTGTTTGTATGCAAATATTTGATTCGGTCTTGTGCATTTATCTTGGTGGTTAAATGAGCCTTTTGACAGAATTGCTACATGTGATTTAATGTGATGAAATCTTGTTTATTCAATTTCTTTACTGTAGAAATGCTTACTCAATAAATATAAAAAGATGATGCGTTCTCTTTCGTTCTGTTTGGTTTTCTTAGGTGGTCACATGCCTTCGCCAACCATCACAAGGACCGACTTTTGGAATCAAAGGGGGTGCTGCAGGTGGAGGCTATAGCCAAGTGATTCCGATGGATGAATTCAATCTCCATTTAACAGGCGATATCCATGCCATAACTGCTGCAAATAACCTTCTTGCTGCTGCCATTGATACTAGGATCTTCCATGAATCTTCGCAATCAGACAAAGCCCTTTTCAACCGCTTATGCCCACCAAATAAAGAAGGCAAACGAAGCTTTAATGACATAATGTTCAGACGTTTGAAAAAGCTAGGCATCTCGAAGTCCATTCCTGAAGAACTCACACCAGAAGAAGTCAAGAAGTTTGCCAGACTTGATATAGATCCCGATTCCATCACATGGAGAAGAGTTATGGACGTTAATGACCGTTTCTTGAGGAATATAACAATCGGGCAGGGTCCAGAAGAGAAGGGTATGGTGAGAGAAACCGGGTTTGATATTGCAGTTGCTAGTGAAATCATGGCTGTCTTAGCTCTCACAACTTCCCTATCTGATATGAGGGAAAGGCTGGGAAAAATGGTGATTGGAAATAGCAAAAATGGAGACCCAATTACCGCCGATGACCTTGGAGTGGGGGGTGCTCTAACCGTATTGATGAAAGATGCTATAAACCCTACACTAATGCAGACTCTGGAGGGCACTCCCGTACTTGTTCATGCAGGCCCATTTGCGAACATTGCACATGGAAACTCGTCTATAGTCGCTGACAAAATTGCCCTCAAGCTTGTGGGACCTGGTGGGTTGGTGATCACAGAAGCTGGATTTGGTGCAGATATTGGAGCTGAGAAGTTTATGAATATAAAGTGTAGGTATAGTGGGTTAACCCCTCAGTGTGCAGTTATTGTGGCAACCATTAGGGCCCTAAAAATGCATGGTGGGGGGCCCGCCGTCGTCGCTGGGAAGCCACTTGACCGGGCTTATGTAACGGAGAATGTGGCTCTTGTTGAAGCTGGATGTACTAATTTGGCAAGACACATATCGAACACGAAAGCATATGGTGTTAATGTTGTTGTGGCTGTTAACATGTTTGCAACTGATTCTGAAGCTGAAGTTAATGCGGTTAGGAGTGCAGCGTTGTCTGCGGGGGCTTATAATGCCGTCATTTGTACGCATCATGCCCATGGAGGGAAAGGAGCGGTTAGTTTTTCTTTTTGTGCTGGCTAATTATACGATTTTTGAGAAATACATAAAATTTGGACATAATGCATCAACAACTCCTAAATTATCAACGATTGTGTCATAGGTCCTTTAACTATTTTTTATTTCAAAAAGCCTTGAAATTCTATTGCACGAGCTCCCTCGAGACAAGAATTAATGGAATTTTTCGATTTATATTAATGGTCCTGTTAAATAATTTGTTCCTTAATTTTTGCAAGTCGTTTTAACACCAGTACTTCAGGTGATGGCTACCTGAAATGGCTTGCAAAAAATACTTTATAATTAAAGCTGACATGAACATTATTTAATGGGACCATTCAGGTGAATTGGAAAAAAACTTCAAATTTTCCTCTCGAGGGTGCTTGTGAAATAAAAAAATTGCTGTTTAAATGACTTCAAAACAAAAAATAGTTTAGAGACCTATTGAAACAAAAGTTGATAGTTTAGCTTTGATTCACTATGCCTAATATTTAAGATGGTTCTGGCCCAAATGAAATATTTGTTTTACGTTTTTCAGATAGATCTTGGAAATGCAGTTCTAAATGCATGTGCGAATGTTACACAACCTTTAAGATTCTTGTATCCTCTGGACATTAGTATCAAAGAGAAAATAGAGGCGATAGCAAAGTCATATGGTGCCAGTGGTGTAGAGTACTCAGAACAGGTATGCTTTTAGCTTTACTTTGTAATTGTCTTTTGCTATATTGTGCCCTTTGAATCTAGTCGAGAATAATTTCTTTTGGTTGCATAGTTTTAAGGCTAGATTGAAATATAGAACCCCAGCTTTATTTCAAAATTGTTTCCTTGATTCTGGACTGGAAGTAAAAAAAAAACATAGCGAATGATGGATATCCTGATTTTAATAGAATGAAAGGTTTCTTAAACAAATATAAATATTAAATATATATAATTATATATGCATATAAACCATATTTAATGAAATGAATTTTGTGAAGACAACAAATGAAATTCAGGTATAAATTTTCGAATAGATCCGGAAAATTTGAACCACTTTCAAATTGAATATGAGTCAGATCTGAAATTCGAATGATAAACAAAATACAAATACAAATAATCTCTAAATTAGTCAGATATGTATAGAATATCATGTATCCGGATATTCAACCCAATTTGATTAAGTTACTACCCTAGATGAAACTTTATGCAGTAACAGCTTTCATGGCCAATTCAGAAGAAATACACTCTCATCCTCTGCTAGTTTGATAGTATAAAAGATTTTGTATTTCTGATGGATGTAAATTTGGAGAACTGATGCACTTGAATAATTTGATTGAAATTTGACAATCAAGTTTGCTAAAAATCCAGAATGGAGTAATTATACCATCTCCCTTGGAGCGAGTATAATCTTGAATTCTGGATTTCATGTAAAAATGTGGCCGGATTATCCCGTGGCAGTATTCTTAATAATTGATTGATTTCTTAACGACACATATATATACATTTGCTCCTTGAGGAAGTAGGAGAGAGCAAATGCTAATTACGCGAGCAAATTGTAAAATTGGTTCAATGCCAATCGCTTGTTAGCGAATTTAGTCCCGTACTTTTTTAATTTCTAAATTAAGTCCCATGACTTTTAAATGATGCAATTTTCAGTCCTATATTGACAAATTTTTATTTTAAAATGATCACTAATTTTTTATTTTTTAAATTGATATTAATATGCTGAGGTCTTATTCTGCCACATAAGCGACACTAAGTCATTAGTCTGGCAACTCACTCTAGTTGCATGTGCAAAATCGCGCAACCTTTTCAATATAGGACTATAATTGCATCATTTTAAAAATTATTAGACTTAATTAGAAAATTAATTTGTATGAGACTAAAATCGTCAACACCCAATAAATACAAGACCAATTTACTCCTCATTATGCCCTAATAGTGTCTTCTGTATGCCTCAACTTTCTATCCACATTTTTATCCTTGGGCAAAGTCTTGTGCATTTTATACAAGGTGGTATTAGTTGTTTTTGCCTAACTGTATTAGTTGTTTTCACTGAAAGTATTAGTTGTGTGCAGTTGCACCGCACAACTGGTGTACACGAGACTTACTCTTTTATTTGTGCTTGGATTTGTAGGCAGAGAAACAGATAGAGATGTACAGCAAACAAGGATTTTCTGGGCTACCAATATGCATGGCCAAGACCCAATATTCATTCTCCCACAATGCTTCTGAGAAAGGAGCTCCTTCGGGTTTTGTGCTACCCATTAGAGACGTTAGGGCGAGCATCGGAGCAGGTTTCATCTATCCTTTGGTTGGAACAATGAGCACAATGCCTGGCTTGCCAACCAGGCCTTGCTTTTACGACATAGATCTCGACACTTCTACTGGAAGAGTTATCGGTCTTTCTTGAAATTTCGATGAAGCCTTTATGACTTCCTCTTGGGAATTGTTGATTGTTATGACAATTTTTTTTTTTTTTATGTTGCTTGTTTGCTGAATAAATGGTATGGAGTTAAATTAATGAAAAATGTTGTAATTCTAGTTTTTTGGGGTGGTGTTTGGTGAGTAATAAAGAAAAGAAAGCAGCAGTTGTGTGGTGAAGTCTAAATTCTGATTACAAAGTAATATTGTTTACACTTATTTTGAGTACTATACGTTTATTGTGTTTCTAAATTGGAGACTTAAATTGAGGTTAAATCTGAAAATTGGTCTAATATGGAACAGACCTCTGTTTTAAAAATCGGGTCCGACCGGCCGGTCGGACCGGTGAACCGCCCCAAAGCGGCCCAATAGAGGTGTATAGAACCGCTATTGGACCGCCCACCTCAAAACCGAAAAAATTGTTCGAAAATCGGGAACCGGTGAACCGTCGGTTTTCAACAAAAAAACCAAAAAAAATAAAAAAAAAAAAAAAAAGGCGCCGTCCGCCGGCAGCTTTTTTGGAAGGCAAATCGGTGCCACTATTCACGACCTCTCGGTCTCTCATGGGCTCATGGCCTCACCTGTAGCTGCAAAAGCCTTGGGCGGGTTCGACCTTTCTTGGCGGGGGAAGACGACAGCAGGGAGGCTTTCGTCGCTCGATCTCACAGGAGAGGGTGTGCGCCAGGTGGCGCGAGGGGGAGATGGTCATGCTGCAATGGGCACGGTGGCGGGCCATGGGTGGTGGGCGTGGCGGAAATGGTGAATTTAGAGTTTGGAGTGTTTGACCTTTATCACTTCTCTGCTCTCTTCCTAAGTTTGCACGCAAGTGACGCAATTGAAGTTTTCTACTTTTCTTGGCCTTTTATTACTGAAGTGTTTAGGACATTTTATTGCTAAATGTTTATGGGCCTTTATTAATTAACAATTAGTTTGATATTTTTTATATTGGAATTAAAAAAAAAAGTTTGAAGTGACTTTAGATGATTTATATTCACTTATTATACTCAATATTTTGATTTTTAAAAAAAATTATGCATATTATATATATAATATTTATTATGACGTCCTGCACCCATCAATCCGGCCCCGACCGGTCCGACCCCGGTCCAACCTTTTTTTGGGGTCGTCCGGCTCAACTTCCGATTCCGGTTTTTAAAACATTGGGACAGACTGAGCATTTAACTTAATCTTTTTTTGTTCTTTTTTTTTTCTTTCCACCAAATTACTCCCTCCGTCCCCCACCAATCTTCACACTTGATTTGACACACATATTAAGAAAAAGTAAATTTTTGATGTTTTGTTGACTTTTCAAAGTTGATGGAGGGTGGAGATTATGAGGGTGGAGATTGTTGGGTGGAGATTGTGAGATTCTTTGCCATTTTAAGGCGTGCAAGTTTTAGTAAGGAACGAAAAAAAAAAGCTGTCTGAAGTCATTCTTTAAGGGACGGAGGAGTACTACATTGAGGGTTTCAAAGGTGTAAAAAAATGAAAATTTGTGTTTGGTATGATACTTTCATTCCTTAAAACTAAAGAATCACCATTCCTTGAGAATTTGAGTGGAATGGGTATCATTCCACAAAAGAATTACCACTTAATTTTTTTTTTTTCCCATATATTCTCCTTGAATAAAAATTTAAAAAGTATTTTTTTATATATTTAAACAAGAAGGGTGACATCAAAGTGATATTCTTCTATGACAAAAAATAAAAAAGAAGTAAGATTAAATTCTTTTGGATAAGCAAACAACATTTATGATTACAATAACTATCCTCATTGTCAATCAAACAATACAATCATATGAAACATACTTTTTACGGGTATTCACACTTATGATTCATACAAACATTTTTCTTTATTAGGACTATTCGCTAAATTTTTTTTGACAAAAAATCGTTATTTTGTCTTAGTTTTGTCACTCATTTACACAATAATTGAAAACATCACGATGATTGAATCTTTTAAATGCTATCAAGATGCTAAATACATCTTAATACACGCATACAATAAAATGAAATTATTTCCTCGAGATCGTCCGTGACTACGTTTAACACAAAATAACCTTTTTTTTTTTTTTATAGGATTTAACACCAAATAACCTTAAAAATTGTGTATATTAGATAAAAAGGTATGAGTGAAATGATGTGAACCAAATATTATTATAAATGTTCATAAATATCTTTGAATCATGTCTTTTGGTTAAAAGACATAAATGAGTGATTATTTTAAAGGTTGAACCCATTCACGAATCGATACCTAAAATCTATAAATACACCCTCCTCATTCCACAATTATCACACAATCAAAAACTCGGTGATCAATTGAGGTCGAAGTTTTTTATTCTCTTTCCTCATTTTCGTGTTCCGAAGAGAGCTCAAAATATTGTACACCATTCTTTCATGGATGCACGTGTATAGCCACCATGTATGTCCACATTCATTTGTATCTGATTTGTAAATAGAGGTTAGGTAAGAGTTCTGTTAGTCTGTTAGGTTGTTACAACAACTTCATCCTGGAAGGTTCTAGATTCTTCCTAGTTTGACATAGCTCTAGATGTGGGTCTTTTGTATCTTCATCCGGAATTTATCATTTTTCAACATGATATCAAAGAGCCGTGTGCTTACCTCTCCTCTCCTTTCTTAGTCAATTTTCCCTCTTTCATATCTTCATTCCTTTTTGTATCTTCAAATCTTCATAATCCTTTCTTATCTTCCTATATCTTCATCTGGTGGGTCTTTGTATCTTCATCCGGATTCTTATAACTGCTTTCGGTTATCTTCATATCTTCATCCTCCCTTCAAATCTTCAACCAATTCTATCTTCATATCTTCATCCTTTCTTCAAATCTTCAATCCTATCCCTCACATATATCGTCTATTTGTCCCTATAACCACTCTATCCAAATTACCTCATTTCATCACTCTAACGATTCGACTTGATCGCACTAATTACGCCTATTGGCATTCTCAGGTCCTTGCGATTGTTCCTCCTACCATGGCTTCGAGTCTATTCTGTTGACTACTGCCTCAACTCTTCCGAAATCGACAGTCCTTGATGCGATTTCCAGTGAAGTAGTACCAAATCCTGCATATCCGGAGTGGATTCGGAATGATTAGTTCCTACTGTTGGGATTATACTGGAAAGTATGATTTACTTTGTATAATCAAAACTGAATTTCGGACTTATTTACTGAAATAAATTGTTTATCACCGATGCTTTAAATATCATTGAATGTTACATATATTTATTGCATAACCTGCTCAATAAATAAGACGTGTTACATTGTAGTTAATTTAGTGATACCGGATCACGAAGATTAAATTAACGGTCCCTTGTAACCAAAAAGTACACCATTCACGACCTAGATGGAAATGAACAATCCATCGTGAAAGGTTGAAGTGTAAGACTTCGGATTGACTTGTCTTGACCAAGAGATTACACTAGTGCATGACCGATGCCTCGAATAGGACCTCAAGAGGACAAATTCTTGAATCGAACAAGGAAGAATTAGACCTCGAAATGGTTCGTTATTTCTTAATCTTCGTCCCTTAAATAGGACCACGTGTGGTTGGTAACTATTGTTTAGACTTATCATGGGTAGAGAATCAACGAGATTCAATACTTTTTATCTTGGGCAATATTATTGGTCATATGTGATTGCTAAGATTTAATACGGAGAATCGTGTGCAACTACGCTTGTTCGATTTGCCCCCTTGGGAGGTTCATAAGCTTTATCATACCAAATCTTGCAAGTGGAACTAGTTTCCGGTATGGATAATAATGTTTAACCGTTCCTTAACCAAGGACAAAAGATATTAATTAATGGAAAACTATTTCAGTGGCTTGAATTAATTAATGGGCTAGATAATCTTAAACACGGGATAATAATCGGGAGACATATTGACTGTAATATGGGTTAAGATGGATAGTGCAATATTAATTATGTAGTGGGATTAATTAATATTTATGGGTTTGAATAATATTGTGGCTCAATATTGATAATTCAAGATCCATTGGAAGATCCAATCTTAATTCTCCTAAAGGCCCCTAATTAGCCCAACATAAAAAGTCCAATAACCTGAAAAATGTGTTTAAAAATAAAATAAATCTTGTTGCATATTTTTTTCCTATTATTTTTTTGAAAATTATGAATAAAAAGGGAGAAAGATTTTCTTTGAATTTTGTTATGGAATGAAGATATGTATTCTTGGAATACAAGATTATCTCATTAAATTCAAGAAATCTCCCACTTGGTCATTCATAGAGAAATTTCGAAAATTTTGGAATATAAAGGGCAAGAAAGATTTTCTTGATTTTTTTGAAAAGATATTATGAAAGATATGTATTTCTTGAAATACAAGAATATCTCATAAATTCAAGAAGATCCAAATCTTGGATTCTTGTTCCCTAATATTTTGAAATATTCCATAACAAATAAGAGAGTGGGATTTTGTGGAATATTTTAATTATGGAGAAAAAAATATATGAGATATATTCAAGATTTCTTGGAGATCAAGAAAATATTTTTTCCTCCCTATTCCACATGAAATTTCGACCACAACCCTCTATAAATAGGGGATGAATGTTTCATTCCCAGTAACACACGAAAATTAGTTTTTCGGAAAAATATCAGCGTCGATAAAATATAAAATATTTTGAAACGTCGACAGATTGTATTTTTTCGAAAAACATCAATTGTGAGTAGTGTACAATTCCATGTGCTGGAAAAATTAGTAAATCCACAAAGGTGGTGCAACAAAGTTTATTTTCCTTTTGTTAATTGTTCGCGAGCATCCTACCACCGGATTGTCGAGCAAGGATTAAGGAATACTTGGGAAGGTTTTTCGGTGTGTTTAATCAACGATGCCATTACCATTCCAAGAGGTATGTTTACGTAAACTCGTAGTATTTCCGCATGCGTAGGATTTACGTGAACTAATTATATGCATGATTTATTGTTGAATTATTATTTGAATTAATATAGGATTAATTCATGCTAGTAATAATTATCAGAATTAAATTTATATTTAAATATTTATCCCGAATAGATCCGTTCAACTTATTCCCCAACAACTGGTATCAGAGCCTCAGTTTCGGGCTCTGAATTTTAAATTGTAATTTAATTCATTTTCATTAAATTTTAAATTGGATAGTAGAATTGCTAGATCTTTTTTGCAGGTATCCAATTGTCATGAAATTTAATGTGTTTATTTATGCATACATATAAATTGTGGTTTTTTAATTAGATTCGTTCGAATTTGTTTTGCCTCGTGAGAAAATCCACGAGTAGATTAGGATTTGTTTGATTTGATCAATGTAAAAGACTAGTCTAGATCTAGGTTTATTTATTTTTTGTAAATAAATTATAATCGGATCGGAAATGGAGGCGGAGACGAATAATTAAAGGATAGATCCGGAACCGTATGCGGACGACGTGCATCGCGCGAAATGTGCCAAAGGAGGCATGCGCGCGACACGGACATCGCCATGCGCACGGGCGCGACGCTAGGCATCGGGTGAGATCGGCCCGAATGTGCGCGGGCCAGGCGCGGACGCCAAACGAGGCGACAACGTGCGAAGCGGGCCGAGGCGACGGGCGGGCGGAAAGAAGCGCGAGGATGGGGGCTTGGCGAGGTCCGCGAGCGGGCGAGGCGGCGAGCGCCGATGCGTGTGGATACACGCCGCGACGCTCGTCGCGGTTCTTCCGAGGCGTGCCGAGGCTGACTCGACCAAGTGGCTGGCCGGATGCGGGCGTGCATCCCGGCTCCGTGCTACTTGGCGTGGCGTTTCGAGACGGAGTTCTTTTCGAGACGATCGAGTGGGAGAAATTCAAGACGGCGTTTCTTCAAAATCAAGCTAGAAAAAATCAAACCATGACAATTGGATAATTTGTGCCCAATATGTTTATTTTTCCGCTTTGCTTGATTTATTATTGTGTTTTCTTGTGCTTTATTTAATTTGTTTAAATGTGTTTGCATGAGAGTTGCCCAATGAAAAATCTCACCATCAAAAATTACTAAGTATGTTTAAATAATTAATTGATAATTTTATTCCGGATAATAAAATTGAATTAATTTTAACCTCCATGATTTATTTATTTGTGAATTCTTTTGGAGAAATTCCCCCCCGGGGACGGTCAAAAGTTAGCTTTCACATGAATGAATTCCAAAATGGATGATTGTGGATTATTACTAGTGGCTTATTTATGACCCTCCCCCACGAGGCTCGTTCAAAGAGAAATAATGATTCTGTATTTAATCATGGTTATTACTTAGGTATAAAATTGATATGCATATACTTCCCCGAAGTCCCTGTCAATTTTATATTGGTCAAGTGGGAGCCAACTATTAATCTGGATATTAAAGGTTTAATAACCGTTCTTGTTTGTAACTCAATGAATGTGTTTAAATAATGACCCACCCCACATGACTTATTTAAACTGTTTTGAGATGTTGGCTGATGCATGTTCATATTTTTTTTGAGATTTTAATATGAAACATGTGATTGAACCTTGTGATATATTTATGCTTATGCATTTTATTATTTATTTCAGTTCAACATGTCGTAACCTTTTAATCCATTGCTATTATACTTAAAGTCAATAGAATAAGTATGGAAACTATATTTATTGGAAACAGAAAATTATAATTGTCCTAACTGCACAAAAGCACAAGTGGATTCTTGACACACCAAAATTAGATGAGCCAACTGACGAGTCAAAAATACGAGACTCGTCAGATCACCTTGCGAGAGATGTCGTCGCTAAAATTGGTGGAGGGCAAACCCGTAAGGGATTACGTCCTCAAAATTGATGGTCCATCTGAACAAACTTGAAGTTCTGAGTACAGATTATAATCTGGAGAGTCAGATGAATTTGGTACTTCATTCTCTGCCCAAAAGTTTCTGAGCAATTTTTTCTGGCAAGCTGATTTGTTGCAAGCTTTGGTCTCGGCAGAGATGTTGATAGGGCACAAAACTCAAACTTTGATGGCAAGTGGTCCGTCTTAATCTTCTAGGCCAAGGGATGGCAAGAAGAAGAAGGTGACCAAAGGCCATAAGCAATCAGACTCAACTGTTGCAAAGGGCAATGATAAGATGACGAATCTTTGGTGGTGTCAAGGAAAATCCAAAGAGGAAGTGCTTAAGCCGAGGTGAAAGAGGACAATGGAGGTTTATGTTCCAACCCCAAAAGGACCGAAAAGAAATGTAATTCTCACACACTAATTGTTGAAACTTGTTTAGCGGCGTATACTTCTCATTCGTGGGTAGTTGATACGGGATCCACTAATCATGTTTGCTTCACGGGTTCAAACTGATCCGACAACTTAGTGGCAATGAGATCCTCATCACACTGGACGATGCTACGAGAGTGGCAAATTTGAAGCGATTAGGAGAAGTGCACCGCCTTTTTGAAGACAAAGTTATAATTTTAAGAGATGTTCTTTATGTTCCCAGTTTTAGAAAAGAATTCACTTCCGGTTTCTAAAATTACATTAATAGACACTTAGTTTCTTCTAATAAGAATGAAATCATTTCTTGAAATGATGAGTGTATATTCATTATGGGACATTGATGGAAAATCTCTATACAATTAACTGTGCACACCACTCACGAAATGCATCCTATAACACATCAATTGTTTCCGATAAAAGAAAACGTGAACGAGACACTTCTATGACATCTAAGATTGGGACATATTAATCCAAAGAGGATCCAAAGGTTGGTAGAAGCAGGTTCACTGGAGTCTCTCCAAGTTGAACCAATTCCAACCTCGCGAATCATGTTTGGAGAGTAAAAAATGACCAAGAGGGGCATTGAGCCAAGGGAATAGGGCCAAAGAAATGTTAGAAATCGTTCACACAGATGTATGTGGTCCAATGTCAACCAAAGAAAGAGGAGGTTATGAGTATTTTGTCACTTTTATTGATGACTACTCAAGGTACGGTTATATTTTCCTTATGAAGCATAAATCTGAGACCTTTGAGAAATTCAAAGAATTTAAGACTCAAGCAGAGAATCATAGGGAAAAACGTATCAAGTCTCTACGATCCGATCGTGGAGGCGAATACCTCAGCGATGAGTTTTTGAACTACTCGTCTGATAAAGGGATTGCATCCCAGCTAACTGCACCCGGAACCCCTAAAAAAATGGGGTTGCAGAGCGAAGAAACATAACTCTTTTGGAAATGGTTAGATCTATGATGAGTTATGCGGATCTTTCCAAGTCGTTCTGGGGTCATGCCTTGGAAGCAGCAACCTACATTCTGAACTTGGTGCCATCCAAATCGGTTCCCAAAACTCTCAAAGAATTGTGGACCGAGGGCGCAAGCCCGGTTTGAGACACATGAAGATTTGGGGTGTTCGCCCTCGTGTTGGACAAGGAAGCCGATAAATTGGATCCTCGATCGAAATTAAGGTTGTTTGTGGGATACCCCGGGAACAAAAAAGTGTATGTTCTATGGTCCCAAGATCAAAAGGTGGTAATAAACACCCACTTTAGATTTTTGGAAGAAGACTATATGAACGAAAAGAAGACCCGTAGTGAGATTACCTTAAATGAGCTAAGGGGCTAACCTCGATTACAAACTATACAAGATGACATACCAAACTACACACTTACACAACCTAACCTCGTCAGAGTTGGAGGGTTGTGAAACAACCCGAGAGATTCATGGGGATAGGAGAGTCCTCGGACTTGATCCCCGGTCAAGACGAATCAGACCCATGGACATATGATGAGGCAATCCAAGACAATGATGCAGTTTCTTGGCAAACAGCAATGAAAGCCAAAATGGGTTCTATGGATCATAACAGAGTGTGAGAGCTAGTCGAACCACTTAATGGGGTCAAACCCATTGGTTGCAAATGGGTGTACAAGAGAAAAAGAGGACCGGACGGGAAGGTGGAAACCTTCAAGGCAAGACTTGTGGCGAAAGGTTATACTCAGAAAGAAGGGATCGATTATGAGGAAACTTTTTTCGCCAGAGCTATGCTCAAGTCCATCCGAATTCTCTTATCGATTGCTGCGCATCTCGACTTTGAAATTTGGCAAATGGATGTCAAGACAGCTTTCCTTAACGGAAGTCTTGATGAAGAGATCTATATGCAACAACCCCAAGGCTTCATTGAAAAAGGCCAAGAACACCTAGTTTGTAAGCTCATGAAGTCCATTTACGGACTCAAACAGGCATCCAGAGCTTGGAACCAATGTTTTGATCATGTTATAAAGTCTTATGGGTTTGATCAAAACGAGTTTGAAAGTTGTGTATACAAAAAGCGTGTCGAATCGCATTGGTATTCTTAGTACTATCGTAGATGACATTACGATCATCGGGAACGATGTAAAGGTGTTATCGGGGCGTAAGGGCATGGCTTTCAAAAGCGGTTTGATATGAAGGACTTAGGGGAAACGCACACATCCTTGGGATCAAGATCACTCGAGATCGCAAGAAAAGGATGATAGGCTTGTCGTAAACTTCATACATAGACAACGCCTTGAAACGATCCATCATCTTGAGATTCCAAGAAAGGTTTCGTACCTTTCGGACATGGAATCCATCTATCCAAGAAAATGTGCCCTAAGACACAAAAAAAGAGATAGATGACATGAAAGACATTCCATATGTTTCGCCGGGAAGCCTTATGTATGCAATCTTTGTAATGCGAGACCCGGATATCCGCTTTCGTAGGCATGGTGGCAAGATATCAAAGTAACCCGGGGAAAGAACAATGGATGGCAGTTAAAAACATTATGAAGTATCTGAAAAGAACTCGGGATAGAATGTTAATTTATCGATCGGATAGTCTAATCCCCATCGGCTACTACGGACTCGGTTCCAATCGGACTTAGATTCGGAAAAAATCTACCTCCCAGTAGTGTGTTTTTGTATGGGGGAGGAGCCATGACATGGAGAAGAGTCAAAAGTAGAAATCGTCGCAGATTCTACCATGGAAGCGAATATGTAGGCTAACTGCGAGGCAGGAAAAAAGCGGTTTGATTCAAGAACTTTCTAGTGGACTTGGATGTAGTTAAATTTGCCTAGCGTAATCATCGCATTTATTGTGACAATGCCGGGAAGCGATTTGCAAATTCAAGAGAACCAAGATTGAAACACATTGAAATACCATCTTATACAAGAAATCGTTAAGAGAGGAGATATATAAGGTGGCAAAAATCGCGTCGAGGAAGACAACCTAGCGATCCATTCACAAATGGTCGCCTCTCAATACATTCGAGACATGTGGAAGGAATGAGTGTCAAGACCGTTTGCCAATGTGCTTTAAGTATAAGTGGGAGAAATTATTGGGTTTCAGTAGGTGACATTATATGTCACGTATTAGAAACTACACGAGACATCTTTGTAGTATACTTAAAAGCGGACTTTGAGTATAAGTGGGAGATTGTTGAGATTATCTTTGGAAAGTATGCTTTTACTTTGTATAATCAAAAGCCTAAATTTGGACTTATTTTTGAAATAAATTGTTTATCACCGATGCTTTAAATATCATTGAATGTTACATATATTTATTGCATAACTGCTCAATAAATAAGACGTGTTACATTGTAGTTAATTTAGTGATACCGATCACGAAGATTAAATTAACAATCCCTTTGTAACCAAAAGTACACCATTCACGACCTAGATGGAAATGAACAATCCATCATGAAAGGTTGAAGTGTAAGGCTCGGATTGGCTTGTCTTGACCAAGAGATTACATTAGTGCATGACTAATGCACCGAATAGGACCTACAAGAGGACAAATTCTTGAATAACAAGGAAGAATTAGACCTCGTGAGTTCGCTATTTCAAATTCTTGAGATCACGTGTGGTTGGTAAATATTGCTTTGACTTATCATGGGGTAGAATTCAGACCAATACTTTTTATCTTGGCAATATTATTGGTCACACGTGATTGCTAAGATTTATTTCTTAAATCTTAAGTATCCCGGTTTAAATATGATCATACCAAATCTTGCAAGTGGAACCGGTTTCGGTTGGATAATAATGTTGAACCTTTTTTTTAACCAAGGACAAAAGATATTAATTAATTGAAAAGCTATTTCAGCTTGAATTAATTAATGGGCTAGATAATCTTAAACACGAGAATAATCAAGAATATTGGAAATATGGGTTAAGAATAGTGCATTTTCTTTGAATTTTAATATTTATGGAATTGAAGATATTGATAATTCCATTGGAATCCAATCAATTCTCCTAAAGGCCCCCTATCTCATAAAGTAAATTCAAAAAAAAATAAATCTCCATATTTTTCTATTATTTTTTTAAAAATTGAATAAAAAAAGTTTTCAATTTTGTTATGAAATGAAGATATGTATTCTTGGAATACAAGATTTCTCATTAAATTCAAGAAATCTCCCACTTGGTCATTCATAGAGAAATTTAAAAATTTTGGAATATAAAGAAAAAGATTTTCTTGATTTTCTTGAAAAGATATTATGAAAGATATGTATTTCTTGAAATACAAGAATATCTCATAAATTCAAGAAGATCCAAATCTTGGATTCTTGTTCCCTAATATTTTGAAATATTCCATAACAAATAAGAGAGTGGGATTTTGTTGAATATTTTAATTATGGAGAAAAGAATATATGAGATATATTCAATATTTCTTGGAGATCAAGAAAATATTTTTTCCTCCCTATTCCACATGAAATTTAACCACCACCCTCTATAAATAGGGGATGAATGTTTCATTCCCAGTAACACACGAAAATTGGTTTTTCGGAAAAATATCAACGTCGATAAAATATCAAATATTTTGAAACGTCGACAGATTGTATTTTTTCGAAAAACGTCAATTGTGAGTAGTGTACAATTCCATGTGCTGGAAAAATTAGTAAATCCACAAAGGTGGTGCAACAAAGTTTATTTTCCTTTTGTTAATTATTCACGAGCATCCTACCACCGGATTGTCGAGCAAGGATTAAGGGAATAATTGGGAAGGTTTTTCGGTGTGTTTAATCAACGAGGCCATTACCATTCCAAGAGGTATGTTTACGTAAACTCGTAGTATTTCCGCATGCGTAGGATTTACGTGAACTAATTATATGCATGATTTGTTGTTGAATTATTATTTGAATTAATATATGATTAATTCATGCTAGTAATAATTATCAGAATTAAATTTGTATTTAAATATTTATCCTTAATAGATCCGTGCAACTTATTCCCCAACACCTACTGAGCTGGATGTTCAGCTCAATTTCCAAGAACATGCTTGGTCATGTCAATCGGTGTCTTCATTCGTATGAAGTTTGGCATATCCTTGAGGATCTCTTTCGATCTCAATCCAAGGCTTGGATCATGAGTTTGCGGTTTCAGCTCCAAACTCTTAAGAAAGGTAATCTTTCCATTGATGATTACATTCTGCAACTTCGATCTATTGGTGATAGCATTAAGGCTGCGGAACAGTACATCTCTGAGGATGATCTGATTATGTATTTGCTCGGTGGTTTGGGATCTGAGTTTGATGCTGTGGTGGTGAACTTAACCACTCGTTTGATACCTTTACTCTCTCTGAGGTTCACCAATTCTTCAAACGTATGAGATGCATTTGTTACATAACTCCACTGTGAGCAAGATCACGCCTCCTAATGGATCCGGTTCTGTTGTGAATCCATTAGTTAATACGTTGAGTAAGGATTCTGGTGGTAACTTTAGACCTCGTTCAAATATGGGTGGAAGTAAGTTCAAAGGGAAGCAAAAGTCCTATGGTAAGCCCAATGTCATTTGTCAGCTATGTGGTAAATCCAACCATGTTGTAGCAAAGTGTTTCAAGCGATTTGATTCTAATTTTCATGGCTTGGAAAACAATCCTTCAATTCCTGTCCCCACTACACCTCCTCAACCACAGTCGTTTCAAGCTCATCTCACTCAGTCTTCCTCATATGTGTTGGGGTTATACTGGAAAATATGCTTTTTACTTTGTATAACTAAACTGAATTTCTTATTTGTTTACTGAAATAAATTATTTATCACTGTTCCATTAAATATGATTGAATGTTATATATATTTGTTGCAAACCTGTTCAATAAATAGTACGTGTTACACTGTAGTTAATTTGGTGAAAATCAAATTAACAGCTCCTCGTAACTAAGTACAAATTCACAACCCAGATGGAAATGAACAACCCATCATGAAAGGTTGAAGTGTAAGGCTCAGATTGGCTTGTCTTGACCAAGATATTACACTAGTGCATTATGATGCGCTGAATAAGACCTACAGGAGGATAAAATCTTCGGTACTGAATATACAAGAATTAGACCTCAGTGGTTCGTTGTTTCTTAATCTCCGTCCCTTAAATAGGATCGTGTGAAATTAATAACTATTGCTTTGATTTATGATGGGAAGAGAATCAACGCGATTCGATACCTTATATCTTGGGCAATATTATTAGTTACATGACGATTGCTAAGATTTAATACGGAGAATCGTGTGCAAGTACGGCTTGCTTGATTTGTCCCCTTGGTGGCCTCAGAAGTTTTATAATACCAAATCTTGCAAGTGGAAATTTATTTCCGATATGGATAATAATGTTGAGCTGTCTTTACTCAAAGGACAAATATATTAATTAATATAAAACTTGTTCAGTGGCATAATTAATTAGTGGACTAGATAATCTTAAACACGGAAAATAATAACCGGGAGCCATATTATTGTAGCATCGTAATATGGATTAAGATGGATAGTTCAATATTAATTTTATAATGGAGTAAATTAATATTAATGAGCTTGAATAATATTTTGGCTTAATATTAAAGTTTCATATCCCATTGGAGGTCCAATCTTAATTCTCCTAAAGGCCCCTCAAATATTCCAATTGAAGTCCAATTAATGAAAAGGAGAAGAAAATATTATTGCCTATTTTTTCCTAATAATTTCGAAAATTATGAGTAGGAGAGAGAAAAGATTTTTTTGATTTTCTTGGAAAGATTTTATGGAATAAGTATTCTTGAGATACAAGTTTATCCCATAAATTCAAGAAAGGTAAAAGATCTTATTCCTTCCCTACACATAATGATATTTTTGAAAATTATGACTAATAAGGAGAAGAAAATTTTGTTGGGAGATATTTTGGGAAATAAAATATATTGGATATATTCAAGATTGTATCTTGAGGAAGAAGCAAGAAAATTTTCCAAAGGCCCAACTAGGTCAAATTTTTGCCCCCCTAGTCCTATAAATAGGGGATGAATTTTTCATCCCCAAGGCAATTCCATGTGTTGGAAAAATTAAAAATCCACAAAGGTGGTGGCAAATATTTTTAGTTTTCTCCTTTATTAAAATCGTTTATGAGAATCCTTCCACCGGATTACGTTCGTGGATGTGGGACATATTTGAGAAGACACTTTGGGTTTATCCATCGTCTCAACGGTTGTCTCTACAAGAGATATGTAATTTCGTAACTCCTAAATTCCGCATGCTTAGAATTTACGTGAATTACGTGTACACATGTTGTTATTGCTTGTTTAATTATTATGTTGAATTGATTTATGATTAATTCATGTTAGTAATTAATTGAATAATTTAAATATGTATTTAAACACACCTCGAATAGATCCGGACACCCCGTATTTCTCAACTATTGGTATCAGAGCTTCGGTTTGTTATTTAAATTATGTTGGCCATTAAATTGAAAATTGTATTGTAAAATTGCTAGATCTATTTTGCAGGTATCCAATTGCCACAATATTTAATGTGTTTAATTATTTCATGCTTATGAATGATTTTTAATTCGACTATTTTGAATTTGTTTTTCTCGTGAGAAAATTCACGAGTAGATTAGGCTTATTTGATTTGTTCAATGTAATAGACTAGTCTAGATCGTAGGTTTATTTATTTTTCATTAAATAAATTATAACCGAATCAGAGACGAAGACGAGGATTGAAGACGAGATTCGGAAACCGTGCACGGGCAGCGTGCATCGTGCAAAACATGCCAAGGGAGGCACGAGACGCCACGTTGGCGAATCCCGACGACGCGAATCGGGATCGGTCGCTAGCGGCTACCCAGGCGGGCGCCTGGCTATGAATGCTGGTATGGTCGAATCGACGGGTCTGTGGCCGAGCGACGGGCGGATGAGCGTGCGCGCGCATGGGCACGACCCGCCCGTTGCATGCCGAATCTGCCAAGAAGATTGGGTGATGCACGCGCTACGTCTTGGAACACGGGCGCGGTCGCTCGGCCAAGTGGCCGGCCGGATGCGGACGTGCATCCCGACTGCAAGCTACTTGGCGTGGCAATTCGAGACTGAATATTTTTCAAGATGAACGAGTGGGAGAAATCAAGACGGAGTTTCTTCAAGATCAAGACAAGGAAAATTAAACCATGACAATTAGATAATTTGTGCCCAATATGTTTATTTTGTGCTTTGCTTGATTTATTGTTGTATTTTCTTATGCTTTATTTAAACTGTTTAAATATGTTTGCATGAGAATTGTTCAATGAAAAATCTCAAGTTCAAAAATTACTAAGTATGTTTTAAACAATTAATTCAATTTTGAATCAAATTAATTTTGACCTCCATGATTTATTTATTTGTGAATTCTTTTAGAGAAATTCCCCTAAGGGATGGCCAAAAGAAAGCTTTCACATGAATAAATTCTCAAAAGGATGATTGTAAATTATTATTAGTGGCGACGATGACCCTCCCAAGAGGCTCGTTCAAAATGAAATAATAATTCTGTATTTAATCATGGTTATTACTTAGGTATAAAATTGATATGCATATACTTCGCCGAAGTCCCTGTCAATTTTATATTGGTCAAGTGGGAGCCAACTATTAATTTTAATTTTTTTTTTAGAGGTTTGCAACTGTTCTTGTTTGTAAACTGCTTAAATGTGATTTAAATGAAACCCACCCACGTGGCTCATTTAAACTGTTTTGAGATGTTGGCTGATGCATGTTCATATTTTTTTGATATTTCAATATGATTCATGTGATCAAATTATGTGATTTTCTTTGTGTTGATCCGGATATTGACATTATGTTTATTTCAGTTTCATCATGTCGCAATCTTTTAATCCACTGTTCAATATACTGAAAGACAATTTGCTTACTGGAGAAATTATTTTGGTTGGAAACGAAAATTTATGATTGTCCTAACTGCACAACAATCCAAATGGGTACTTGACACACCAAAACCCAAAAAACCAGCTGAGGATGCTAGTATATGGGAAGAGATGAACTATAATGAATGGAAGTTGGCCAACGAATTGATGAAAGATATAATCTTGGCACGTATGTCAGCTTTATTGAAACGCCTTCATCAAAGATTTGAATCAGCTGCAGACATTATGAAAAATCTCGAAGCGATGTTTGCACATCCGGCCCATATGGCAATCCAAAGCATCAGGCATGACATGGTCAAGCTGAAAATGGAAGAAGTAACGACCGCAAGGGAGCAGGTTCTTAGGGTTATGGTTCTTTTTGAGGAACTTGCAATTCTTGGCGAAAAATGTTATTTCAAAACCAAAGTTGATTTCATTCTCAATTCTCTGCCAAAGAGCTATGATCACCCCTATGTAAAATATCTAATGGAAGATATGAAATTTACTGTGGATGATCTTGTAAATGCTCATACATTGGTCGAAGAGGATATAGAGCGCAAGAAAATGAACTTGGTTGCAAAAGGGTCATCTTCTCGTTCTAGGCCAATTGGTGGTAAGAATGATGAAGAGACAAAGAGGATAAACCAGTTCTACTCAACTTCCATCAAAATTGAAGGTCTAAGTAAGAGGAAGTGTTTGGAATGCGGTGAAAAAGGACATTGGAGGTCAGCCTGTTCCAAACCCAAGCGGAATGGAAAGAAAGATAATTCTCACGCACTAGTTGTCGAAACTTGTTTAACAGCATATGCTACCCATTCGTGGGTAGTGGATACGGGATCCACTAATCATATTTGTTTCACTTTACAGGGGTTCAAATGGACCCGACAACTTAGTGGGAGTGAGATCCTCATCACGCTAGGCGATGCTACGAGAGTGGCAGCTGAAGCAGTGGGAGACGTGCACCTGTCTTTTGAAGACAGAAGTTTAATTTTAAGAGATGTTCTTTATGTTCCTATTTTTCGAAAAAACCTTATTTCTGTTTCTAAACTATTTGTTGATGGATATTCTGTTCGTTTTAATAAACAAGTTACTATTTTTCGTAACGATGTGTTTATCTGTCATGGAACTTTGCCAAACAATCTCTATACTATTAACTGTGCACACCACTCACAAAATGCATCCTATAACACATCGACTGTTTTGAGCACTAAAAGAAAACGTTCAACTAATGTGAACGAGACACTTCTTTGGCATCTAAGATTAGGTCAGATTAATCCGAATAGGATCCAAAGGTTGATCCAAGATGGTTCATTGGAGTCCCTCCGGATTGAACCATTTCCAACCTGCGAATCATGTTTGGAGGGTAAAATGACCAAGCGGGCATTTGGAGCCAAAGGGGTTAGAGCTAAAGAAGTGTTGGAAATAGTTCACACTGACGTGTGTGGTCCAATGCAGATCAAAGCTAGAGGTGGCTACCAGTATTCGGTTACTTTTATTGATGATTACTCACGCTATGGGTACATTTTCCTAATGAAGCATAAATCTGAGACCTTTGATAAATTCAAAGAATTTAAGGCTCAAGCGGAGAATCATAAGGAAAAGAGTATCAAGTTTCTACATGATCGTGGAGGCGAATACCTCAATGATGAATTTTTGAACTACATGTCAGACGAAGGGATTACGTCCCAGTTGACTGCACCCGGTACTCCTCAATAAAATGGGGTTATAGAACGAAGAAATATAACACTTTTAGAAATGGTCAGATAAATGATGAGTTATGCGGATTTACCAAAATTGTTCTGGGGTTAAGCCTTGGAAACAACGGCTTACATTCTAAACCTAGTGCCATCCAAATCGGTTCCCAAAACCCCTAGAGAATTGTGGATAGGGCGCAAGCGCAGTTTAGGACACATGAGAATCTGGGGGTGTCCAACATACGTGTTAGACAAGGAAGCCGGTAAGTTGGATACACATTCGGAATTAAGGCTGTTTATAGAATACCCCAAAGGAACTATAGGATGCATGTTCTATGGTCCCGAAGATCAAAAGGTTGTAATCAGTACGCACTTTAGATTTTTGGAGGAAGACTATATGAACGATAGAAAGCCTAGAAGTGAGATTACCTTAGAAGAACTTAGAGGGCCAACTCATTTGCCCACTGTACAAGTCGATATACCAATCATCACACCTATACAACCAGAACCTCGTCGCAGTGGGAAAGTTGGTAGACAACCCGAGCGATTCTTGGGGATAGGAGAGTCTTCGGACTTGGTCTCCGGAGAAGAATCAGACCCATGGTCGTACAACGAGGCGATCCAAGATAAGGATGCAGAATTTTGGCAAACCACAATGAAAGCCGAAATAGGTTCAATGGATCACAATAAAGTGTGGGAGCTAGTCGAACTACTTAATGGGGTAAAACCCATTGAATGCAAGTGGGTGTACAAGAGAAAAGGATCGGACGGGAAGGTGGAAACCTTCAAAGCAAGACTCGTGGCAAAATGGTACACTCAGAAAGAAGTGATCAATTATGAGGAAACCTTTTCACCCGTAGCCATGCTCAAGTCCATCTGTATTCTCTTGTCGATTGCTGCACATCTAGACTTTGAGATCTGACAAATGGATGTCAAGATAGCTTTTCTCAACGGAAGTCTTGACAAGGAAATCTATATACAACAGCCCGAAGGCTTCATTGAAAAAGACCGAAAGCATCTGGTTTGCAAACTAAGGAAGTCCATTTATGGACTGAAGCAAGCATCCCGTGCTTGGAATCAATGTTTTGTTCAGGTTATAAAATCCTATGGTTTTGATCAAAATAATTTCGAAAGTTGTGTTTATAAAAAGCGTGATGGAACTGCCTTGGTATTCTTAGTACTATACGTAGATGACATTCTGCTCATCGGGAACAATGTAAAGATGTTGTCAGACGTAAGGACCTGGCTGTCAAAACAGTTTGATATGAAGGACTTGGGGGAAGCCGCACACATCCTTGGGATCAAGATCACTCGAGATCGCAAGAAAATGATGATAGGCTTGTCGCAAGCTTCATACATAGACACTGTCTTGAAACGATTCAGCATGCAGGATTCCAAGAAAGGCTTCGTACCTTTCAGACATGGAATCCATCTATCCAAGAAAATATGCCCTAAGACACAAAAGGAGATAGATGACATGAAAGGCATTCCATATGCTTCGGTTGTCGGAAGCCTTATGTATGCAATGCTGTGTGCGAGACCGGATATCTGCTTTGCCGTAGGCATGGTGGCAAGATATCAAAGTAACCCGGGGAAAGAACAATTGATGGCAATTAAAAACATTCTGAAGTATCTGAAAAGAACTCAGGATAGAATGTTAATTTATCAGTCAGATAGTCTAATCCCCATCGGCTACACGGACTCGGATTTCCAATCAGACATAGACTCCAGGAAGTCAACCTCGGTTAGTGTGTTTTGCATGGGAGTAGGATGTTGGAATATTGAGACACGTAAACACGTAATACATGCGCAACGGAAATAAATAGTTCACCAACAACTAACATTCAATTACATAATTGAGTACAAATAAACATAAAGAGAAACCTTACAACAGATCAAGGACAGATTTCTCAACTATGGTATCCACGTAATCCCCGTGGACAGAATTGCACAGATCTGCCAGTATTGAATCTGAGACGGAATTTGCTAGGAAAATTCACATCCTGAATTTTATGAAGAAACTAGGTTTTCTTGTTGTAGTAAATAATGAATCCCGGGACGTCATATATATAGGGAGAGATTAGCTTATATCTTAAGCAAATCTTTATTAGGAAGATAATTCCTAATCATGAAAACCATATCTCAAAGATATGTTTTTCCCTACAGATATTTTCCTACAATAATATTCCATAATATTATTTTGGGATTCTTATTTAATTAAATCTAATTTAATTAAATAATAATAATAATTATTTCCAAATTAATATATTATTAATTCTCCATAATTAAATATTAAATCTAATTTAATACTTAATCAACCAACTATAATCCGTACACGGGAGTTACTTGTTGTGTGACCCATAGACCCTCATATATCGAGCGAGTAGTCAAACTAACGGTTTTAATTGAACCCTAGACAATAAATCAGACAATATCAATACATGAGGTATGTTTCGAGAAACGTGCAACTACCTGTAACTGTAACATGGACTATTGCAATTTTCTCCTTTCATTCACGAATACTCGATTAACCTTGAACATGATGAAGTGTCTATTCAAATAGCTTAATCGATTTATCTCGAATCACTAATTGATCATTCGTGTCACCTTTGGTCACAAAGTCCAAAGTGACGTGCATTGGCCAATGACTTAGATCCAATTATTATGAGAAGATGAGTATTCTCTCAAAATCCACTTTGAGGAATGAATCCTTATCTTGGTTCAACTACCACGCACATCCACTTCGTGATGAACCCAATCCAAGCCATATCTACCCATGGAAGGATCTAAGCATCGGTCATGGTCAAAGTTCATCATCTCCACACATGTAGCAGCGTATTGACCTCAAGTCAAAAAGTGTCGCGATCGCTCCCATCGAGACACCCGTGAGACACATATAGTGGAACTACATCAAAGCGGTTGCTTGGATGGGTATACCAATACCCTCTAAGGTATTTGTCATCCATCATGAGATACCTAGTATCTCGTAGTAAGTGAGATCTTACTACACTCTCTAAGAGTATGATCGCGGATCGCCACCGATCTCCATTGCATCATCGATATCCCTTCTCGATGATCCTTGATCGGGAATACTTTGAGAATCATGCTTAAGTCATCGGAGTTCTCACGTACTCAATGACCATGATGATTCAAGGAACACCAATAAGAACAAATGCAAACAATCAAACATAATATTCTAATAAGTGTAATGCCGTACATTTAATATTAAATAAATAATAATATTAAACCAACACCTAATATTATCTTAGTATTATGTCCTTACAAAAGGATTGTTGTTGTGGTCAAATATTTTACGATTACGATGTGGCTTGTTGAATTTGACCACCAAACAAATAATTAATCGAACAAAGAATACTTCGGAAAAATGGCGTTCTTCCCTTGAAATGTGGAGGTATGTATATAAGTGGAATGCGGGAAACATTCCAAAAATTTTTTTCTCAATGAAAGTTGAGGTCCTTTATATAAAGAGGACCAACACGACAAATAGTGTGCATAAAGCATGACAAAACATATGCGTAAGCACGCCAAATCAATAAGCACGATAAGTCAGAATGCAAAAAGCGGCGACAAAATATATGCGAAAAGCCGATAAATCATTTTCCGTGTGACTCTTGACCTGCCAAGAAGGGGTCGATTCGTCTTTGTAAAGGCCGACGTGTGATAAATCCGAGTAACATAGAATAGCCCCCCTAAAATCGGGATCGACATCGCTAAGATAGCGGAAAGCTCGATCTTGTTTCATGTCTCGACCCGATTTTTATCTTTTGTTGCATCTAAAGTCACATTGTTTGCCTCAAGGAATATTCGGTAAAACGGCGGATCGACATCTTGATCGTTAGGAAAGCCGAGCCCTGCGTAGAGGATCTTATCGCCAGAAGGTCGATCTATCGTATCGTGCCGAGAAGACGGAGAATACTTCGCTAAAACGGTGGTACTTTCGCCGAGATAACCCAAAGTCTGATGCTTTTTCGTGCTTTCGCGCCGGTCATCGCCATTGAAGGTCGACTTTTACGTGCTTTCGCCGGAGAACCCCATCGAATACTTTTTTACGCTAAAATGGTGGATCGACCCATCGATGCCAAGATAGCGGAAAGCCGACACCGAGAAGGGCAGCCGGTCGCCGCCGAAAAGACCGACGTATCTCATCGCCGGTAGGAAGGAGAGAATACTCGCTAAATGGCGGATCGATATCGACGCAGGTAGCGTAAAGCCGACGCCGAAGCGAGGGCTGGTCGCCGCCAGAAAGGCTTTGGGGGAGACCGGAAGGCGAGAATACTTTTAAAACGGTGGATTTGGACATCCCGAGATAGCGAAATGCCGGGTTTAGAAGGTGGGTTCTAAGTCGCCAGAAGGCCGACGATCTCATAACCGGTAAGGCGGAGAATACTCGCTAAACGGACTTCAGACATAGGCTCCGAGATAGCCGAAAGTCGACGCCGAGATGAATGCGGGCCGGTTATTGCCAAGTCGAAGACGATGGGATCGCCGGTAGATGGAGAATACTCATGGAATGGCAAACCGACATCGCCGAATAGGGAAAGCCGATGAAGGGGGATGAAGGCGGTCTTGAAGATGGCTCGTGAGAGAGGCGGATGGGATCATGCTCGGGATGAATACTGTCTTCATGGATGGCTCGTCGGAGAGAGCTAATGGGATCCTACTCGGGATGAAAGCGGTCTTGAGAGATGGCTCGTGAGAGAGAGCGGATGGGATCTGCTTTCGGGATGAGCGGGCTTGAGATGGCTTGTGAGAGGCCGCGGATGGGATCTGCTTTCGGGATGAATAGGTCTTGAAAATGGCGGATCGTGAGATCGCTAGATGGGATCATGCTCGGGATGAGCAGGTCTTCATGGATGGCTCGTCAGAGAGAGCCTAATGGGATCCTACTCGGGATGAAGCGGGTCTTGAAGATGGCTCGTGAACGGAGCGGATGGGATCTGCTTAGCGGGATGAGCGGTCTTGAGGGATGGCTTGTTGCCGTAAGGCGGATGGGATCTGCTTTCGGGATGAGAATACGAGTCTTCATGGATGGCTCGTCGGAGAGAAGGCGAATGGGATCTGCCGGGATGGCGGGCCTTGAAGATGGCTCGTGAGAGAGCGGATGGGATCTGATATCCGGATGAGAAGGTCTTGAGAATGGCTCGTGAGAGAGTGGATGGGATCTACCAGGGATGAAGCGGTCTTGAACGATGGCTCGTGAGAGAGAGCCGGATGGGATCTGCTTTCGGGATGAGCATCTTGAAGATAGCTCGTGAGAGAGAGAATATCCCCGCTAAATGGCAAATTGAAGATGGCTTGAGAGAAAGAAGATGGGATCCCGAGAGATGAGGGCTGGTCGTCACCGTGAGAGGCCCACGGGATCCTATCACCTATGAAGGCGGGAATTCGAGAGATGGCTCGTGAACGAGCGAATGAGATCCTGCCGGATGAGCAAGTCTTGAAGATGGCTCGTTGGAGAGAGCGGATGGGATCCCACTCAGAGATGAGCAGATCTTACGAGATGGCTCGTGAGAGAGCCGATGGGATCCTACTCGAGATGAGCCGGTCTTCCGAGATGGCTTTTTGATTCTAACTAGATGGGATCCTACTTTTATGAACGGGCCGAGATGGCTCGTAAAAGCCAACACCGAGGATCCCGGTTCGGGATGAGCCAGAAGGCCGAGATGGCTCGTGATCGCCGGTAGGATGGAGAATACTTTTGAGATAAAATGGTTTATCGACATCGCCGAGATAGCGGAAAGAGATCTCGCTCGGACGAAACGCCGTCTTGACGACCATCTCATCACCTAGAAGGCGAGAATATTTTCGAGGAAATGGTGGAGATTTGGATATCGCCAAGATAGCGAAAAGCCGACGGCGGTTTGCGACTTTCCGCTGTCCTAAAGGCCGTCTTATCTTCATCGCGGCGATAGGGAGAGAATTTTTTTCGCTAAATGGCGATCGACATCGCCGAGGTACCGAAAGTTTGACCTTTACCCCGAGGGCTAAATCGTCGAAGGCCGACGATCTTATCGCCGAGAGGGGAGAATAGTCGCTAAAATGGCGGATCGACATTATCGAGGTAACGCGAAAGCCAACGCCGAGAAGGCTGGCCGGTCGTCGCCGTAGCCGAAGATCTCATCGCCGTAGAAGGCGGAGAATACTTTGCTAAAAAAACGGCGGATCGAAAATCGCCGAGGTAATGAAAGTCGACGCCGAAAAGTGCCGTCCGGGTTGTTCTCCGAAGGCCGATGATCTCATCGCCGAGAATAAGGAGAATACATTCTAAATGGCGGATCGACATTGTCGAGATAGCGGAAAAAGCCGATGCCGGTAGCGCAGGCCGGTCGTCACCATAAGGCCGACGATCTCATCGCCGAGAAGGCATAGAATACTTCGCTAAAACGGAGGATCGACATCGCCAAGATATAGCGAAAAGCCGATGCCGGTAGCAGCCGGGTTGCCGCCAGAAGGCGCATAACTATCGCCGAGAAGATGGAGAATACTTCGCTAAAATGGCGGATCGACATCGCCGAGATATAGGAAAAGCCGACGCCGAGAAGGCAGTGCCGGGTCATCGCCGTAAAGGCCGATGATCTCATCGCCGAGAAGACGGAGAATACTTCGCTAAAACGGTGGACATGACATCGCCGAGATAGCGGAAAGCCGATGCCGAGAAGGCGGGCTGGTCATCGCCGTAAAGGCCGACGATCTCATCACCGAGAAGGCGGAGAATACTTCGCTAAAATGGTGGACTGGACATCGCCAAGATAGCGAAAAAGCCAACACCGAGAAGGCGTTAGTCGTCGCCAGAAAGGCCAACGATCTCATCGCCGGTAGCGGAGAGAATACTTTGCTAAAATGGCGGATCGGATATCGACGAGGTAGCGTAAAGCCGACGCCGAGAAGCGAGGGGGCTGGTCGCCGCCAGAAGGCCAACGATCTCATCGCCGGTAGGCGGAGAATACTTAGCTAAAACGGTGGACTGGACATCGCCGAGATAGCGGAATGCCGACGCCGAGAAGGCGGGCTGGTCGTCGCCGTAAAGGCCGACGATCTCATCACCGAGAAGGCAGAGAATACTTCGCTAAAACGGTGGACTGGACATAGCCGAGATAGCGGAAAGCCGACGCCGAGAATGCGGGCTGGTCGTTGCCGTAAAGGCCGACGATCTCATCGCCGAGAAGGCGGAGAATACTTCGCTAAAATGGCAAACTGGACATCGTCGAGATAGCGGAAAGCCGATGCCGAGAAGGTGGGCTGGTCGTCGCCGTAAAGGCCAACGATCTCATCACCTAGAAGGCGGAGAATACTTCGCTAAAACGGCGGACTGGACATTGCCGAGATAGCGGAAAGCTGACGCTGAGAAGGTGGGATGGTCGTTGCCGTAAAGGCCAACGATCTTATCACCGAGAAGAAGGCGGTCGTTGAATAAAGGCCGATGATCTCATCGCCGGAAGCGAGAATACTTTTGCTAAAACGGCGATCGACATCGCCGAGATAGCGAAAAACCGACATCGGTAGAAGGCGGCCGGTCGCCGCCAGAAAGGCCGACGATCTCATCGCCGAGAAGGCGGAGAATACTTCGCTAAAATGGTTTACTGGACATCTCCGAGATAGCGGAAAGCCGATGTCGGTAAGGTGGATCGGTCATCGCCAGAAGGCCAACGATCTCATCACCAAGAAGCGCGGAGAATACTTTTGCTAAAACGGGCGGATCGACATCGCCAAGATAGCGGAAAGCCGACACCGAGAAGGCAGGCTGGTCGTCGCCGTAAAGGCCGACGATCTCATCGCCGAGAAGGGAGAGAATACTTCGCTAAAACGGCGGACTGGACATCGCCGAGGTAGCGGAAAGCCGACGCCGGTAAGCGAGGGTTGGTCGCCCTTTAAAGGCCGACGCATCTCATCTCCGGTAGGCGGAGAATACTTCGCTAAAATGGCGGACTGGACATCGCCGAGGTAGCGGAAAGCCGACGCCGAGAAGGCGGGCTGGTCGTCGCCATAAAGGCCGACGATCTCATCGCCGAGAAGGCGGAGAATACTTCGCTAAAACGGCGGATGGACATCGCCGAGGTAGCGAAAGTTCGACGCCGAGAAAGCAAGCCGGTTGTCTCCAGAATGCCGAAGATCTCATCGCCGAAGGCGGAGAATACTTTTTGTAAAATGGCGGACTTGACATCGCCGAGATAGCGAAAAGCCGATGCCAAGAAGGCGGGCTGGTCGTCACCGTAAAGGCCGACGATCTCATCGCCGAGAAGGCATAGAATACTTCGCTAAAATGGAGAACTGGACATCGCCAAGATAGCGGAAAGCCGATGCCGAGAAGGCAGGCTGGTTGTCGCCAGAAGCGACGACAATCTCATCGCCGGTAAGGCGGAGAATACTTTCGCTAAAACGGGCAGATCGACATCGCCGAGGTATAGGAAAGCCGACGCCGAGAAAGCAGGCTGGTCGTCGCCGTAAAGGCCGACGATCTCATCGCCGAGAAGATGGAGAATACTTCTCTAAAACGGTGGACATGACATCGCCGAGATAGCGAAAACCCGATGCCGAGAAGGCGGGCTGGTCATCGCCGTAAAGGCCGACGATCTCATCGCCGAGAAGACGGAGAATACTTTGCTAAAATGGCAGACTGGACATCGCCGAGATAGCGGAAAGCCGACGCCGAGAAGGCGGGCTGGTCATCGCCGTAAAGGCCGATGATCTCATCGCCGAGAAGGCGGAGAATACTTTGCTAAAACGGCAGACTGGACATCGCCGAGATAGCGGAAAGCCGACGCCAAGAAGGTGGGCTGGTCATCACCGTAAAGGCCGACGATCTCATCGCCGAGAAGGCGGAGAATACTTCGCTAAAATGGCGGACTGGACATCACCGAGATAGCGGAAAGCCGACGCCGAGAAGGTGGGCTGGTCGGCCCAACATATGCCGAGTACAACGCTCGTTATGATTTTGATTAGCCTGAACAACCTCATAGGACTAGGGTTGAGAATGAATACCCCGACGAGCAAAATTGCGAGCGTAATTGATGTTGATATGCTCGGTCAATTGTATAGGAATTATGATACCCCGAAAGATGTGTTTTTCTGAGCGCATGGTCTCGATGAGCGAGCATATCAACCTCCTGAGGGTTGTGTTACTGTGAATTTAGACACGATGGAAGCGGGTCTTCGATTCCCCACTTCATCCGGCTATTACTACTTTGCTTTCGTAGAATGGAACATCACCATTACACGCCTAAAAGCCGAATGGGTGGCACATGGTTATGAGCTTCTAACTTTGTTCGCAAAAACGAAGCCCGTATTATCCTATCTCTGAAGAGAACTCTCACGACTAGTGCATTTTGACTCGGCCCCAAGGGCGAACATGGATGGTTGTTCATGCGCAGCAAATGCCAAATGCAAGGTCATTGAGGATGTGCCAAACAAGATTACTGATTAGAAAGAGAAGTTCTGGTTCATCGAGGGCGATTGGAAAAGCCCGGCTTCTGGATGTGAACCAGATGCTCGCTTAGATATCCCTACGGATTTTGGGATTTACCGAAGTAAGTATTTTTGTGTTTTTTGCTCTTCACCTTGAACTGATTTTAACTTAATTCTCAATTTCAGGAATTCAAGCTGCGACGGACAAAGAGACCAACGACGGTTATTTCAGCAGCATCTGGCAAATCGATCTCGAGCCTTACTCGGAACGGTCAGTGAAGACGTTGAATATTGCCGATCAAAGGAAGAAGGGAGGATTGTACGTGCCCCCTCACCATCTTGTTGCCGTCAATCCTGCTGGTAAGAATTGTTTTTTGTATTTGTAAATGTGTTGTACCCTTTGTTTGCGGTTTTCTCTTTCTTTTTAAATATGTTCTTTTGTCTACAACCTTTCCTACCGTCACTGTTGCTGTAAGAACCTCCGAGCATACTGAAATAGCTCAAACTAAAAGACCTCAAGAGCTTGCACGAATCTAAGCTGAGAGAGATGCCCAGCGAGCAAGTAGGGGGGAGGCGAGCAGAGTGAGAAAAGTGAGCCGACCAGCCGCGCCTGGACCGGGAGAGTTGAGTCGGCCGAAGAGGACAACTAGTTCGGTCGAGCAGGGGGCGAGCGATCAAACTCCCTCGCCAAAGAGATCAAGGAGGGCACCTGACAAGCAAGATCCGATAGCTCAGACGAGCATCGATGTCATCGAGGAGACCCCCACTACTGAAGCGATCAGAATGGCCGCCTCCGTGGTCGGTCCAATCGCACAAATCGTCTAGATGGAGGTCGGTACATCTTCTCCACCTCCCGCAGGACCCCGAACTTGGACCCCTATGAACCCTCAACTCCGGTCTCCCGAGGATAAATCATTTTTGGGATGGGACCGCCGTGAAAAGGCACGCTTTGCTCGCCTATTGAGTATTTTTTTTCATTGATTTTGGTCGCTTTATCACGTTTATTTGCTCGTGTGAACATGCAAAGTTGATCCAGTTAGCACCTTTGATGCCGCGAATTGAAAGATTATTACCGCTCTCCAAGTGTTCGCAATGTTCCGGGTCTTCCCGAGCATGTTCGGCGCGTCATGAGACCCCATCCGAAAGCATGGACTATCGAGCTCGAAGAGGCCACTAAAGGTCCAACCCCTTTCGAAACCATGCGACTTGGCCTAGTGTGCCATGGTCAATCTTTTTTGTCCTTCTTGAGAAAGCTTACACCGAAGTTTTCCAATCTTTATGCCAACTACTTGGCTCTTATCGAAACTTTGAAGAGAAGGTGAACGAAATAAGCAAAACTCAAGATGAAATGAAGTTGGCTCAGTGGACAAGTATCCTCGGCTCAAGAGGATGCTCGTCAAGCTCGGGAAGATGCTCGCAAAAAGAGAGAGGAGCTAGGCCTTGCTCGGGAGGAGCCGCACCGCACCGGGAAGAAGTAGTCGACATTAGGAGAGTTCGGGACGAAATGACGTTGAGCTCCAAAAAACTTCGAACGAGATCGAGGGCCGCAGAATTGAGAAAACTTTGCTCGCCTAACAACTCCTCATTCTTTGAAGAGACCAACACTGTTTGGGTCTTAAAAATTCAAACCGCATTAATCGAGAAGTATGTTGATTCCATGTCGAATTTTTCTTATATATCTTTTGCCGATGCCATCCGCTACGCTAGACACACTCTTTCATTTTCCGAGCAGTTGCCCCACTCGTATCCCATTTTGAGAAGTACGATCGACAACCCCGGGATCGCAATCTTCCAATATCTCGATTTGAGGATGATGCGATTTTTCTCCAATCTCCTGATGGGATCGAGATTGATGATCCTATTTTGGATGAGGAAAATGGTTCGGATGCGGACATTGATGATGCTGTCGATCAAACTCACCGAGCCGAGCACGGGTTCGATTAGGTGCAGAACGAACAAAGGGTGCCTCCCGAAGTCGAGCAGAATGTGCTTCCTGACGAGCAAACTAGGCACGATGATGCTGGAGGAGTTGCTCCTGAAGGGGCCGAGCAGTCGAGGTAGGATTTGCTCGATACATCTCTTCCGCCTACCCCCAATAATGAATTTGTTCCTTAATTTTGCTTTTTGTTTTGCTGAACAATTTCTTCTGAACTATTGTGTAATTTTTGTCTTCTTCTTTCTTGTTCGAACAATTTTGCTGTTGAATGGTTAAATTTGCTTGTTGAACAATTTCCTCTAACCTGATCGTCGAGGATGAATTTTGTTGATGATGAACGACTGATGTTTGTGTTGCTTGATGTTTGTTTTGCTTTCTAGTTTATACCTCTTTTCTTCTGAATGAATTCGAACATGATCCGTGTCTATGTTCCACCCCAACTTCTTTGGTTTTTGATTGTCTTATTGAGGTGCAATCAAGTTGATCGTCTTATTTAGCTGCGACCAGATGGGTTAACTTATATGCAACCCCCCCTTTCTTGTTTAAGTGATTGTCTTATTTAGGAGCGATCACTATTCATACTTTCGGTTAAGTCTTATTTAGTCACTGCGACCGTGACTCATCATTCGCTTTCTTTGTGGGTATCTGTAAGTCTGAGTCATCTTATTTAGTTGTCATGCGTACCCATCACTCGCTTTCTTCATGGGTATCCGAGTACTGTTGTTTAAATCAGTGAACATAAACTTCGCTCGTTTGTCTTTTGTTCGGTCGTCCCGCTTTAGGTCGACCCTCGATAGTTTCAACTAGAAAAACTTAACAAACAAAAATGTTCTGCAACACGTTGTATTCTATTACAACTTTTACATTTGAAGAATACTGCTTCTATTACAGATATCTTACATTTGAAGAAGACTGCTTCTATTACAGATATCTATATATATATGAGACTATGGTTTTGAATTTAAACCTTGTCTTGAAATAGACATGAGCTGACCTCATCTCGTAAGCGGAATTGATGTTGACAAGCATGAGGCGGATCAACCTGTTTACTCTTCTTCAAGTAATATGCTCAAGCAGCAGCAACATAGGCGTTTGTCCCTCCTGGACAAGTTGTGATTATGCGGGCCACCGCGGACTTGAGCATGTGGCGAGCACGCCTGCTCGCCTATATCAGGCGCGGGCAAAAACCTCTGCTCGCACCTTTTTATCCCCTTCTTTAGATGCCTGAGCATCAGCATCCACGCGTCGTTTCGTGCGGATGCTACGACATCCCACCCCCTCGGAGGAGATTTTAGGGATGCGTAGGGGACTAGTGATTTACTACTGCATAAGTAGTGAGCAACGTGGAGTGACAACCATGACTCTGCCGAGCATCTTGAGTTCGTAACGAGCACCAACCTTTGCTCGGAGTGTCGTACGGGGTATAAAGCTCGTACTAGAGCAAGCGCCAAGACATATGATCGATTCAGCAAAATGATAGCTGAGTCGAGTGCTGGATACTTCGTTTGGAGGCATACCAAACCAACTTTCTCTCGATAACTGGATTTTCTTCTACTATGTTTGGTTTCTTTTTTCTGTGTTTTTCTCCCACCATCTTCAGCCACCAATACGCCTATTTACATTGTGACTATATACAACCCTAGACCTAGTTTGGGGTTGGGACGAAAAATCTTCACCCGAATCATCCAAAAAATCAGTACGGGCTAAATCCCTATCTAATTCATTTAGGGCATCATCGGAATCCGATAAAAGAACGACAAATGGCTACCGAACTTGCCAACGAGATCTCAGACCCGAGGCATTCATCTCCGACGCAATTAAGCGTTCTTCACGAGATTGTACGAAAAAGAGGGGAGGAGGAACTATGGTGGTTCGATTCTATTGAAACAGAAGAACTTGAAAGAGAAGCCATAATTGGAATTAAAGAGGGTATGAAATGATTACCTGAATGAAATCCTTCGCCGAAATAAGAGTGCCCTTGCCAAAAAATTTGATTTTAAAGGAAGTCAAGAGAAAAGAAGAAGATGAAAAAAAAAAAAAGGCAATCGAGGCGGCAAAATAGGTATTTATAGATACCGGGTTTAAAAAATTTTGAAAATTCGGCATAAACGACAAGACTCAATATATCAGAACGACACTGATGAATACAAAGCGAGGTCCCACTCAATATATCCAACATGTTGGAGGGACACGTGTATTAATCAACTGTTAAAATAATCATACTCGATGGACAAGTGTGCTCGCTGCTTGCCGACGACTAAACATATTTATTCGCCACCGCCACTTTCCGACTAAGCAAATTTGTTTCGCCACCAAGCCACTCGCCGAATAAGAAAGTTTGTTCGGCGGCTCGCCACCGGCAACAACAAGTCGAGTATGTTCGCCAACTTGCCAACCGCATGATGACCGATGCTATCTTGAGATGATCCCGAAGAGATGTTGATCCGATCCATCGAAATGATCGACGCGGCAAGAAGAAATCGATACTTGAGTCAAGTGACCCGAGGGTCGATGTCCGAACTCGTAAGAGTCGAACTCAAGGCTCCCGAGTAACTCAAGGCTCGAGAACCTCAAGGCTCGATAACCTAAAGGCTCGATATAACTCAAGGCTTAGATAACTCGAAGGCTCGGGATAATCTGAAGGCTCGTGATAATCCAAGGCTCGATATGTTCGATGAGGATGGAATTCCGTAAGATAAAATTGATATGGTCAAAAGGGCTAACAGGCAACCAAACCGAAGCAAAAGATTGATTTGGACGACCAAAAAGAGTGCCTTATAAACAAATAAATGCAAAGGTCAACCAGGGAAGACGGTTTGAAAACGTGGCAACATTACATGAGTTCTTGCAAAGACACGAAGTCTCCAAATCATGCTTACCAAAACCAGCTCATGCTTGTCAAAGTACTATAAATAGAAGAAAAAAGAACAAGAGACAGGTTCACAAAAAATTTCCAGAGTGGTAAGGTTCACAAAAAAATTCCAGAGTGGTAAGGTTCAGAAAAAATTTCCCAAGAGCTCTCATACGTTGAGAAAAATCCCTAGCACTCACACACTTACTCTCCAAATCATCTTCTTTCATAGAAGTTTTCCGCATGAGAAGTATTGTGTACTATATATGTAAACCTCGCAATACAACATCCCTAGCTTGGAATGCCCCCAGAGTAGTGATTTACTGACGAATTGGGTCAACAATTTCCTGTTATTTACCGTATATCGTACCCGTATTTATTTTGTTTGTGAGTTGTTATCAAATTAGCCACATCATATTCTCCATGTAAAACTACTCGCGACAATTGTCTCTAGCACACTAACACTAACATAGGAGCCATGACATGGAGAAGCGTTAAGCAGAAATGCATCGCCGATTCTATAATGGAAGCCGAATGCGTAGCTGCTTGTGAAGCAGCGAAGGAAGCAGTTTGGCTCAAGAACTTCTTAGTGGACTTGAACAATCATGGTTTACTGTGATAATGCCGATATTCAAGGGAACCGAGAGCCCACAAGGCCAACAAACACATAGAAAGAAAATACCATCTTATACGAGAAATCGTTAAGAGAGGAGACATAGAGGTGACAAAGATTGCGTCGGAAGACAATCTAGCGGATCCATTCACAAAGAGTCTGCCTCATAATACATTCGAGAGACATATGGAAGGAATGGGTGTCAAGAGCATTGCCAATCTGCTTTGAGTATAAGTGGGAGAAATATTATTAGGTTTGTGTGGGTGACATTAGATGTCACGCCGAACACGAGACATGATGTAGTATACTTAAAAGCTGACTTTGAGTATAAGTGAGAGATTGTTGGGATTATACTGGAAAGTGTGCTTTTTACTTTGTATAACCAAACTGAATTTCTTATTTATTTACTGAAATAAATTATTTATCACTGTTGCATTAAATATGATTGAATGTTATATATATTTGTTGCAAACTTGTTCAATAAATAGTACGTGTTACATTGTAGTTAATTTGGTGATACCAGATCACAGAAGATAAAATTAACAGTTCCTTGTAACTAATTACAAATTCACAACCCAGATGGAAATGAACAATCCATCATGAAAGGTTGAAGTGTAAGGCTCAGATTGACTTGTTTTGACCAAAAGATTACACTAGTGCATTATGATGAGGATAAATTCTTCGGTACTGAATATACAAGAATTAGACCTCAGCGGTTCGTTGTTTCTTAATCTCCGTCCCTGAATAGGATCGTGTGAAATTAATAACTATTGCTTTGATTTATGATGGGAAGAGAATCAACGCGATTCGATACCTTATATCTTGGGCAATATTATTAGTTACATGACGATTGCTAAGATTTAATACGGAGAATCATGTGCAAGTACGACTTGCTTGATTTGTCCCCTTGGTGGGCTCAGAAGTTTTATCATACCAAATCTTGCAAGTGGAAATTTATTTATGGTATGGATAATAATGTTGAGATGTCTTTACTCCAAGACAAAGATATTAATTAATATAAAGCTTGTTCAGTGGCTTAATTAATTAGTGGACTAGATAATCTTAAACACGGGAAATAATAACCTGGAGCCATATTATTGTAGCATCGTAATATGAATTAAGATGGATAGTTCAATATTAATTTTATAGTGAAGTAAATTAATATTAATGGGCTTGAATAATATTTTGGCTTAATATTAAAGTTTCATAGCCCATTGGATGTCCAATCTTAATTCTCCTAAAGGCCCATCAAATAGCCCAATTGAAGTCCAATTAATGAAAATGAGAAGAAAATATTATTGCCTATTTTTTCTTAATAATTTCGAAAATTATGAGTAGGAGAGAGAAGAGATTTTCTTGATTTTCTTGGAAAGATTTTATGGAATAAGTATTCTTGAGATACAAGTTTATCCCATAAATTCAAGAAAGGTAAAAGATCTTATTCCTTCCCTACACATAATGATATTTTCGAAAATTATGACTAATAAGGAGAAGAAAATTTTGTTGGGAGATATTTTGGAAGATATAATATATTGAATATATTCAAGATTGTATCTTGAGGAAGAAACAAGAAAATTTTCCAAAGGCCCAACTAGGTCAAATTTTCGCCCCCCAAGTCCTATAAATAGGGGATGCATTTTTCATCCCCAAGGCAATTCCATGTGTTGGAAAAATTAAAAATCCACAAAGGTGGTGGCAAATATTTTTAGTTTTCTCCTTTATTAAAATCATTCATGAGAATCCTTCCACCGGATTACGTTCGTGGACGTGGGACATATTTGAGAAGGCACTTTGGGTTGATCCATAATCTCAACGGTTGTCTCTATAAGAGGTATGTAATTTCGTAACTCCTAGATTCCGCATGCTTAGGATTTACGTGAATTACGTGTACGCATGTTGTTATTGCTTGTTTAATTATTATGTTGAATTGATTTATGATTAATTCATGTTAGTAATTAATTGAATAATTTAAATATGTATTTAAATACACCTCGAATAGATCCGTGCACCCCTTATTTCCCAACAATATGCTCCCTCCTCTCACTATCATCCTACTAATTATTTTTTTTTTTCTACTGATGTTCCTACTAATTCTCAGTCTTCAGGTGGTGATTGGTACGTTGACAGTGCTACTACTCATCATGCACCTCTGCCATGAATAATTTGCAGCTGCAAACACCTTATCAAGGTACTGAGTCCATCACAGTTGGTAATGGTGCCTCTATCCCTATTCATCATGTTGTCTCTATGAATCTTCCTAGCATGAGTCACTCTACTGATTTATCTTTGAATCATGTGTTACATGTGCCTGACATCACTAAAAACCTTGTTAGTATCTCACAATTTCTCAAAGATAATGCTGCATATATTGAATTTCACACAACCTATTGCTTTGTCAAGGATCTGAAATCTCACCAGGTTCTACTGAAAGAAACTCTTAATCAGGGATTGTACAAGCTTGATCCGAGTCATTTGGAATCACCTAAAGCCACTGTTGCTGCTGCCTCCAACAAGTTTGATTGTCATGTTTTGACGAAGTGTAATAAGCCTAAGTCTAACATAAAGGTTGTTGATCAGTTTGTATGGCATTGTAGGCTTGGTCACCCTTGAGGTACCACCCTTTCCTCTGTATTCAACTTGTTGAAGCTTCCTTCTATCAATAAGAAGTTCTTTTGTGATGCTTGTAAGAGTGGTAAAATGCATAAACTCAATTTTCAAACTGTTCTACATTCTTCAGTCAGGCCTTTAGAAGTGCTTCATATGGATGTTTGGGGAGTAGTGTTTTGACTGATGGTTACAAATACTATCTGAGCATTGTTGATGAGTTCTCCATTGCGGTTGAAATCAGAGGTGTGCGGCTTGGTTCAACATTTCTTTGCCTTTGATGAGAGACAATTCTCTACTCAGATTAAGGCTATTCATTGTGACATGGGTGGTGAGTTCATTGATCTCAAGCCTTTCCTTCAATCTATTGGTGTTAGAGTTCGACATTCCTGCCCTTACACTCACCAACAAAATGGCCTTGTTGAGCGCAAGCATCAACACATCACCGAAATGGAACATTCTCTCCCTTTTTAAGCTCATGCCTCTTTCTTTTTCTCGCTCCCTGGGATGCATTCTCCACAAAAACTTCGACTACTATTTTCTAAAAGTCTTATCAATTCTCTTCCCCCCAAGCTCACCCCAAATAAATAACTCACCCCCCTATCTTCTTCTCTACAAGAAACTTCCCATTCTCTACTACTCTTTTCTAAAAGTCTTTGGGTGCACATGTTATCCGCTTCTTTCCAACCCATTCCAACTCCATATAATGATTCCAAGCTCCAATTCAGATCTTCCAAATGTTTATTTCATCACATATAGTGAGTCTCACTTTAAATGGGGCTCTTCTCACCAATCTCGTTCTAATTCTTTACTTAAGCCCCATATATATATCTCTAAAAAAAATGGAGGGAAGCTATGGAGTTCAATGAGAATGGAACCGATTTGGTTCCCATTCTCTACCTTATTACTGGCGTATTTTTTTGGGTTAAGTATCACATCCTCATCTCCTATTACTTTAACTTTGGTTCTCATCCTCAACTGGCCGTCACACGAGGGGGAGTGTACAACAAGTTGACATAAATAACGGTCCATCCAACAACCTCTTCCTCGGAAGGTCCGGTTCTTCCTAAAGTAGGCTCTAATGCCTTAAATTCACACTCATTGCTTGTTTCATATGGTTCACAATTGCAAGATCATGATTCTTCTCGCCTATTTGACATTCTTCCCTCCCCCTTGGTTGATCTTCATTCTTAATTCTCGCTCCATCTTGGTCAAATTAACAAATTTCCCCCCGGTGAGGTCCTCCACTTGGATCCCCTTCCATTTATCTTCCAAAAACTCATCTTCTCAATCCATTCTCCCACTATTTCCCTCATCTCTAATGCTCATCACATGGTCACTCGTGCCAAATCTTTACCTTGACCCATCCTCGACATCACGGTCTTTAAATCCGTCTCAAAAATCGAGGGCTCTTCTCTCACCAACTCTCGTTCTACTACCTCTTTTTTAAAATCCCCACACTTCGATACCCAAAGGGCTTTCCATGGCATTTCTTCTCCAAAATGGAGGGAAGCTATGGAGGATGAGTATAATGCCCTCATTTTTCTTGCAATGGAACACTCCAAAGAAATGGGTGTGGTCACTCGTGATTTGGTTCCTCTTGGTCCTCGATATGAATCTTATTACTCGCCAAATTTCAAATGCGTTCCATTCCCGCATGAAGCATGTGGATTTTTTCTTCGGGTTAAGTATCAACATGGATAGTCCTTTCCGTGGATAGGTTCAAGGCCCCACCGATTTACCACTAGTTTCTTGTGCTCCTAACGCACGGGTTTTCAAAGAATGTTAGAGTTACACATTGGTTTCATGGATTTAACACTTAGTTTTTGTTCTAAATTATGCCTAAACATTATCAACTTGTGTTATTGAAGCTTGTCTTATCAAATTGAGGGGAACTCACGAAAATCGAGGGTGGATGATGTACAACAAGTTGACATAAATAACGTGTTTCTTAATGGTTTGAAGTTAAACTAATGAAGGAGGATGTGTTCATCCAACAACCTCGATGGGTTTGAGGATCCTCGAGGTCCAGTTATGTGTGTAAATTGAAGAAGGCATTGTATGGCCTAAAGTAGGCTCCGAAGGCTTGGTATGATTAAGCTTATAAACCGGTTTCTTAGTGGGATCTCGACGACTTCAAATCTCGAAACCGTAAATCGATTTCCGATCATTTCTTGTTTCATATGGTTCACAATGGCAAGATCATGATTCTTCTCATCTATGTGGATGACATTCTTGTCGTATAAGGTCCGGCCAAGGTGATGACCCAAGAACCAATGGTTGAAAATATATCCTTTAGATCCATGATCTTAAATTCTCGTATGGATTTTGTCTCTTCCAACATCTTCAAATCCACACTAAATTAACTATTTTCATCCATCAAGCCAAATCATCTAGTTGAGGTCATAGAACCTCCAAAGAAATACACGATATCAAAGAGTGTTCTACCCCATCTAAGCACAAATGTAATATCCTAGAGGATCTTCCCAACAAAAAAACTCATCTTCTCAATTGAAACAAACATTCTCCCACTTAAGTTTCTTGTCCGAAAACATCTACAATCTTTTCAATCCCGAGCGAGGGTGATAAGTCCCGGTGGAGCGTGAACTCCCAGAACATCTCCCAATCTACTAGTGAGGGTGATAAGTCCCATTGGAGTGTGAGCTCGACAACCCGAGAGGGTGATAAGTCCATTGAAGGAATTTCCCTAGGAGCAGGAGAGTGGATGTAGGAGCTTGAGCCCTCGAACCACTATATACTTTGTTGTGTTGTTTATTGCTTTAACTTCTTATCTTGTCATATGCATTATATTATAATCAAAACACAACACATGAGCTTAAAAACGCAAAAATCGAATCACTCTGCATCACGTTATATATGCACCGCTTTTGAAATGTTTTGCTTCCATAGCGCAAAATGGTTTTCCACCACCATCAATTGGTTGCTCAAAAGATTACTCCAATGTGATCTCTAAAAAACATTGGATACCATCAATTGGTATCAAGCGGGTTCTTACCTTTTTCAAAGTGATCTAAAGCGGTCTTTTTAAAACTTCATTCCATCAATTGGTATCAAAGCAAGAGTTCTTTTTAATTTCAAAGTGAACACGTTTTTTAAAAGAAAACCCGCTTTTTTAAAATGCATATATTTTAATGTTTTGGCGGGGGTTTGTTGGGATATTTTAGTTTTGATGAATTATGCCAAAACATTATCAACTTGTGTTATTGAAGCTAATCTATGATAACAAATTGAGGGGAACTCACGCAAATCGTCGCATATAGATGATGGTTATTGCATTTTTCTTGGCTCGAATTTCGGGTTAAACCGATAGCACAAAATCGCTCCAAGCAAGATCGATGACCGTATGACCGGATGATCGGAAACGAATCGTGGACCGGTGATCGAAGAGCGCATAAGCCGATCGTAAAGAAACCCGGCAAAAGATCGTAAGAGAAGGTTGCGATTGGCTACTTGAGACCGACGAGATCGACGTTAGAGATCTATGAAGATGAGCGATGATCAAGATCGACGCGGATTGAGATCGAGCAAAGTAAACGATATTAATATGCTAACTCGATGTATTAATTGATGCTAAACTCTTTGACTTTGGTCGCGACCAATCTGCGGAGATCAAAGTAAATCGACTCGAAACCGTAACTTTACCGATCGGAAAGAAGTCATCAAGAGAAGTCATTGAAGTCATATTCACCGAGAATCAACGGTGTCGATCGAAGATGAAAAGCTAGTGACCGAGGGTCATTGTTTGAAGTCGTAAGTCGAACCGTTCATTTTCTTCGAAAAGGTCCGGCCAAGAGAAGTCTCGAACTTGAAGACTTTGTGATTCAAGAATATATCCATTAGATTCGGTGGACCAACGAGAGAGGAAGACAACCACCGAAAAGTTGCGATATTCTTTCCAACGGTAACTTCAAATCACACTTAAATACAAGTTCTCCTTCATAATTCGGTTTCCATCCAAATCATCTAAGCATTCCCACCATAGAACACGAGAGAAAGAAAAATACACGACATATTCAAAGAGTGTTCTCCCTAGATCTAAGCACAAATGTAATATCCTAAGTTGGTTTTTCCCCAACCTTAGGAGCATGTTAAGAAAATTAACATAGTTGAAACCAAACAAACCTATGGTTTCATGGATGCATGTATATATCCGCCAATCCCGAAAGTATAAGTTCCACATTCATTTAAGTCCCTTTGGAGTGTGAGCTCGTTAAATATCTAGAGGCGATTTGTAAAATTTCCCTAGGAAGAGGTTAGGTAGGAGCTTGAGCCTCCGTATACTTTGTTGTGTTGTTTATTGCTTTAAGTTCTTATCTTGTCATATGCATTATAAGCAAAACAAACTTCATCTGGAATCACTCTGTTCTAGATCCTTTCTAAATGTTTTGACACATCTGGTTTTCTAGATGTGGTATGTCCACATTCATTTGTATATAAATATATTATACTTTGTATTAGGTTGTTACAACAACTTCATCCCGAATCCTTCCTAGTTTGAAATTATCATTTTTCAACAAATATTGTGTGGTTCGATAAATTATTTTTTCAACAAATATTGTTTGGTTCGCCGATAGTTTTCGATTCGTAGTTGCCATAAAACCATATTGCATTGCACATGAGTATGGGACAATATCGTCCTACAGAAAGAGAGTCTAACTCTTTCCAAGCAATATGAAAGGTGAGTGTGAGTATTGCTGAAACGGACTGCACTGCTGGTAATAATTCACGGTTTTTGAAAACAAAGTTGGTGTATTTTTCAGATTGGCTGCAATATTCAGATTGAATTTTGGGATAGGAATTAATATTCCTTGGGCTAGATTCATGTGGGCTTTAATCTTTAACATAGGCAACTTATACTAATTTCTAAACCAGGTAAACAAGAAAACTAGCCCCATATAGAGTAACAAATAACACAAACTCAAAAAGTCAAAAATATTTGATGAGAGGAGTATCCATTGTCACGACCACCCTTATTTAACCCAACATTATACTAATATAATTCTAATTTAGCTTGTAAATGTTGGGGTTATACTGGAAAGTATTCTTTTACTTTGTATAATCAAACTGAATTTCTATCTTATTTACTGAAATAAATTATTTATCACTGATGCTTTAAATATCATTGAATGTTACATATATTTATTTATAACTGTTCAATAAATAGTACGTGTTACATTGTAGTTAATTTAGTGATACCGGATCACGAAAGATTAAATTAATATCCTTGTAACTAAAAATACACACTTTCACGACCTAGATGTAAATGAATAATCCATCGTGAAAGGTTGAAGTGTAAGGCTCAGATTGACTTGTCTTGACCAAGAGATTACACTAGTGCATGACTGATGTCTTTGAATAGGACCTCTGAGGAGGATAAATTCTTGAAAGATCAATTAAGAAGAATTAGACCTCGATGGTTCGTTATTTTTAATCTTAATCCCCTTAAATAGGATCGTGTGTGGTTAGTAATTATTGCTTTGACTTATGATGGGTAGAGAATCAATGAGATTTAATACTTTATATCTTGGGCAATAGTATTGGTCATATGCGATTGCTAAGATTTAATACGAAGAATCGTGTGCAAGTATGCTTGTTCGATTTGCCCCCTTGGGAGGTTCATAAGATTTATCATACCAAATCTTGCAAGTGGAAATTAGTTTCCGCTATGGATAATAATGTTGAACCGTTCCTTGACCAAGGACAAAAAATATTAATTAATGGAAAACTATTTTAGTGGCTTGAATTAATTAATGGGCTAAATAATCTTAAACATGGGAAATAATAACCGGGAGCCATATTAACAGTAATATGGGTTAAGATGGATAGTGCAATATTAATTATGTAGTGGGATTAATTAATATTTATGGGCTTGAATAATAAATTCAAGATCCATTGGAAGATTCAATCTTAATTCTCCTAAAGGCCTTCAAGTAGCCTAAAGATAAAGTCTAATAACTGAAAAAAAGTGTTTAAAATAAAATAAATTATTGTTGCTTATTTTTTCCAAAATTTTTGAAAATATTAAAGGAAGAAAGAAAAAGATTTTCTTGGAAAGATTTTATGGAATATGTATTCTTGAAATACAAGATTATCCCATAAATTCAAGAAAAGTCAAAGATCCTATTTCTTCCCTATTTAATGGGAAATTTTCGAAAACCCCTTAATATAAGGAGGTGAGATTTTTATGGAATATTTTAATTATGGAGAAAAGAATATATTGGATATATTTAATATTTCTTGGAGATTAAGAAAAAGATTTTCCCATCTTATTCCTAGGGCAAAAATCGGCCACCACATAGTATTATAAATAGGGGATGAATTATCATCCCCAAGTGTAATTCTATGTGTTGGAAAAATTAGAAATCCACAAAGGTGGTGCAACATAATTTAATTTTTCCCTTTTGTTAAATTGTTCGCGAGTTCCTACCACCGGATTGTTGAACGAGGATAAGGGAATACTTGAGAAGGTCTTTTGGTGTGTTCGTGTGAACAGGATCCATCTTCTCAATCTATTGTCACTCTCAGTAGAGGTTAGTTCACGTAAACCCGTAGCAATTCCGCATGCGTAGGATTTATGTGAACTGTTTATATGCATAATTTGTTATTTAATTATTATTTGAATTAATATAGGAATAATTCATGCTAGTAATAATTGTTAAAATTAAATTTATATTTAAATATTCATCCCGAATAGATCCGGACAATTAATTCCCCAACAACTGGTATCAGAGCCTCAGTTTCAGGCTCTGAGTTTTAAATTGTAATTTAATTCATTTTCATTAAATTTGAAATTGGATAGTAGAATTGCTAGATCTTTTTTGCAGGTATCCAATTGTTATGGTATTTGATGAATGTTTATATTTATGCATGCATATAAATTGTGGTTTTTAATTTGATTCGTTCGAATTCGTTTTGCCTCGTGAGAAAATCCACGAGTAGATTAGGATTTGTTTGATTTGATCAATGTAATAGACTAGTCTAGATCTAAGTTTATTTATTTTTTATAAATAAATTGTAACCGGATCGAGAACGAAGATGAAGAACTAAAAATGGGCAACCAAGTGCCCCGGACGTCTGTGAGCGAGCCAGAAGTCTTGGCCGAGATCATGGGGCTAGCCAGTAGCTGGTGTGGTATCGCTTGATGATGGCGAACATAAAATGAATTAATTGGCCCAAAGGTGTGTCTTGTGTAGCGGTATTGTGTGTGATCTGTTTGAAACATGCAGGCGGGTGAAAGCGCCACGACAGCATGAGCACAAGCCGGGTGTGGCTAGCGCCAGAACGAGCGGGGAGTGAAAGCGTATCAATGGCGAAGCAATAACTCCCAGCAACCTTGAGAAATGAAAAAAGCGGTAGCAGCGTGGCAGCAGATCCGTCCACTAGAGTCTTCTTAAGCCGATGGGGCGGGATGGCCGACCTAAACCTTGGCGCGTGCGCCTGGTAGCGTCTTGAATCGTGTTGAGCGTGAGCTACCTGATCTTTGGGACGTCATTTCGACTGGGATGGAGGACATTATAAAGAAAATGTTGCGGACGAGTGGGAGCTTTTTGAGACGAACGATGAAGGCTATGAAGACGATTTCTCAAGATCAAGACATGACAAAATTAACCGTGACATTTGGATATATGTGCCCAATGTGTTTAATTTTTGTTTTGATATTTTGCATTATTTTATGCTTATTTAAATTGTGTTTAAATATGCGATGCATGAGAAAATATTTTGAAAAATCTCACCTTCGAAAATTACTAAGTATGTTTAAATAATTAATTGATAATTTTATTCTGGATAATAAAATTGAATTAATTTTGACCTCCATGATTTATTTATTTGTATATTCTTTTGGAGAAATTCCCCCCACGGGAAGGCCAAAAGATAGATTTCACATGAATAAATTCCGAAAGGATGATTGTGGGTTAATATTAGTGGCGATGATGACCCTCCCCACGAGGCTCGTTCAAAACAAAATAATAATTCTGTATTTAATCATGATTATTACTTAGATATAAAATTGATATGCATATACTTCCCTGAAGTCCCTGTCAATTTTATATTAGTCAAGTGAGAGCCAACTATTAATCTGGATATTAAAGGTTTGTAACTGTTTTCTTGTTTGTAACCTGCTTGAATGTGTTTAAATAATGACCCACCCCACGTGACTTATTTAAACTGTTTTGAGATATTGGCTGATGCATATTCATATTTATTTTGAGATTTTAATATGATACATGTGATCGAACCTTGTGATATGTTTGTGCTTATACAAATTGTTATTTATTTCAATTCAGCATGTCGCAACCTTTTAATCCATTGCTTTATACTCTCAAAGAACACCAACTTTCTGGTGAAAACTATGTTATTTGGAAACAAAATATGAAATTTGTCCTCACTGCGCAACTACAACATTATTGGGTTCTTGATGTACCCACGCACCGTATGCCTACTGAAGGATCAACAGATGCGAAAACACACACTTATATAATATTTGGGAGCAGGCTAACGAACCTATGAAGCGTATAATCTTGACTTCACTGTCTGATGATTTGAGATACATTCATGAAGGTGTTGAGTCTGCTGCGGAAATTATACAAAGTCTTGAAGAAATGTTTTTAACAAAAGACCGCATGATCAATTAGTTTAAAAATGACGACGTGGCTAGGCTAAAAATGGCGGAGGGAACACCCTTAAGGGAGCATGTTCTCAGAGTAAAGCGCCATTTTGACAAACTTGCTTATCTCGGTACTAAGTATTGTGATGAGGCTCAAATCGAATTTCTTTTCCTAACTCTTCCAAGGTGCTTCGATGAGTTTTACTGTAGTTTTGTGATGAGTGATCACATGTTTACTATGGATACTCTGCAAGAAGCCTTGGAGAAAATAGAGAAGCATTTGGGAAAGAAAGACGAAGCATTGGTGACCAAAAGTCTTTTCTCAAAATCTAGGCCAGTGGTAGGCAAGATTCAAGAAAAGGAAAGTGGTCGGATCCAAAGCAAACTCATTACCAAGAAAAATGAGAGAAAGACAACTAATTTGGATGGGTGTCAAAAAGGTACCAAAAGGAAAATGTTTTAATCTAAGCGGTGAAAAAAGGACATTGGAGGTCACTGCTCCAAACCTAAAAGGAATGGAAAGAAAGGTAATTCTCACGCACTAGTTGTTGAAACTTGTTTAGCGGCAGATGCCTCCCATTTATGGGTGGTGGATCTCCAATCCACTTGATCATGTATGTTTCACTTTACAAAGGTTCAAGTGGACCCGGCAACTTAGTGGGAGTGAGATCCTCATCACATTGGACGATGCTACGAGAGTGGTAGCTGAAGCAGTGGGAGAAGTGCACCTGTCTTTTGAAGATAGAGTTTTAATTTTAAGAGATGTTCTTTACGTTCCTAGTTTTAGAAAGAATTTAATTTATGTTTTCTAAACTTTACCTTGATGGATATTCGATTTACTTTTGATAAAGTTGTTACCATTTCTCTTTATGATAAATTTATCTCGTCATGGAACATTGTCGAATAATCTCTATACAATTAATCGCACACCACTCACGAAATGCATCCTATAACACACCAACTGTTTTTTATTCAAGAAAACATATTGGGATATATTAATCCAAAAAGGATTCAAATGTTGGTAGAAGATGGTTCATTGGACTCTCCCGGGTTGAACCAATCCCAACTTGCGAATCATGTTTGGAAGGTAAAAAACCACCAAGAGGGCATTCGAGCCAAGGGGAATAGAGCCAAAGAAGTGTTAGAAATCGCTCACACATACTTATGTGGTCCAATGTCAATCAAATCAAGAGGAGGTTATGAGTATTTCGTCACCTTTATTGATGATTACTCAAGGTAATGCGACTATATTTTCCTTATGAAGCATAAATCGAGACCTTTGACAAATTCAAAGAATTTAAGGCTCAAGCAGAGAATCATTGGGAAAAAACGTATCAAGTCTCTACGATCCGATCGTGGAGGAGAGTACCTCAAATGATGAGTTTTGAACTATTATTTTAGATGAAGGGATTGTATCCCATTAATCTGCACCTAAACCCCTCAACAAAACGGGGTTGCAGAGCGAAAAAAAAAAACTCTTTTAGAAATGGTTAGATCAATGATGATTTATCTTGGATCTACCCAAGTCGCTTCGGGGTCATGCCTTGGAAACAACGACTTATATTCTCAACTTGGTGCCATCCAAATCGGTTCCCAAAACTCCCAAAGAATTGTGGACCCAGCCAAGCCCGCTTTGAGACACATGAGAATTTGGGGGTGTCCGCCTACGTGTTGGACAAGGAAGCCAAAAATTGATCCTCGATCGTAATTAAGGTTGTTTGTAGGATACCCCGAGGAACAAAAAGGTGTATGTTCTATGGTCCCAAAGATCAAAAGGTGTAATAAACACCCACTTTAGATATTGGAAGAGGACTATATGAACAAAAAGAAAGCCCGTGAGATTACCTTAAATGAGCTAAGGGGCTAACCTCGATTCTAATCTGCATAAGATGATGTACCAAATGACACACTTACACAACCGAAAACCTCGTCAGTAGTAGGAGGGTTGTAACACAACCCGAGAGATTCATGGGGGTAGGAGAGTCCTCGGACTTAGTTCCCACCAAGATGAATCGGATCCATGGACTTCTGACGAGGGCAATCCAAGACAAGGATGCGGTTTCTTGGCAAACAACAATGGAAGCGAAATGGGTTCTATGGATCATAACAGAGTGTGGGAGCTATTCGAACCACTTAATGGGGTCAAACCCATTGGCTGCAAGTGGGTATACAAGAAAAGGGACCGAAAGGAAAACCTTCAAGGCAAGGCTTGTGGCGAAAAGGTTATACTCGAGAAAAAAAGGGATCGACTATGAGGAAACCTTTTCACCAGAGAATGCTCAAGTCCATCCGAATTCTCTTGTCGATTCTTTCAAGATCTCTTTGAAATCAAATCGCAAATGGATGTCAAGACGGCTTTCCTTAACTAAGTCTTGAAGAGGAAATCTATATGCAACAACCCCAAGGCTTCATTGAAAAAGGCCAAGAACACCTAGTTTGTAAGCTCAAGAAGTCTATTTATGGATTCAAACAAGCATCCAGAGCTTGGAACCAATGTTTTGATCAAGTTATAAAGTCTTATGGGTTTGATCAAAACGAGTACGAAAGTTGTGTGTACAAGAAGCGTGTCGGAACTGCATTGGTATTCTTAGTACTATACGTAGATGACATTCTGCTCATCGGGGACGATGTAAAGGTGTTGTCAGACGTAAGGGCATGGCTTTCAAAACAGTTTGATATGTAGGACTTAGGGGAAGCCGGGCACATCCTTGGGATCAAGATCACTCGAGATCGCAAGAAAATGATGATAGGTTTATCGCAAGCTTCATATATAGACACTGTCTTGAAGCAATTCAGCATGCATGATTCCAAGAAAGACTTCGTACCTTTCAGACATGGAATCCATCTATCCAAGGAAATGTGCCCTAAGACACAAAAGGAGATAGATGACATGAAAGACATTCCTTATGCTTCGGATGTCGGAAGCCTTATGTATGCAATGTTGTGCACGAGACCGGATATCTGCTTTGCCATTGGTATGGTGGCAAGATATCAAAGTAATTCGGGAAAAGAGCATTGATCTGGCGATTAAGAACATTACAAGTATCCGAAAAGAACTTCGGGATAGAATGTTAGTTTATCGATCGGATAATCTAATCCCCATTGGTTACCTGGACTTCGGATTTCCAATCAGACTTATATTCCAGAAAATCTACCTCCGGTAGTGTGTTTTGCATGGGAGGAGGAGCCATGACAAGGAGAAGCGTTAAGAAGAAATGCATCGCCGATTCTACCATGGAAGCCGAATACGTAGCTGCTTGCGAGGCAACGAAAGAAGCGGTTTGACTTAAGAACTTCCTAGTGGACTTGGATGTAGTTCCGAATTTTCTAAGCGCAATCACTCATTTCTTGTGATAATGCCGAGGAAGCGATTGCAAATTCAAGGAACCAAGAGCCCACAAGGCCAAAGAAACACATTGAAAGGAAATACCATCTTATACGAGAAATCGTTAAGAGAGAAGATATAGAGGTGGCAAAGATCACGTCAGAAGACAACCTAGCAGATCCATTCACAAAGGGTCTGCCTCAGAACACATTCGAGAGACATGTGGAAGGAATGGGTGTCAAGACCGTTGCCAATCTACTTTGAATATAAGTGGGAGATATTATTAGGTTCGTGTAGGTGACATTAGATGTCACACATTAGGAACTACACGAGATATGTTGTAGTATACTTAAAAGCAGACTTTGAGTATAAGTGGGAGATTGTTGGGGTTATATTGGAAAGTATGCTTTTACTTTGTATAACAAAACTGATTTTCTGTCTTATTTATTGAAATAAATTATATATCATTAATGCTTTAAATATCATTGAATGTTACATATATTTACTGCATAACTGTTCAATAAATAGTACGTGTTACATTGTAGTTAATTTAGTGATACCAGATCACATAAGATTAAATTAACATCCCTTTGTAACTAAAAAGTACATTTGCTCACAACCTAGATGGAAATGAACAATCCATCGTGAAAGGTTGAAGTGTAAGGCTCAGATTGGCTTGTCTTGACCAAGAGATTACACTATTGCATGAATGATGCACTGAATAGGACATACATGAGGATAAATTCTTCAGCACTGAATTAGAAAGAATTAGACCTCAGTGGTTCGCTATTTCTTAATCTTCATCCCTTAAATAGGATCGTGTGTGGTAAGTAATTATTGCTTTGACTTATGATGGGTAGAGAATCAATGAGATTCAATACTTTATATCTTGGGCAATATTATTGGTCATATGCGATTGCTAAGATTTAATACGAAGAATTGTGTGCAAGTACACTTGTTCGATTTGCCCCCTTGGGAGGTTCATAAGATTTATCATACCAAATCTTGCAAGTGGAATTAGTTTCCGGTATGGATAATAATGTTGAACCGTTCCTTGACCAAGGACAAAAGATATTAATTAATGGAAAACTATTTCAGTGGCTTGAATTAATTAATGGGCTAGATAATCTTAAACACGGGAAATAATAACCGAGAGCCATATTAATATTAATATGGGTTAAGATGGATTGTGCAATATTAATTATGTAGTGGGATTAAATAATATTTATGGGCTTGAATAATATTGTGGCTCAATATTGGAAATTCAAGATCCATTGGAAGATCCAATCTTAATTCTCCTTAAGGTCCCTCAAGTAGCCCAAAGATAAAGTCCAATAACTGAAAAAGGTGTTTAAAATAAAATAAATTATTGTTGCTTATTTTTTCCAAAATTTTCGAAAATATTAAAGGAAGAAAGAGAAAAGATTTTCTTGGAAAGTTTTATGGAATATGTATTCTTGAAATACAAGATTATCCCATAAATTCAAGAAAAGTCAAAGATCATATTTCTTCCCTATTTAATGGGAAATTTTTGAAAACCCTTAATATAAGGAGGTGGGATTTTTATGGAATATTTTAATTATGGAGAAAAGAATATATTTGATATATTCAAGATTTCTTGGAGATCAAGAAAAAAAAATTCCCATCTTATTCCTAGGGCAAAAATCGGCCACCACCTAGTATTATAAATAGGGGATAAATTTTCATCCCCAAGTGTAATTCCATGTGTTGGAAAAATTAGAAATCTACAAAGGTGGTGCAACATAATTTTATTTTTCCCTTTTGTTAAATTGTTCGCGAGTTCCTACCACCGGATTGTTGAACGAGGATAAGGGAATACTTGAGAAGGTCTTTTGGTGTGTTCTTGTGAATGGGATCCATCTTCTCAACGGTTGTCACTCCGAGAGGTTAGTTCACGTAAATTAGTAGCAATTCTGGATGCGTAGGATTTATATGATCTGTTTATATGCATGATTTGTTGTTGAATTATTATTTGAATTAATATATGATTAATTCATGCTAGTAATAATTGTTAGAATTAAATTTATATTTAAATATTCATCCCGAATAGATCCGGGAAATTAATTCCCCAACAGTAAACCCGCTATAATTTTTTTTCCCAAACAATATAACCTAAGTTCACATTCATTTATATATAAACCATTCATTTATATATAAACGATACCAATAAACCAACAAATCATAATCAATCTCCCATATCAACACAATCACAATTCACAGTTAAACCCCAAGCCAACACAAACTAGTACGTATAAGCCCTAATAACACAACATAAAATAAAACATAAACATATAACATATAACAAAAACAAAATAAGCTATGATATGCCCAACAAGTCGTCATATATGTACACTGCCCCTCAAAACCTGCAGAAGCTCCACAGTTTGTCCAGTAAGGCCAGCTTGTCACATCTCATCAGAATTACCTACAATGCATAAACTATGTGAGACATATAAATCTCAGTAAGTAGAAATTATGCATGATGTTGTGAATTTTGAAAATCCTCCCCATGCACTCTTTTTTTAAATCACCAATTTTTTTATGAAACACTCGCAGAGCCCCAAACTCACTGTTATACACCGGCATGAGCTCATAATATATATAAAATGGTGGCATACTGGCAGGCGATCCGTCAGAGTTACCCGTCATTACCACTCCCAGTGTCGCCTTCCCGGTGTGATCATAAAAAACGGTGGCCTACTTTGGGCCCGCCAGAGTTACTACGATCACTACCACTCCCCAGTGTCGCCGCCGTGTGATAATAAGACGTTGACCTACTCTGGACAGCCCGCCAGGAGTTACCTGGTCACTACCACTCCCAGGTAGCCCCTTCCATCCTCGGTATATAATCAATGACCATATCACATCATTTGATCAAATCTCATTTCATGATAATTAATGCATGATATGCATGATGCAATGCAATGCAACACATATTCACTCACAAGTTTCACATATCACATACCTAATTTATATTAAATATCGAGCTCACCAAATTTTTCCCACGATGATCATCTTGTTGGGGAATTATTTGAAAATTATCCACGATTGTAATTAATCAAAATAAATTCACTTAATAATATATTCAATGATTGAGAATTATCGTAAATGATTTTGATTTTGAGTTGAACTCTTTAAAGATAGATAACTCGAACACCTAATTCACCTTATCTCCTTCCAATGGTAAATATGTGCACCATCTTCCATCGTCCAGAAAGGACTCTAATTTTTCTTTCCTTTCTTTTTTGTTAATTTCTTCTTCCATTCTTTTTTCTTCAATGACTGCTTCCTCCTTTTGCTATTTCTCAAGCTTTGGGGTGTGTGTATATCATATCACCACCACCGCCTTTCTTATTAACTTAGTAGGTAAGTATTCTTTTCTTTTATGTTATTTTGATTATTATTATTTTATTATTTGATCTATTTCTTATATTTTTTTGAATTTCAAATATTTTTAGGACTTAATGATAAAGTATGAGACGAGTGAAATATGAAGATACAAGCAATGCAAGTCGATCGACTTAATGCACATTAAAACATTAGTGTCGCGGTGTCAATTTCAGCCGATTATTCATTAATAATCCATAGAGTCAACCCATATATTATATTTATTTATACCTATATGTATATATATCAAATTACATGTTTATAAATATCAGGCCCACTAATTTTCTTTGTTTGGTCATTATTGATTTAGTTAATTATCACGTGAAGAATTAAAAATGGCCTTATTCATTATATGTCCATTTTCTCAAATTAACCTAGCATATATGTCTTAATAAATAAAAAATACGAAAAAGAATTGAAATGGAAGGACAAATAATGTAGCAGATTTCACAAATAACACATAAATAATATTAGCACGTAAAAAAATTAAATGCATGAAATTCATGAAATATATTTGCCAAATAATAATATTAAAAGCGCTCTGTAAAAAATTTAAAAAATCAATTCCAAATAAAAAAAATTTACTCCAATTCTCTCTCTTTTTATTTGTATAAAATTTTCCCCATCATCTTTAATTTTTGCAAATTCGTTTCGATTAATAAAATTTGTATCATCCATTTATAAATTAATACCATAATATTAATTTATAATTATAATGATATCAATTTCAAATGAACAAATTTCAAATATAATTTATAAAAATATTATATTATTATTTTATATTGGATTAATATTTTACTTATTTATTCAATTCAATAAAATTCAAAAACCAAAAAATAAACAAAAATTAATTATTAATTGATAAATCAAATAAAAAATATTTAATTTGTAATTGATTGACCATAACTGATTTTTGTCTTATTTAAATTGCATCGAAAAACTTTAAAAAAAATTAATTAAAAAAAACCAAAAAAAAAAAAAATAAAAAATTGAGTATATAAAATAACACCAAAGGGCTAAGCAGAAATTGCAATAACAAAGGCATGTTGTACAATAATATCTCACCAAAAAACAGTTTAACCTTAAAAAACAAGATGGAACCTGCATTAAAAATAGCCTCGAGGCTGTTTCCCGGAAAGAAATTGAGTTTTAACAATGCTTCTTAGCCTTGGCTTAGAGAAAAAATGATTCTAGTCATATTTAGTTAAGTTTATGGAAGATAGTTTTTAAAAATGTTTAATTTTTGATGGTTTAATTCAAGAAAAGAAGGATATTTATTTTTGAATTGTTTAATTTACCAAAATTTAAATTCTTGAAATCGAATTAATTTATTTAAATCATTTGGTTAATTATTTTAATATTATTGACAGAATCGCATCTTCACCGTCCGCTTGTTATGTGATCCAGACACATTGGTAAAACTAGTTGTTCCATTTTGGGAGGATTAAACCAAGTTCTTTACATCGGCAGAAAATCCAACAATTTGTTTTCACCTACTATCCTAATTCTCCTTCATCTTCTTCACTTTTCAACAAATTTTCTCCACACCTGAGAAAAATATTCAGTTAAAAAGTGGATTGTTTGAAAAAGAATCTTTTGAATCCAATATAACTAGTTAGATGCAGCTAGGCCCAATCAAGAATCTTCTGTATAATGAAACAACCATATACACTCAACAGAAGCAAACACTAAAACATTCCTGAAAGTAAGAGAAGCATATCCTATTCCAAAAACGGCTATCCACCACAATTGAATTTTATTTATTTAATTAATTGTTGGTTTCTTAGTAATTTATTATTTTTATTAGCTACGAAAAAAATTCAATTCAACCCCACAATTTTCTTGTTTTCCCTAAATTCAATATTAATATCATTATTCTATAATATAAGAAATCCACAAAAATTAAATAATTAGAGATGAATAATCAAACAAACAAACTGAGCCTTTAATCCCAAATAAATGGGGCAGGCTCCATGAACCAACATATTATGAATTCACCACTTGCTTCTCTCTTTAAGCAGGTCTTTACTAAGCCTCTTAGCCTCTAAATCTTTACGTAAGCCACATCTTCTTTGGTCATCCCCATACAAAAGTTAGATAAAATTACATTTATTAAGTTGGAAAAAATAGTAGGGCCAGTGCAATAAGTGATTGAATAAATTGATACTGTGACGAAGTGATTGTGAGTTTCACGCTCAAGATTGTTGACGCACTGGTAACTAGTAAAATGTGTATATTTTTAATATATTAGAGTGCAATTTATTGGACTCGTTTATGTTAAGAGGACACAATTAATTATTTATATGAGTTTTGATGGTATGATTCCGCACTTGAAGGCGGTGCATATCACATGTTATAAGGGAGGAAGGCACAATTCGGGAGAGATACGCCATTTTTCTGGAAGCAAGCAACTCACGGCACACTTGGAGACCATAAGCATACGACTGAAGAAGATTAATTGAAGTTTGTTCTTATTTTATTATTTTTATATTTAGGCTTTTTCGTTTAATTATGCCTATTAGAGGCTAGACTCTTTATTCCAATTCCAGGGATTTCTAAACTCGTACTTAATGTCTGTTATTTGATTTGAGACATTTATAACATTTATTTTGGGATTGTTTATTTCATCTAATTTAACTTTCAACATACTTGAGTATTTAATTTGGTTTGGCCACCTAAGTTAGATTATTCTTGCATGTCTGCTAGTTCGTAAATTTATAATCCGTAATTGTTATGAATTTATGGCAATTGGTAGCAACTAGTAATTTACTAGGGTGATTTTAACCGGTTCTTTTCGAATCGAGCTTGAGTATTCGGGAATTTGTATGTCCTTTATCCTAGAGTTTAATGCTTTTGACTGGATTAAATTTAGATCGTATCTAGATTGTTCAGTTAGAAAGAATCGTTGGAGAGCTTATTTCAATTGAGTATAATTAAGGGATAAGAACCGGTAGCCAGAGCTTGTTGACTACTGAGGGACATTAATTCTAAAGATAAATAGAGTAAATGTCGTTGTCAATTAATAGCATTAAGTCGAGGGATGAATGAACTGTGAATTGGATGTTCGTTTACTATTGAATTTTCTCTTTGAAATAATTGTTAGTTCGTAAGTGTTTTATTGTTTTATTTAGTAGATATAAAAATTCAAATCGAAACCCCCCTTTTGTGTTGCATGTTGCCTTAAATAATTCGTACAATAAGCATAATTGTAATTTTCCGTTCCCTGTGGATCGACCCCTTGTTTGTCACTACTACGAGTTAGTAGGGTAAATTTGGGTATTTATTTTTGTCGCACCTCGACAGTGCAATCAAATTTTGGCGCCGTTGTCGGGGAACGGTGTGAATAAATTTTGTGCTTATTCCGTGTGATTTGTGGGGGCCTTTTTTCTGAGTATTTTAGTGTCTTAGTGGTTAATTTCTCTCCTCCGTAATCCCCCGTTTATTTCGTGTGTCGTTGCAATTTTCTGCAATTTTGACACGGTAACCCAGTGTCACTGTTGCAGTGAAATCTTTGCAGCCCCTTTTTGCTCTTATTATTTTATTTTATTTTTTTCTTTCATTTTTTTGTTCGGTTTCACGTGCTTCTATCTCTTATTCAGGTGTCATGGCAGTTGAACGAACTTTGAAAGAACTCGCAATCCCACCGCCTGTGCATCAATTACTTTGCATAGTTTATCCTCCTGCTGCTAATAATTTTGCGCTTAAACCTGGTTTAATACATTTGTTGCCTAAGTTTTATGGTCATGCAGGAGAGGATCCATACATGTACTTAAGGGAATTCCACATGGTGTGTTCTAATATGAGACCTGCGGAGGCGACCGATGAAATGGTCAAACTGAAAGCCTTTCCATTCTCATTGAAGGACTCAGCAAAGGAATGATTTTACTATTTGCCCCCCCGGCAACGGTCACTACTTGGGCTCAAATGGAGCAAGTGTTCTTACAGAGGTACTTTCCAGCATCTCGAGTGTCGAGTTTATGCAAAGAAATTTGTGGTGCGAAGCAAGCCCAAGGGGAAACTCTCTACGAGTACTGGGAGCGATTCAAGAAGTTGGTGGCGAGTTGCCCCCAACATCAGATTTCTGAGCACCTCTTGATCCAGTACTTCTATGAGGGTTTGAACTTTACAGACCGTAGCTTGATAGATGCAGCAAGTGGAGGGGACCTATGTGATAAAACTCCAGAGCAAGCACGAGCTCTCATTGCGAAAATGACAGAAAATTCTCAACAATTTAGCCATCGTGATGCACCATTGAAAATGGTACAAGAGGTAAGTGACTCGTCCATTAATGATAAATTAATTGAGTTAACCTTTTTTGTGAGAAAATTGATTGCAGGTGGACATCAAAATCAAAAGGAGAACATGACACAGTTCCAAGAGGAGTCTAAATTGAGCATAAAGGAATTGGAATTCCAAATGAGTCAACTTGCCACTGCTGTTAGTCAATTGGAAGCTCAAAATGGAGGGAAACTGCCATCTCAGCCCAAAGTTAACCCAAGAAACGTGAATGCTGTCATGTTGAGGAGTGGAAAGCAGTTGGAAGAAGTTGAGAAGCCTGTTTCGGCACCACCGATTGATGAAAGCGAAGGAAAAAATTCTGCACAGACTGACACTGGGTTACCCAGTGTGGAATAGTTTGCAGAAACTGACACTGGGTTACCCAGTGTGTGGCAGAATTTGAAAATTGGTGATGAAAAGGTTAGTGATTCGCTTTTGAAGTTTAATAATACTGTTATTATGCGTTTTTCTTCCAGGGTTGAGCGAGCATTGAAGGCGGACAAGGAGAGACAAGTTCTTGATAGTTTTTGCAAGGTGGAAATCAATATCCCGTTGCTTGATGCAATAGCTCAAATTCCAAGATATGCCAAAATTTTTAAGGGGCTTTGCACCAACAATCGCAAACTGAAAGGGAATGAGAAGATCATGATGGGAGGAAGCACTGTTCGTCAACAAAAATTGATATTTGATCGAAAGGACTACTTCACTCCTATCACGTGAATGATGGATGTTGGTCGTCGAGCTAAAAGACGTAAAAGAAAAGCGCTCTACGGGAGGCAGCCCGTATTTTATTTTGTTTTTTTTCGTTATTTTTTTTTTTTTTTTTTTTTTTTCCTTTTTGGTTGTCTTCTTCGTGTGTCTTTCTCAGTTTTGTTGCAGACTCTCCCGTGCTTGAAGTGATTGAGAATTGTGGATTACTAGTAGCTCCTACACTCTCCAGTTATCCGGTGGTACTCTTTCTTATCTTGTCTTTTCTTCCTTGTTCATATTTATTTTTGTTGCTTGTGGACAAGCTACGTATTAAGTGTGGGGGGAGGCATTGATATATACTTTTAGTTGTGCATGGAGAAGTTAAGTCGCATTGATGAGTCGAGCGTTATTTTAAAGGATGTGATATTATTGTTTTGTGGTAAATTGTGGAGTTCTGGTTAAATTTACTTTGTTTGGTGCATGTGGATGTTGTGAGTAGATGAAGGTTTCATGAGAGGGTCCATTTGAGTTTATGATAGTAAATTGGTGAATTGATGAGTTATGGTCCTAAGTTGTGCTTTGATCTCTTGTAATTAAAGTAGTCTAATTAGGTCACTTAGATAAATGATGCATTCATGGTGTGCTCCTTAAGGTTGGAAAAAAAAATTTTTTGATGTGGTTAGGAGAAAAGGGAGTTTAGTTGAAGAATTGTGTAACAAATAAAAAACCGGTACAGCTGCCCATTTTTAGGGGCTCGAAAAAAAAATGAATTCGAGCTAAAACCTAACGATGGAGTGAAGTTGAGGTTTTGCATTTGGGAAAAAAGAAAAAAAAAAGTACTGAGACAACTGCCTGCTTTCGGGGGTTCGAACGTGTCAAAGTCGGATACAATTAGAGCTAAAACCCTAAAAGTAGAGTGGTGCTGAAGACCTTAGAAAAAAAAAAGGTGATAGGGGGTACACTAGGATGTAGAGTTTGTTTGAGTTGCCTATTTTAGATGAGCAAATTGTAGGAGAGTCAAAGTATGGTAAGAAGCTTAACGATTCAATGAGTTGAGAATCTATCGTAAATGATTTTGGGAACTTGAGTGAAAGCTTTTAAAAGTTCACAATTTCTAATTGCATTGACCTTAGTCCAGGATTTCATGAGTTGCTACTTTGCTTTAGTGTCACGTTTTGTGTGTAGAAAGGACCTGAGCGAATTTCTTAGCTTCTTCATTGTTAATTTCTTCTTGTGGTTTTACTTGAGGACAAGTAAAGATTTAAGTGTGAGGGTATTTGGTAAGTAGTAAATCATGCATGTTTTTAATATATTAGAGTGCGATTTATTGGACTCATTTGTATTAAGTTGTCATGATTAATTACTTATGTATGTTTTGATGATATTATTTCATCTTTGATCTATTTCTTATATTTTTTGTGAATTTCAAATATTTTTGGGACTTAATGATAAAGTATGAGACGAGTGAAATATGAAGATACAAGCAATGCAAGTCGATCGACTTAATGCACAAAAAGACAGTGTCGCGGTGTCAATTTCAGCCGATTATTCATGAGACTCCATAGAGTCAAGCCCATTAATTATTCTACTTTATTTGATGACTGGGTCAATTGCCACGTGAGGAAATGAGAGGCAGAAATTCAGGCCCACTAATAATCTTTGTTTGGTAATTATTGACCAAGTATTGGTCACGTGAGAGAGTCTTAATGGCCTTATTCAAGCCCATGTCCACTTATTCTCAATTAACCTAGCATATATGTCTTGCGCAATAAAAAATACGAGAGAAGAATTGGAGGCGGAGAGGACGCCAGTCATGTAGCAGTAGCAGCGGCTTAACCCATTAAATTGAGAGAAGAGAAATCAATCTTAGTTTCAAAATCATATTTAACCCTAACTTACCCGGGTTCTTTTTTATCTAATCGGAACAAAAAAAAATTAAAAAAAATGTTCAAACATTAACATTAAATAATGACAAAAATTTCGATCCGGATCGCCCATCATCTTTAATAACAAATGTTCAAACTATAAAATTAGTTATCATCTTTAATAACATAATTGAAAGCGAAAGGAAATTAGTTAATAATATAAAATTTGTATCATCACATTTATAAATTAATACCATAATATTAATTTATAATTATAATGATATCAATTTCATATTATGAACAAATTTCATAATAGAATTTATAAAAATATTATATTATTATTTTATATTGGATTAATATTTTACTTATTTATTCAATTCAATAGAAATTCAAAACTGTTAAAAAATATTGAATTGGAGAGGATTAATTATTAATTGACTAAATCAAATAGAAATATTTAATTTGTAATTGATTGACCATAATTGATTTTTGTCTTATTTAAATTTGTGAAAAAACTTTAAAAAAAATTAATTAAAAAATTAGAAAATAAAAAAAAAAAAAAATTGAGTATATATAAATATAAATCTAAGCGGGTTGGCCGGTTCTAGCCCGCTTAGCCCACTAATTGTCGGTCCGGGCCAAAAGGCGATTTTAAACGGCCTCCCATTGCTTAAACACCCCCCCAAATATAATAGGTTTAGAACGATTCGGCCCGTTTAGCCCGCCCCGATTAACAATGCTATGTAGCAAATGGCTTAGGAGAAGATGCCTACAATCATATTTAGTTAGTATTTTTATCGAAACTAAGGAATTTAAACCAGTGTTTAATGTCGATGTTTTTTTTATTCAAGACGTTTATGATATTTATTTTTGGATTGTTTAATTTATCTGGTTTAAATTCTTGCGTATTGGAATTAATTTATTTAGATTGATCACCTAGGTTAATTATTTTAATATGTCTGTTAGTTCTAAGCACGTAATCCGTAATTGTTATGTGTGGTGACAATTGGTAACAACTAGTGGTTCACTAGGGTAAATTAAACCAAGTTCTTTTCGAATTAGCTAGCTAGAGAATTTGTTTGCTCTCTATCCTAATTAAGTAATGCTTCTCTAGGTTAAATCTATGTATCTGCATTTGCTTAGTTAAAAAGGTTCTCTTGAAAAGACGTCTTTTCAATTGAATATAATTAAGGGATAGGACCGGGAAATCGAAGCGTTTTGATCCCCGAGGGGCATTAATATTGAAAACAAATAGAGTAAACGTTGAAGTTGATTTATCGTGTTAAGCTGGGGGATGAATGAACAGTGAGTTGGGATACTTACCTATTATTGAATTTTATTTATTTAATTAATTGTTGGTTTCTTAGTAATTTATTATTTTTATTAGCAGTTATAGAAATTCAATTCAACCCCCAATTTTCTTGTTTGTCCCTATAAATTCATACAATTAGCATAACAATTATTCTACACTCCCTGTGAATCGACCCCTTACTTGTCATTACTACGAGTTAATAGGGTAGATTTGGGTATTTATTTTTGACTTCGACAGTGTGGCCAAATTTTGGCTCCATGAACCAACATATTATGAATTCACCACTTGCTTCTCTCTTTAAGCAGGTCTTTACTAAGCCTCTTAGCCTCTAAATCTTTACGTAAGCCACATCTTCTTTGGTCATCCCCATACAAAAGTTAGATAAAATTACATTTATTAAGTTGAAAAAATAGTAGGGCCAGTGCAATAAGTGATTGAATAAATTGATACTGTGACGAAGTGATTGTGAGTTTCACGCTCAAGATTGTTGACACACACAAACATCATTCTAAATTCATTCAAATATATTTGAATGACTTTTATGTTAGAAAACAACTGGCCAATATATGTCTTAATATTCTTAAATCATACTTCTGAAATGTTACCTTAGACATTTAATCATATACATCCTTGGCAACATAATTCTCCATCTCTGCAGCTACGATACTTTCTTTGATCAAATAAAAGCTAAGAAAGAAGATTACCACATTCTTATTTGTTTACTATAGCCACTTTGTGTAGATGAGTCGTGAGCAAGAACCAAAAATCGTAAACGATTAGATAGTAACTCCATTGTTTCTCAAGAGAAAGTAGAGCAGCAAAAGCCATGTTTCAGAGAAATCATATACATAATTAAGAAACATCTGTTTAGTACAAGCTACTTACAGTTACTGATACTGAACTGATACCTACAGAAGAAATATACATCTAGTAATTGCAGTAGAACAACAAACTCTCGACCTTCCTTACCTAAAAAGTATGTCCTGAGGTTTATCTACTGCACCATTTTCACAATACAAGAGAGGTGAGACCAATGAACGCTTGTTTTAATATAAATATACGTCTAGTAATTGCATTAGAGCAACAAACTCTAAAATAAGTGCAACAAGAGAGGTGGGACCAATGAATGCTAAACCCAACATTTTTCTTTTAACAAAATATTGTCTTTTCTGAAGTTTTATAAGAAATTGGTGCAGATTACTTTAAACGCGTTCCAATGAACCAATGGTACCCATTATAGAAGTAATAGACGTTTGTTTATCAACCATTTCTCCGTTTTTAAACGGAAACAGACCATTACCTCCACTGAGTTAAAATGGACCAAGAAGAAAGGGGTACTGATTGGATTCGAAGGAGAAACTAAACTGATACCAATATACAATAGGCAAGCCACCAAAATGAAAAGAAATAGAACTGATCTTAGGCTATAAATCCTTTGGCACAAGCTTCTTAACCTTATTGAAAAGAATACTATCTTCACCTTCCGCTTGTAAATGATCGAGTAGCATTGAAAAAGTAGTTGCATCCAGTGAGAATTCCCTTCTCTTCATTTCTTCCAACAGTGGAATTGCATCGTGAGGCTCGGTTCTTTTTAGGAAACCCTGTACAAAAACATTGTATGTCACACTATTAGGTAAGCAACCACTTTTTTCCATTCTCAAAAGCAAATCCTTAGCCTCTTGCATTTTCCCTTCCTCAAAAAGTGCACCAATAAGGTGTTAGTGTTAGTGTCCTAGAGACAATCCTTTGTATGGACTAATACTAAGATAATATTCAGTGTTTGGTTTAATATTATTGTTTATTTAATATTAAATGTATGACATTACACTTATTAGAATATTATGTTTGATTGTTTGCATTTGTTCTTATCTGTGTTCACTTGAATCACTGTTGTCATTGAGTACGTGAAAACTCAAATGACTTAAGCATGATTCTCAAAAGGCCCCGATCAAGGATCATCGAGAATGAGATATCGATGATGCAATGGAGATCGGTGTGCGATCTGCATCATACTCTTAGAGAGTGTAGTAAGATCTCACTTACTACGAGATATTGTGTATCTCATGATGGATGTACAAATACCTTAGAGGGTATTGGTATACCCATCCGAGCAACCGTTTGATGTAATTCCACTATATGTGTCTACGGATGTCTCGGTTAGTGGAGCGATGCGATACTCCTTTGATTTGAGGTCAATACGCACAACATGTGTGGAGTGATGAACTTTGACCATGACCGACGCTTACAGCCTTCCATGGGTAGATATGGCTGGATTGGGTTCATCACGAAATGCGTGTCGCGCGTAGTAGTTGAACCAAGATAAGGATTCATTCCTCAAAGTGGATTTAGAGAGAATATCATCCTCGGCCATAATTGGATCAAAGTCATTGACCAACGACGCCACCTTGGACTTTGTGGCCAAAGGTGACACGAATGATCAATTAGTGATTCGAGATAAATCGATTAAGCTATTTGATTAGACACTTCATCATGTTCAAGGCTAATCAGAGTATTCGTGAATGAAAGAAGGAAATCGCAATAGCCCATGTTACGATTCTGTAGTTGCACGTTTCTAAACGCACCTCATATATTGAGATTTATCGATTTATTTTCTAGGGTTCAATTAAGACCGTTAGTTTGACTAATCGCTCGATATATGAGGGTCTATGGGTCACACAACAAGTAACTCCCGTGTACGGATTATAGTTGGTTGATTAAGTATTAAATTAGATTTAATATTTAATTTATGGAGAATTAATAATATATTAATTCGGAATTAATAATAATTATTATTTAATTAAATTAGATTTAATTAAATAAGAATCCCATAATAATATTATTGTAGGAAAATATCTGTAGGGAAAAACATATCTTTGAGATATGGTTTTCAAGATCAGGAATTATCTTCCTAATAAAGATTTGTTTAAGATATAAGCTAATCTCTTTCTATATATATATGATGTTTAGGGATTCATTATTTACTACAACAAGAAAACATAGTTTCTCAATAAAATCTAGGATATGAGTTTTCCTAGCAAATTTCATCTCAGATTCAACACTGACAGATCTGTGCATTAAATTTCAACACCGAATCTGTGAATTCTGTCCATGGGGATACCATACCATTGAAATCTACTTTTGATCTGCTGATGTAGTTTTTTTATGTTTATTTGTCTTTCAATTATGCAATCAGTATGTTAATTGTTGATGAACTATTTATTTCCGCCAAGATATATTACGTGTTCGTCGCCAAAATTCCAATAACAAATGATATCGAAAGATCACGCTTCGTCGTGTTTTAATTGCATAATTAAAAGGGTTTATTTAAATAAATTAATTCTTTTTTATTCTTAAGTGGGGCACGGTATAAACCGCACCCCTGTTTTTTCTAATTCACGGTTTTTTGGTCGTCCCCTCATTTGAGCACGAAAACCCCAAATCAATTTAGGGTTTCCTCTGGGAGGAAATCGCCGCCACCGATCGGACCTTTTCGGCGCGATGTCACGCCACATCGCTCGAGGCCGACGCTAGGCATCGTGGCCTCGCGATGCGTGCGACTCGCAGGTCGATCGGACCGATGCTTCTCGCCGTGGTCTTCACCGTATCGCCTCCGTTCCGTCTCTTTTCGCGGCGGTGTGCCCTTCACTTGAGTCGAGGTGGCGCGCCATTAGAATCGAGATGAATCGAAGGTGGCGTGCCGCCGATTCGGTCGTCTTCGTCTTCCTCGCGACTCTGGTTTTTGAGACTGGTTTAGCTTCTCTGGTCCGCGGCGCCGCGCGTGACTCATGTTCTTCGATGCGCGACGCCAAGCGCGGCGACGAGTCGCCCGCGTGCTAAGGCGGCGGAGGTGACTCGCGTCGTCCTCTGGTTTTGGCTTTGCGACATCGTCGCTTCGCCTCTGTTTCTTGTTTTTCGTTCGACGAACACTGGATGAACTTTTCTGGGTTTTAGTTGCTTGTTTCACATGATGCTTGAGCTCAATTGTGCGATTTTGGTATCAATTGCTTCTGGAATTTGACGATTCTGGGAATCGTCGATTCCAGCCTTGCGTATTACTGATTTCGTTCGTTTTGGGTTACATCTTTGCGCTGATTTCGTTTCAATTGGATTGAGTGATGAAATTTGGACAAATTTGATTAATTGAATCGGTTAATTGGATTATCCTTGATGAAATTGTAGTTGAGATTGTTGGCATCGGTCGTCCCTATTGATGGATGATTTTGGGCAGTGATGAGGGAGGGCCGTGTTGAAATTAGATTTCCAACGGACCCCTCAGTACAAAGTTATGGTAATTGCACTTGAGCCCTTACGAAATAAATAAAACAAAATGGTTTTTTTTATAAATTAATTGGATTAATTTAAAACCTGAAATAAGATTAAATTTTATTTAAAAGATTAATTGGATTAATTAATTATTTTAATAATTATAAATTAAAATTTAAAATTGAATTTTGATATTTAATTTAAGAGGATTATTAAATTCCCACTGTAAACTTATTTATTATTTAAATTCGTTAACGCTTTTACGTTCGCATTATAACTGTTTGGATAGACGGTACTCAATAATTGACGGACCGTATTAATTGTTTGGGTAGACGGTGCCCATATAAGTGTTAGTCCGTATTAAGTCATGTTTGGGTAGGCGGTGCCCAATAATTGCTCAAATGTGATATAGATTAACATGCTCGGATTTCGATTAAACAATTAATACACCGCCTTTAAAATGTTCCTCACTAAAATATGGTTTTTTTCATTAAATTGAAACGATGTCTTCTATCGAAATTAAAAGTAAACCGGAAATTTCGTTCCAATGGGTATTTAAGATCAAAGTCTTTTGCTCGGATCTATATTCAACGGGACTTTTATAGGGACACGTAGTGTCGCCGCTTGATGGTTGTAAACCAACTTAACTTTGTTTGGCCAGCCAAAGCAGGGAAACGAAAGTTAAGGGACATCCGATTGAACTAGGTTCAATCAACTAGGAGTTGCAGTTTTGCAATTGGTTTGGAGACCTACCAGTTCTGCTATTATAGTATTCAGCCAAAGTTGGGATTATGATAGTAGGAATGTGGATCCTAGCCCATTATGATTTATATTGGATATAAATTCGTATTCTTCCGATGAGGTCGTTGAATATGTGAAAATAATGGAAACTAAATAAACTTAAAAGACCACGTTTATTTTGATTGCTGAATATTGATCATAGGAATTATGTGTTTAATTCCCGTTTTTTATTTTATTTATCTAGGATTGTTGAAATGAATAACTTGTCATTGAGAAGCGTTTTGGAAACGAACAAATTGGTTGGGCCAAACTTTCTCGATTGGCACCGAAACGTTCGTTTGGTGCTCAGGTAAGAAAAGATTAATCGTGTTGGACACGCCAATCCTCGCTACCCCCGAGGCCGGTAATCAAGAAGCCGAGGCGTTTGACGCCGAAAGCTTCGGAAGAAGCATCAAGATGATGCTTCCTGTGCTCAACAGATGTGTTATGCTCCTGATGACTCCCGAAAGGCAAAAAGCGACATGAGAGGATGCTTCCCTTCGAGATGATCAAGCATCTAAAGGATCTCGTTGATTCTGAATCTCGTTCCGAGATTTATGAAGTGGTGAGAGATCTGTTTAGATGCCGGATGTCTAAAGGAGAGAAGGTTTCTCCTCATGTATTAAAGATGATTGGGCTAATCGAGAAACTTGGTCGTTTGGGCATTGAGCTTAACACCAATGTTGTTGTTTATGACATTCTTCAGTCGCTTCCCGATTCATATTCAAGTTTCGTGGTAAACTTTAATATGAATAAGACTTTTAATCGACTATGCCCGAAAATGCATAACATCTTAAAAGACTTTTGAGTCTTCCACTTTGCTAAGGAAAAACCCGTGCTCATGGTGAGTGCCTCTACTTCTTCTGCTCCGAAAGGAAAGAAGAAGCGAAGGGGCAAGGCAAAGAAAGGCTTCAAGCCAAACTTCCTCAAGCCCAAAGGTGGAATTCAAAAGAAGGAGATGGTGGACAAGGATGTATGCCTCTCATCGCAAGCGCGAAGGACATTGGAAGAAGGATCGTAAGGTTCTAGCGGTGAAAAAAGAAGACCGCGGTGTCTCAAACATGGAACAAAGTATGTTTGTTATTGAGATAAACATGTCCACAAATGATACTAACTGCTGGGTATTGGATACCGGTTGTGGCTCACACATTTGTACTAATGTGCAGGGTCTCAAGCATAACAGGGCAGTTAGGCCGAGTGAAGTCGCCCTACACGTTGGGAATGGAGCAAAAGTTGTTGTTGAACGTGTTGGCGTTTATGTTTTAGATTTACCCTCTGGTTCTAGACTTGAACTGAATAATTGTTATTTTGTTCCTTCTATTACTCGCAACATTATTTCTATTCCTATGTTAGACATTGAAGGGTTTTCCTTCCATTTTGCAAATAATAATTGTTATTTTTCGTTTAATGGTGATATGTATGGGAATGCTCCTTTATCGAATGGTTTATATTTGTTGCATTGTGGACATAATATTCTTAATATACAAAACAAATGACTCAAACTTAGTAATCATGAAAACCCAACTTACTTATGGCATTGTAGACTTGGTCATGCAAATGAGAATAGGATTGCAAAGTTAAGAAAGTTAGACTACTTAACCCCATTTGACTTTCAGTCTTATGGTAATTGCGAATCCTATCTCAAGGGCAAGATGACCAATAAACCCTTTTCTGGGAAAGAAGTTCGTGCCAAAGAAGTTTTAGAGTTGATCCACAGTGATGTCTGTGGACCATTGCCCACTCTAGCTAGGGGTCAGTTCGGATACTTCATCACTTTTACTGATGATTTTTCAAGATACGGGTATGTGTATCTTATGAGACACAAATCTGAATACTTTGAGAAATTCAAAGAGTTTAAGGCTGAAGTAGAAAAATAACTTGGTAAGAGTATCAAGACTCTACGATCAGATCGAGGGGGTGAATACCTTAGCCATGAATTTACTGATTACTTAAAGTTACATGGAATTTAGTCACAATGGACTCCTCCCGGAACACCTCAAATGAATAGTGTGTCCGAAAGGAGAAACCGAACCCTGTTAGACATGGTGAGGTCCGTGATGAGCTTTTCCTCTCTTCCGACATTCTTATGGGGATATGCGTTACAAACCTCTATCTACATTCTGAATAGGATTCCATCCAAATCAGTTGAGCATACACCATATGAATTATGGTGTGGCAAGAAGCCAACTTTTTCGCATATCAAAACATGGGGTTGCCCCGTGATTGTGAAAAAGATGCTCACCGATAAGTTGGAATCCAAAGGTGAAAAGGGTTATTTTTTGGGATATCCTAAGGAAACTAAAGGATATTATTTCTATCTACCGGAGAAACAGTCAGTGATTGTTTCTAGGTAGGCCAGGTTCCTTGAAAAAGATTACGTCTTCAAGGAACAAAGCCGTAAGATGATAGAACTTGAAGAAATTCAAGAACCACAAATTAACAAAAAGACTGATATCTTGTCAAAGCAACATGGCAAAGAATCAGTGGGAGCATTCAGTAGCTCGCATGTTGGAAGTTTATCACATAGTGATCCTCTTTCAGCCAGTGGGACCGTAATTGGAGTTGCAATGCCTGAGCAAAGAACTCCAAGTAAGCTGAATAAGAATAAAATTGTTTAAACTCCCGCTCAAGAGGCATCCGGAAGTGCTCAAGGAGCGTCCGGAAGCATCAATCTTTAGGCCTCCCCGGTCAACGATAAAATCCCTGTACCACAAAATTTTCACGATTAGAATGTGCAGCCTGAACAACCACAACTCCGTAAGTCTACTAGAGTTCGTAATCCGATCACCAGATATTATGGTTTCCTCGTGGAGGAACAAGATGACGTGGAGATCCCGGATAAGGACGAACCTAAAACTTACACTGAGGCAACATTAGATGTTGACTCAGAGAAGTGGCATGAAGCTATGAAATTCGAGATGGACTCGATGTACATCAATCAAGTTTGGGACTTGGTTAAATTGCCAAAAGGGGTCAAACCCATAGATTGCAAGAGGGTCTACAAGCGTAAGACCGATGCAAATGGCAAGGTACAAACCTACAAGGCTAGGTTGGTGGCGAAAGGTTACAATCAACACGAAGACTTTGACTATGACAAGACTTTCTCACCAGTTGCTAAGATCAAGTCCATTCGAATTTTACTTGCAGTAGCAGCACACTTCGACTACGAGATTTGGCAGATGGATGTCAAAACAACTTTCCTCAATGGAAACATTGATAAGGAAGTGTTCATGACTCAACCGGAAGGTTTTATCTCAAAGTCAAAATCTAATCTTGTGTGCAAGCTCAAACGATCCATCTATGGATTGAAGCAAGCTTCTAGGAGTTGGAATATCTGATTTGATGAGGCAATCAAATCATTTGACATCATCAAAAACTCGGAAGATCCGTGCGTCTATCAGAAGTGCAATGGGAAGAATATTTTCTTCATAGTTGTGTATGTTGATGACATATTGATTATGGGGAACAATATCCCTCTCATGCAGTCCGTGAAAGAATGGTTGTCAAAGACCTTCATGATGAATGATCTTGGTGAGGCCTGCTACATCTTAGGGATCAAGATCCATAGGGATAGATCCAAGAGGATGTTGGGGTTATCACAGTCCACCTACGTAGATAAGGTGTTGAAGCGATTTGCGATGGAGAACTCTAAGAGAGGTTCTCTACCTGCATGTCATGGGATAAAACTGTCTAAGAAGGATTGTCCTTCCACAGACAATGATATCAAGCATATGAAGGACATACCATATGAATCAGCAATTGGGTCCATCATGTACGCCATGACTTGCACTAGGCCAGATGTGGTCTTCGCTGTCAGCATCACTGGTAGATACCAACAGAATCCGGGTGAACCTCATTGGATTTACATCTCAGAATATTCGAAGTACCTCGCATAAAAAAAGAATACTTCTTAGTCATGGGATAAAAGCCAAAGAAGGATTGTCCTTCCACGAACAATGATATCGAAACACATGAAGGACATACCATATGAATCGACAATTGGGTCCATCATATGCGCCATGACTTGCACTAGGCAATGTGGTCTTTTGTTAGCATCATTGGTAGATACCAAAGAATCCCGAACCTCGTTGGATTTACTGCAAAATATTCAAGTACCTCGGGCGTACAAAAGAATACTTCTTAGTCTGGGGGCAATGAGCTGGTGGTTCTTTTTACTGAACATAAGTTTCAATCATGACCGTGATGATTACAAATCTCGGTCGAAGCTATGTGTTCACTCTCAATGGTGGGGGCGGTTAGTTGGAATAGTTCCAAGCAAGAGACTCACCGCAGACTCAACAACCGGAAGGGTGGCCGAAGTGAAAATAAAAGAAAGTTGTCTGGATAAAAACAGTTCTTAAATGAACTAGGGGTAGTTCCGAAGTCTTATTGTCAATAAAGTTATATTGTGATAACAACTTTAAGCGGTTCAAGCTAAGGAACCAAGAGATCCAATAATGTAAAACAAGCATGTCTTGAGGCGTTATCACTTGATTAGAAAGAGAATCGCCAGAGGAGAAATATAGTTAGAACGTGTTCCCACGAAGATAATTTTTGGTGATCCTTTCACCAAGGCTTTGAGTGTTCATGTACACACTAGACATTTCAATGGTCTAGGGGTTAGGCATGTAGGTGATTGACTCTAGTTCAAGTGGGAGATTGTTAGTGTTAGTGTCCTAGAGACAATCCTTTGTATGGACATAATACTAAGATAATATTCAGTGTTGGTTTAATATTATTATTTATTTAATATTAAATGTATGGCATTACACTTATTAGAATATTATGTTTGATTGTTTGCATTTGTTCTTATCTCATGTTCCTTGAATCACTACACGCCATTGAGTGCGTGAGAACTCGGATGACTTAAGCATGATTCTCAAAAGGCCCCGATCAAGGATCATCGAGAATGGGATATTGATGATGTAATGGAGATCGGTGTGCGATCTGCATCATACTCTTAGAGAGTGTAGTAAGATCTCACTTACTACGAGATACTGGGTATCTCATGATGGATGCACAAATACCTTAGAGGGTATTGGTATACCCATTCGAGTAACCGTTTGATGTAATTCCACTATATGTGTCTACGGATGTCTCGGTTAGTGGGATCGATGCGATACTCATTTGACTTGAGGTCAATACGCATGACATGTGTGGAGTGATGAACTTTGACCATGACCGACGCCATTCTGACCTTCCATGGGTAGATATGGCTTGGATTGGGTTCATCACGAAATGCGTGTGCGTGGTAGTTGAACCAAGATAAGGATTCATTCCTCAAAGTGGATTTAGAGAGAATACTCATCTTCCGTCGTCATAATTGGATCAAAGTCATTGGCGAATGCACGTCACCTCGGACTTTGTGACCAAAGGTGACACGAATGATCAATTAGTGATTCGAGATAAATCGATTAAAATTATTTGAATAGACACTTCATCATGTTCAAGGCTAATCGAGTATTCGTGAATGAAAGGAGGAAATCGCAATAACCCATGTTACGATTCTGGTAGTTGCACGCGTTTCAACGCGTCCTTCATATATTGAGATTATCCGATTTATTGTCTAGGGTTCAATTAAGACCGTTAGTTTGACTAATCGCTCGATATATGAGGGCCTATGGGTCACACAACAAGTAACTCTCGTGTACGGATTAGAGTTGGTTGATTAAGTATTAAATTAGATTTAATATTTAATTTATGGAGAATTAATAATATATTAATTTGGAATTAATTATTATTATTATTTAATTAAATTAGATATAATTAAATAAGAATCCCAAAATAATATTATGGAATATTATTGTAGGAAAATATATGTAGGGAAAAACATATATTTGAGATATGGTTTTCAAGATTAGGAATTATCTTCCTAATAAAGATTTGCTTAAGATATAAGCTAATCTCTCCCTATATATATGAGGTCCTATGATTCATTATTTACTACAACAAGAAAACATAGTTTCTCCATAAAATTTAGGATAGGAGTTTTCCTAGCAAATTCCGTCTCAGATTCAACACTGGCAGATCTGTGCAATTCTGTCCACGGGGATTACGTGGATACCATACTTAAGAAATATGCTTTTGATCTGCTGTAAGGTTTCTCTTTATGTTTATTTGTACTCAATTATGCAATTGTATGTTCGTTGTTGGTGAACTATTTATTTCCGCTGCGCATGTATTACGTGTTTACGTGCCTCAATATTCCAACATAAGAATGGTAAATGTAACAACGTTGGGCTGCAAACCGTTGGATGCTAGTTCGTTGAAGAGATGTATTGCCCTGTCAAGTTTATTATCCTTGCACAATCCTTCAATAATGATACTGTATGATACAATGTTAGGACCAACGCCATTATCTTCCATCATACGCATAAATGAAAATGCTTCAGGAATACGTCCAGCTCTGCACAACCCTTCCAGAATTATACTGCAAGTCATTATAGTTGGAGACAATTTCCGAGCTTGCATCTCTTCGAAAAGCTTGAAGCCATCAGCGCATCTGCCTACATAAAATAATCCCTGCACCATGGTGTTATAAGATACCACATCATGCTCCAACCCTGTGTAAGGAATTTCAAGAAAAAGACGCCAAGCTTCGTTCACATGCCCCTTTTGCAATATCCATTCATCAAGCTACAATAGCTTGCGATGTCAGGCTTGAGGCCCGACCCCACAGCTGAATCAAAAATTTCCCGGGCTTTATCCATCTTTCCCTGCAAACAGTACCCGTCTATTAGAGCATTATAAGTGATGATATTAGGATGAACATTCGATTGCATCATAATCTCGAATACATCCTCAGCGTCTTTAAGCAATCCCTCCTTGCAATAAGCATCCACCAAAATCGTAAAAGTACACATTTGGGGAGATTTTGTGAGCCACTATCTGATTTAATAAGTGTTTCGCCTCCTTCCATCTGCAAAAATTGCACAAACCTTGTAACAGTGAACTATATGTTACTACATCAGGTGACATTCCCTTTTCGGTCAATTTGGAGAAGATCCGGAGGGCATAATCAACCATTCGGTCCTTGCATAGACTGTCAATTATTGTGTTATAAGAACTAATATTAAGTTTGCATTTAGCTTTCTCCAATACCATGAGCAAATCGCGGGCCCTGAGAGTGAGTCCGGCTTTGCATAGCCCATTTATCAAAATAAGATACGTCACTTCATTCAACTCGCATATCCTCTCTCTCAACAATTTCAAGAAACGTTTTTGGGCCTCATCGACCTTTCCTTCCAAGAAAAGGCCTTTGATTAGAGTACTGAAGGTTATGACATTAGGTGTATAGCCACGCTTCACAAGGCTGCCCAACATTGCAAACGCAAAATCAACACGATTGAGGAGCATCCCGTTGAAGCATTTTGTCGAACAGGTGGAGTGCGACATATTGTTTCATTTTGACGAGACCACCCAACAATTTATTAAATTCAACAACACAAGGAAGCGGCCTCAATGCTATCATTTTGTGAAACAGAGAGACAGCATCGTCGGGCCGACGAATTCCCCAATATCAAATCTGGTGGAAAAATATCTAGTATTTTGGTGAGGAAAATGAAGAAAAGGGTCACAATAATATAAAGCAATTTGAGAATTAGGTGAATAAGAAACAATTCGTCTGCAAATCGCCAAATTGAACCTCATTCTTCTTCTCTTTTTATTGAGCGTGAGATTTTGCAGCGAGTTAATCTACTCTACATTCAAACGAGGCCGACTGACTTTCATAATTTTTATTCTATGGAGTTGACAAATTTACCCTCACTTATTGAGTTATGATTTCACACAAAAAATAAAAATAAAAAATTGCTTAATCATTGTTGGTAACTGGTAAGTGTGTTAGAAGTTTTTTTTTTTTTTTTTTTTGAAAGCAAACAAGGATCCCTAACGAGAAGGGAGGTCCTGTGCCAGAGACAAGATATGTCTAGGAATATCATCGCCCATCCAATCATGAGGGTGGGGAGATTTAATAGCCAGGTGGGCTAGCTTGTGTGCCGTCATGTTGTCAGAGCGAGGGCAGTACCAAACACCCCTCACTTGGGGGCTTGTCAAGAGGGAGCGGGCCTTCTTGATTGTCGTTTCACTATAACCCAGAAAAGTACCATCGGTATTAATAACTTGGAGGGCGTCCTTGGAGTCTGAAAAGATGGAGATGTGGCCCTCATTTTTACTCAAGAAGAAGGAGAGGTCGTCTACAATAGCTTGGGCTTCAGCCGCCATGATGGACCCTGGGTGGTTGATTCTATGGAACCCCGCTGCCCACGGGTGGCCCTGGTGGTCCCAAATGAAGAAACCAATGGCAAAGAGCATGGTTATTTCATTGTAGGCCGCATCAACCTTCAGGGTAAAACAGTTATTGACCTTCATCGTGAGAGGGTTGAAAAGGGTTGGCCAACGTCCGGGGAAGGAGGGTGATTTTACTTCTTTCCATTTGGTATTGATTGAGAAACGCCTCTGTCCATGTAGCTTGAATTCATCTCTCTTCACTTTTGTAGCAAGTGTGTTGTCTATGAGTGAGGTCACATCTTTCCTTCCAAATACCCCACATCTTAATACCTATGCTCTCCATCTCAGTGGCTTTGGTAGATTGGAGGAGGAAGATAGTGAGGTTGTCATGAGGATTGTACCTTGCTTTCTGGATAATATTTTCCCATTTAGAGTTCTTCCATGCTTTTTTGGAAACCTGACAGAAAAAGATAGCATGGTTAGTATCAGCATGATGAAAGCCACACAGAACACACCTGGGGGGCATGGCACATGATGAAGTGTGATATTGGCCTCCGTGGCGATGGCATCGTGTGCATCTTTCCAAAGGAAAATTCTGACTTTTGGTGTGATATTCAGCTTCCAGATCTTATTCCAAAACGACGGAACTTGGCTGCTTGAGCTTTTATCAGGGGGAATCGGTAGGGTAGAATTTCCCAGATTATTCCAGTAAGCTGTCCTGACCGAGAATAAACCCTTTTTATCATATTTCCAGAAGCGTGTGTCGTGGGGCGCCATGTAATCGATAGGGATGTGGCTGATAGCGTTGAATTCGTGACTGAGAAAAAGATCCTTGATTTTAGACTCGTCCCATTTGTAGTCTGCTGTGATAAGTTCGCTGGCTGTGACGTTGCTTTCGTATGTGACACAAGACGTTATTTTGCCGGCCCGGAGATCAGGAATCCACTTTTCTTTCCTTACTTGTATACTTCATCCATTAGCCACCTTCCAACAGAGTCCGTCCACTATAACTTCTTTGCTCCATAAGATAGAGCGCCAAATATAGAACGGGTTAGACCCCGGGGTGGCTTCCATAATATCGGAATGTTTGAAGTATCTAGCTTTTAAGACCCGTGCTACCAGTGAATATGGGTTAGTAACAATTCTCCAAAGCTGCTTTGCCAGTAGGGCCATGTTGAAAGTCGCCAGATCTCTGAATCCCATGCCTCCTTCATACTTCGGTTTAGTAAGAGTTTTCCAATCTTTCCAATGAATTTTCTTATTAGAAGAATTCCCTCCCCACCAGAACCTAGCGCACATGGATTCAATTTCTCCACATAAAGTAGTGGGGATACGGAAACATGACATGGCATAGGTCGGAATTCCTTGAATAACAGCTTTCAGGAGAATTTCCCTACCCCCGTCTGAGAAGTACTTGTTTTTCCAACCATCCAGCCTTTTGGAAATTCTGTCCCTGAGATAGCCAAACTGCATTTTCTTGCTCTTAGTAGAGAAAGTTGGAAGGCCCAAATAGATGTCATGGCCCTGGCAAATCTGGATTTGGAGGCATTCTTTAGTGAAAGCAATGTTATCGGGGGAAGTATTTTTACTGAAAGTAATAGCCAATTTATCGAAGTTGATCAGTTGGCCCGAGGCTTTCTCGTATTTTGTAAGACAATCTTTAACTCGTTGCGCTTCCTGTTTCCCGGTCTTGAAGAAAATGAGGCTATCGTCCGCAAAGAACATGTGAGTGATCATTGGGCTACCCCTGGCAATTTTGATCCCCTTGATGCTGCCCCCAAGAGCTGTGGCATTAATGATAGAGGAGAGGCCCTGGGCAACTAGGACAAAAAGAAAGGGGGAGAGTGGGTCCCCTTGTCGGAGGCCCCGGGAAGGAGTAACCCAGCCTAGGATCTCGTTATTAATCTTGAAAGTGTACGTGGGCGAAGAGACACAGTTCAGGATCAACTTAACCCAATTGTTATTTAAACCCAATTTCAACATGATCTTCTCAAGGTAGGTCCACTCCACGCGATCATAAGCTTTGCTCATAACCAATTTAAGAGACGCATATCCCTGTCTGCTTTTGTTATTTCTGAGCCAATGCATGCATTCATACCCTAGAAGAATATTGTCTGTGATCAACCTGCCCGGAACGAAGGCACTTTGGTTTGGGTCAATAATTTTTCCGAGGACCGATCTGAATCTGTTGGTAATAACACGAGCCATAATCTTTTACGTAACATTGCAAAGGCTGATTGGGCGGAAATCTTTAAGGGTTTTTGGTTCTTTGACTTTTGGTAAGAGAGTGATAATAGTTGGGTTTTGGTTCTCAAGGCTAACTGCCTCATTGAGGGTTTTGAGGAGAGTGTCCATGATTCCGCTGTCAATGCAGTCCCAAGCTTGTTGAAAGAAGAGGGCCGTAAAACCGTCGGGGCCAGGGGCCTTGGAGGGATTGAGATCAAAGAGTGCTTTTTTTATTTCCTCACTAGAGGAAGGCTTAGAAAGGGAGTTATTCATCTCAACCGTCACCACTGGCTGGATATGACAGGTGATGTCTTCAATTTCCGCCACGGTATGATTTTGGGATTTGAACAAGTCTGCATAATATTTAGAGATGGCGTTTGCCATATCATTTTGGGTAGTAGAAATCCGCCCCTCATCGTCAGTTATGGAGGTGATCCTATTCTGTTTTTTACGACCTGAGGCCGTCATATGAAAGAAAGCCATATTTCTGTCACCCAAATTCAGCCAGTTGACTCGAGACCATCATTTCCAGTGAGTTTCTTCTTGGTTGAGCAGTTTTTCCAGTTTATTCTCGAGCGTGCGAACATTCTGAATGTTAAAAGTATGATCTTCCTTATTGAGTTGTTTGTTGAAAGCAACTCGAGTGCACTTTATTTTCCTGCTAATGTTGCCAACTTTGGAGCAAGACCATCGTTTAAGATTTTTCGCGACAACATGGAGTCTATCCTGGATATTAGAGGTATAGCTCGCCTTATTCCAAGTGTCGCTAAGGACATCTCTGTAATCATCTTCCAAGAGCCACTTATGCTCGAAACGGAATAGGGGGGAATTTTGCTGGCCGCCGGATTTAGGTCCAGGTTCAAGTTGAGAGTAATTGGACGATGGTCCGAGCCATAGTAATCGAGGTTCCTAGTTGTAGCATTTGGAAAGTTGGAAATCCAAAGGGTATTTGAAACAAAGCGGTCGAGACGGATCAGCACGTTCTGGTCGTTGCCCCTCATATTGTTCCACATAAAAGTCGGCCCCGTGGCCACAAGGCCATGCAGGTCATTGTTGTTTAATGAAGATTTCAACAATTGCATCTGTTTGAAAGGTCTTGGGGGTCCTCCTTGTTTTTCACCCTCGTAAAGAATCTCATTAAAATCACCCCCTACAATCTAACCATCGAGATCATTAGGATGAGATCTAGCAATTTTATTCAAAAGGTCCCACGAAATATGTCTTAAGTTATTGTTTGGGTTGCCATAAAAGCCAGTGAAATACCAATTTTTAAGATTATACGATGCAATACAATCAATATGTCCTTTAGAAAATGACAAAACCTAAACCTTGATCTTTTCATTCCGGAATAAAATAAGGCCACCACTTTTCCCAATAGGATCAACGCAAAAACAGCCAACAAAATTACATAACACACGCAACTTATCAACTACAGACTTAGAAATTTTAGCTTTGGGAATGAAAACAATATCGGGGGATTGATCTTTAAGAAGGAGTTGAAAATTTTTGAACGCCCGTTGTCCCCCGAGGCCGCGGGCGTTCCAACATAGGAGACTCATGGCTGTCGACGGGGTTGACTCTTATCAACCTCCGCCATTTCCTGTGTCTTGTTTGTTGGGGAATGAGTTGCACAGATCTATTCGAGATAAATATTTAAATACAAATTTAATTCATTAATTATTACTAGCATGAATTAATCCTATATTAATTCAAATAATAATTGCAACAACATATCATGCCTATAAAAAGCCACGTAAAACCTACGCATGCGGAATCTACGGGTTTACGTGAACGTACCTCTTGGGATGGCAGTAACTTCGGTCGGACGGACTAACCAAAAGGACTTCCCAAGTATTCCCTTAGCCCTTGCTCGACAATCCGGTGGAAGGATACTCGCGAACAATTAACAAAAAAAAAAAAAAAACTTTGTTGCACCACTTATGTGGATTTGCTAATATTTCCAGCACATGGAATTATACTTGGGAATGAACTAATCATCCCCCATTTATAGGAGGGAGGGTGGACGAAATTTATGTGATATTTCAATGTGGGAAAAAACTTTTCTTGGTCACCAAGAAATCTTGAATATATCTCTTATATTCTTTTTCCCATAATTAAAATATTCCACAAAAATTCCACCTCCTCTATTATGGTGTTATTTTCGAAAAATACAATGTGCAAGAATCCAAGATTTGGATCTTCTTGAATTTATGAGATATTCTTGTATTTCAAGAAATACATATCTTCCATAATATCTTTTCAAGAAAATCAAGAAAATCTTTCTTGCCCTCTATTTTCAAAAAATTTCGAAATATCACTATGAATAACCAAGTGGGAGATTTCTTGAATTTAATGAGATAATCTTGTATTCCAAGAATACATATCTTCATTCCATAACAAAATTCAAAGAAAATCTTTCTCCCTCTTTTATCCATAATTTTCGAAAATTTAGAGGAAATATAAGCAACAATATTTATTTTATTTTAATCACCTTTTTTCAGGTTATTGGAATATATGTTGGGGCTACTCGGGGGGGCCTTTAGGAGAATTAAGATTGGACCTTCTAATGGATCTTGAATATCTAATATTGAGCCACAATATAATTCAAGCCCATAAATATTAATTAATCCCACTACATAATTAATATTGCACCATCCATCTTAACCCATATTACAAATCAATATGGCTCTCGGTCATTATTTCCGTGTTTAAGATTATCTAGCCCATTAATTAATTCAAGCAAATCAAATAGCTTTTCGTTAATTAATATCTTTTGTCCTTGGTCGAGGAAACGGTTCAACATTATTATCCATACCGGAAACTAATTCCCACTTGCAAGATTTGGTATGATAAAACTTATGAACCTCCCAAAGGGCAAATCAAGCAAGCGTGCTTTTCACCACGATTCTTCGTATTAAATCTTAGCAATCACATGTGACCAATAATATTGCCCAAGATAAAAAGTATTGAATCTCACTCTGATTCGCTACCCATGATAAGTCAAAGCAATAGTTACCGATCCCACGTGATCCTATTTAAGGGACGAAGGTTAAGAAACAACGAACCAATCGAGGTCTAATTCTTCCTTGTTCGCTCAAGAATTTATCCTCCCAGAGGTCCTATTCAACAAGATCGACCATGCACTAGTGTAATCTCTTGGTCAAGACAAACCAATCTGAGCCTTACACCTCAACCTTTCGCGATGGTTGTTCATTTCCATCTAGGTCGTGAATGGCGTTTTTTTTAGTTACTGAGGACTCGTTAATTTAATCTTCGTGATCTGGTATCACTAAATTAACTACAGTGTAACACGTACAAATTATTGAACAGTTATGCAGTAAATATATATAACATTCAATCATATTTAAAGCATCAGTGATAAACAATTTATTTCAGTAAATAAGTTTGAAAATTCAGTTTCGATTATATAAAGTAAAAGCATACTTTTCAGTATAATCCCAACATTGTTCGGGTTGTTGGTGGAGAGAATCCCGTCGTCCTTTTTCTATCTCTTAGACGAAGTCGGTGAGAAGTAGTCCTGTTTGATTATTCTCTTGGTGCCCAATTTGAGGTTGCCATCCTCCTTCAGCAAAACACCATTTGTTTTCTTTGGTTTTGAAATGGCTCTTCTTTGGTGATCACACTTCGGGTCCTTGGAGGTCGACCCAAAGACAAAAGACTCATTGATATTTCCTGCAAAAAAAGAGAGTAGCTCATCAGTGGGGATGAGATCTGCTTCAGCATGAGCATGAGATTCGATTATCCGAACAGAGAGTTGGTAGGAGAGCTAAGGAAGAGGGGTGGGGAATTGTTGAGGTTAAAGTTGTTGCTGGTGGCCTCGAGTTTTGTAGGGGTAGCAAGGTCTAAAGAATTTTTCACCTTAAGGAGGAGAGCTAGGGTTTCCCGGGGTCATTAGGGTTAGGGTTAGGGTTAGGGCTGTTGGAGTTCTCACTAGCAGGGTTGGCGACGACTTTGGCTTTGATTTTTGGAATCAGAACATCCTAGGAGGCTGTGGGAGAGGCTTGGGATTTTTTCGATTCCGAGTCGGTCATGGGTGAGTTGTTATAGGGGACGGGGGAGACATACCGACTTTTGGATTTTGACCGGGTCCACTCGGGGATGAAAGTTGGGGTGTTGACCGGCTTCTGGGTTAGAGGGGTTTTTGAAGAGTGGCTGAGTAGAAGATCTTGCTTTCTTGCATTGAGCCTGTCTAGCTCGTTGATGGTCTCCAGAGAGACCGAGCTTTGCCCATTTGATCGCAACCAAGAGCCAAAATATTTCTTGCCATCCGCCTTATGAAGCTGCAGTCTTTGTCGAGATGGTTAAGCCTACCACAGTAGTAGCAAAAATCCGAGAGCTTCTCGTAATGGAAGATGACTCGACAGGTTGAGTCCTCGATGTTGATGGTGGCCCAGCCGGAGTGGTCCCCTGGTGTCGATCATGGTCCGGATCCGCACACATTCTCCAAGAGTAACTCCGTCATAGTCACTTTTGATGTCGAGAATTACCCCGAACAGGTCACTAAGATCCTCCGTGGCTCCCCGTGTCATGGCCCATATCTGGAGTCCATGTACTTGGATCCAAAGAGGGGCCTCCGTCAGGACGAAATTTGAGGGACGTTCATCGCCTTTCATGTTGGAGAGGAGGAGCACGGAACCTCTGAAATTCCACGGTTGCCGGTTGAAGATCCGGTCACATTCAGCCCGGTCGATGAAATCGAAAATATAAAGGCCACCCCTAGCGGTTTTATCTCCATTGGAAGCTTGAGGTCCCATATTTTGGGGAGCCCCATCTGAAGTTCATGCATTCCCACATGCTTCTTCATCGCCAGCTTTCCGACAAGGGCATTCACAGGGGTGGCTAGGTTCTCCGGCTTGATGGTGATTGGGGTAGTTTCTTCCAACTTGTCCCACAAAGCCATGATTTCATTCTCCATACGTAGGGAAACCTGCAGGCAAATCGCAGAAAAAACACAAAGCGAAAAAATAGCAAGCAATCGATGGGTAGATGTGCCGAAAAACACGGGTAGTGGGGAATATTTGTGGGGCGACAACTCAGTTGGAAGCAGAGAATAACACCTGGAGACATAGATATTTAATATGAATGTTCTTATGAAGTACATCACAATAAGATATGGGGAGATATGCCTTGAGCACACTATAATTAATAGCCCACATAGGGAAACAACATTAAACACACGCTGGGGCGGTGCGGCGATCTCAATCCCCGAGGCCAAAACTTTCAAAAATTAGGGCATAGGGGGATGAGCGGGAAGACGAAAACGTTTCGTTTCTTAGAGAGAGAAATATTCAGTAGGTCCGTTGACCCAATTTTCAACCGTGTACTGTGTGTTAGAAGTTCTAATTAAGGAAATTATTTAACAATAAATAATATACAAAAAAAGGAAAAAAAAGGGGGACTTGTTATAAATAGAGAAACTTAGGGTATGTTTGTTCTCGACTACCACAGACAGACTTTGGACTTTACAATTCCACATACCCATTTAATTCAAGTCTGAAATCAGGATTTCAAAATCCAATTTAAAACCTAAATTATCACTTTTACACAATTTCCAACACAATACTCAATCATTCAATTATTATAATAATAATATAATAATACAAATCAATCAACTTTTCTACAATCTTATATAATTCAACCCTATAAAATCTCAAAAACAAACATACAATTTTACTATTCATTAGAATTTTAAAATTTTAGATTTCAAAGTTCAAGATTTCTATAAGCCTAAAAGTTCCTCCAAATTAGTGAAAGTAGGGTTGAATTACTCCACATATGAAATTGGGTGGTGTCCGGTGTTGGGCCTTCGACGCTCAGAAAGATTGTCTTTAAAGGCAGTAATGTATGAATGTAAGTGATAAGATGATACCTCAATGCTGAATGAACTACGTCCTTGATCAAACGTGACTTGACTTTGGCCCAGTTATTAGCACCCCATTTTTTAAAAAATACACCACTTAGATTAGTTTATCCCTCACTAGATTAGTACACCACCAATGAGCTTCCTAAATTACTATTTTCTCTTAATTCTCTTCATTCATATGCAATTAAAAAAAAATCAAAACACACACCCCTCAAAGGAAGAAATTGTTGTTCTAATCTCCTACATAAGCCCCCTGTTGGCATTGTTGCCGGCTGCTGCCACGAGAATCTGTTTATAGTTAGAGTTTAGACTGTTCAAGAATTTATATTAAAATGTTTTGTTTATGGGTTGAAAATTTTTGGGTTCTTGATTAAAACAAATGAACCCACCCGCTTTACAAAATCACTGACTCAACGAACTTTTTGCATTTTAAGAATTCGGGACTGGTTTGCCCATTTTTTGATTGATTTTCGTAAAAAAATTCAAAAAATTTCATGTTTTCTCGAAAAAATATTACAGTGTGAAATTGTCAAAGATATTCGAGAAAAGCTCGAAAAGAATATTTTGAAATAATCTTAGAGTCTTCGAAATAAATTTTTGAAAAAAAACACCAATTTTTGGAAAAAAAATTCGAACTCTACTAAATATTTCAAAATTTTTTTTCCCGAAATTTCAACAAAAATTCAGAAAATCAGGTGCGTTGTGTTTTTTTTGCCGGACGCTTATTTTTGCCCGGAAAAATTGTGTAGTGCCTGTTCTAAAGAATTTATTCAAATTCTATTGGGCTAAGGGGATGTAAGTGGTTACAAGAGAGTGGAAATAAAAAAGGATAATTATGAAATTTTACTTGTGTTTTGAAATCTAAAAATTGGATGAATGGTGTATTTCATAATAGACAAAAAATTCATATGAGACGGTCTCATGTATAAGACGGGGTACAACCTAACACAAATCATACATATTCCTCCCAAAGTGTAAAAAAGCGTCGTAACGCCTAATCTTATGCCTCTGCCTCACCTCGGACTGCCCTCACGCAGTGTGTCGCTTTCTTTCAGAACGTTGGGGATGCTAATAATCTGGGCCCTTGACTTTTCTGATTGGAATATTAAGCCCATAATTAGTGTTCAACAAAGAGAGTTGGGAGGGTTAGTCTAAGTAGGCCAAGTCTCACGTTTGGACAATATCAGTTCAAAATGGGCCCGTATGAGTAGACCATTTTGTTGGTTTTTTGGGCCAAATTCATTGAATTTTTGACCCGGTGTATTATACTTTGGGTATTATAATATAAATATTATGGGTCCGGTTATTAGCACCCCCAACATTAATAGATACACTCACACAGATCATACACTATCCATTATACCCTCTTAAAAAAAATCTGAATTCTCTTCATCTTCCTCAGTTTTTTTCCTTACCGCCTTCTCCCCCTCATTTCACCCATGTTCCTTCAATTGCCACGGACATCTGGTGGCCGCCACTGACCCCAGCCGTCAAACCGCCGCCCGTAAAGGTTATGTTCATCGAGCCCAACTACTAAAATTGCAAAATTATTTGTGATCGAGAGAAAAGTGAAATCTCAGAATAATAATTCCAAGTCTCATGTAAATTTGAAACATGACTCCATCTTCTTTCCTTCTTTTCCCCTCCGACAAACCAGAATCAAAATTATTTTCCTTTCAATTGATTTGATTCTTGTGCCTGGGTAAAGTGCAAAAATTGAGATAAATTGCAACGGATAGCAGACGGCGGCGATGACGGACGGTGGTGATGGGCGGTAGACGGTGGTGGCGGGTGGTAGATGGCGGCGGTGACAGATGGTGGTGGCGGGTGTAGACGGCGGCGACGGCGGTACATCTGGTGGTGGTCAAAACTAGGATTTTAGGGTTTAAATCTTTTACTTTTAAAATATAAAGGTATTATTGGATTTTCATAATATTTTTTCTTGTGTAGTTGGCGTATCCACTAATGTTGGGGTGTGGATAACCGACCCAAATATTATTCCATAATTTGGATCCCTTAACTATTGATATCAAATTAGATTTTGATTTGGGATCAAACAATTTACAATTGAAAGTGCAAATTTGTATTGAAATTGTATACGAGTAATTGGTGACAATTGAGACTCCATTTAAAAGTGTATTTGAGAGCACAAATTATAATTTGAATTTAATCCAAATAACTCGTATAGTTCTTTGGAAATTATTCACGAGTAAATGACATCAATTAAAACCTCATGTAAAATTGTGCTTGAGAGCGCAAATTGTGGATTAGATTTAATCCATAAGGATTGTTGACTCGTATAATCCAGCAAATAATTATTTGAGAGTCAAATGTTGCATTCTGGTAAAAACTAAATTGAATTTAATTTTGGTATTTTTGACCATTATTAAATTAAAGTTTCAAACTCGAATTTGTTGGGACTGACAAAATTACAAATTTTAATGTCCAATAAACAAATTTGAATTTAATTATTTGGGACTCCTTAATGAACACATCGTATGTTCTTGAAATGGAATGCGAAATATCCAGATGTGTTAAAAGGAAACCCAATAGCAAACTGAATATTTTGACACAGACTCCAAGCCCATCAATGAAAATGTGGGGAGTAATGTCATAAAAATTATCTAAATAAATATGCAATGAATTGAAAGATTATTGCATTTGAATAAAAATCCGTCCGGTTAAAGATGAGATGTTTATGAGAATAACAGGTAAGGGGAATGGAGCTAAAACCTTCACATGAAAGGGTGTTTATAGCGGTAACTCATCCATGATGACTGGAGGATCCCAAAAACTTGGTTCAATGTGAGAACTAAGTTATAAAACACTCAGTTATGCACTTGAAAAACATAATCCAAGCTCATTCTCTCAAATCCATTCAAGTGCAAATTGTACCTTTCGTTGCATAAACCTGATGACGTGTGGTAATTAAATTGTCCAACAATTAGTCTCTAAATTTAACAATCTTTCAAAAAACAAAAAAATCTCCAAATTTAACAAGAATCCTAGCCTATTTCTCAATGACAAAAATTCGTAAGAGACAGTCGCATGCACGAGACTAAGTACAATCTAACAAAAATCAACACTCACCCTTCTTAAAGTGTTAAACTGTCAATGCCAAAATTATGCTCCGTTTCACACAAGTGTGTCTCTTTCTTTATTGACCACAGATAATAAACTTGTGTGAACCCGAGTTCACTGTATACAAATTTTTTAGTATTTTTGTTATATATAAAAATTATTATTATTATATATAAAAATTATCACTGTTATGCATAAAAACTATCACTATTTAAAAAATATTTTATATTTTAAAACAAGCATAACAGTCATAATGGTTCACAAATCACAAGAGTGTTACTCATTATGGCCGGGTTGCAGGTATCTCCTTTGATGTAATTGTTGTACAACATGTATTTATTCAACGCATTGCACACAAAATTATTCAAGGGCGAATATTATTTTCCCTCTACATTCTTTTCTCCATCGTTTCAGATTTCGACCTGATAATTAACATGGACCTGAAACGAACCCTTTTTTCCCCAACTTCATCGATCCCAAATTTTAGGTCAAAACGATCAATCACATGGTTTTCTTCATTCGCATTCATCTTCATTTCCTGCATTATGATTTTCTCCTTCGGCAACACTCGAATCCAGAAATCCTCCGAGTGGCTCAAAAGCGTAGTCCTCAAGAACAGGTCCCACAATAAAGCTTCCCATCTTTCAATTCCTCCACATCAGATAACGGATCCTCATTTTTCCGAGAGGAATTCCGTTGATTTTAACAATTTTCATGAAAAAAATGCGACGTTAGGGGTTTCCCCTGTTAACAACAGAGGGGGGAATCAGACGGAGAGTAACGGAAAATCGACGCCCGGAAAGGGGAAGAAAAAGAGTTGGGTGGAAATGATGAGGCATTGTGATGTTTATGATGGGAGATGGGTGAAGGATGATGCGGGCCCTTTGTATGAGCCCGGCTCGTGCCCTCTTATAGACGAATCGTTCAATTGCTATCGAAATGGAAGGCCCGAACATGCTTATTTGAAGCTCAGATGGCAACCAACGCATTGCGATATCCCACGGTATATATATGATGACGAAGTTCGTCGTAGATTTTAAACAGTATTAGTTGTTTAGTTAAAAAGTATTAGTTGTTATACTATAAAGTACTAGTTATAAATCAGTTGTACGGTAAAACTATTTCACATAAGACCAAATCTGTAATGACAAAGTCTTATGCAAACCAGTTTCATCGTAGAACTGGACTGCATTTTGTGTGTAAGTATAAACAGTATTAGTTCTTTGATTTAAAAGTATTAGTTTGTATGCTATATAGTATTAGTTGTGAATCAGTTGTGCGGTAATTCTGTTTACACAGACGAACTCGTATTTAATTCATTGTTGATTAAGGTACGCATTTATTTGTACTTGTGTTTGATATTCTAATGACTAAAATGTGTTTGGCAGATTGGATGGTAGGAAGATGTTGAAATTCTTCAAGGGGAAGAGGATAGTTTATGTGGGTGATTCTTTGAACAGAAATATGTTCGAATCACTCGTTTGTTTGCTGAGGAATTCTATCAAGGATAAGAGCAGAGTGTTTGAAGCTTCAGGAAGAATAGACCTCAAGAAAGAAGGGACATACTCCTTTCTCTTCCCGGTAACTACATACTTTTGTATACACATTTTTGTCGTTGAGTTGATCTCATGTAATACAGTTTTTTGTGCAACTAGTTCGCAACTATTACTTTATAGTGTAACAACTAATACTTTAAAAAAAACAACTAATACCTTTTAATAATAAAACTAATACTGTTTAAAGATACACACCAAATGCAAACTAGTTGCCTCTATCATTTAGTTTTTTGGTTACAAGGCCAACCCAAATATGACTTTTACATTGCCGAAACAATATCGCTTTTCAGCATACATTGTTGTGCCAGTGTTGTCTATCAGCTCCTGTATGTGTTTTTATTAAAATAATCATTATCTGGACAGGATTATAATGTTACTGTGGAGTACATTCGATCTGCTTTTCTGGTCCAAGAATGGGAGACGGCAGTAAATGGGAATGGTTTGAAGAAGGAAACACTTAGACTTGACCTAATTGACAGCTCATATGATTCATACAAAGATGCAGATGTACTTGTGTTCAACACTGGTAACTGGTGGACTCATGAGAAGACGTCACAAGGGTACCGTGTTTATAAGCTATGTTTGGAATAACATATAGAGTGTAGAGCAGAAAGTCTTGCATGAGACGTGATATTTTTTAAGGTTTTCGTGATACTTCTCGCGTTTGATAACTTTAAAAGTTTCAAATTCAAATGTATCATGAAAAAGTTCAAAAGTATCATGTCTCATGACGCAGGGTTTTTTGTAAGGTGTAAAACGAGCGTATATCTTGCAGGAAAGGCTACTATCAGGAAGGCGACCATGTTCACGAGAAACTTAATGTAGTTGAAGCATTCGATAGAGCAATAGCTACTTGGGCAAGATGGGTCGAAGCCCACGTTAACCCGAAGAAAACCCAGGTTTTCTTTAGAGCTTACTCCTTCTCTCACTTCAGGTGAGCTCTCTCTCATCTCAAGCATCGTGACATACTCCTTATAATGAGTTCAAAAGTTATTTGGTTCCATAACTTGTCTACTGACCAGGTTTGGTCCAAACAATGTTAACCTTTTTGTAAAAAAAAATTGTACAATTTTGACACATAATCGCAGAAATTTTGAAAATGGTATTGTTTTATGTCACACGAATATCCAATTTTAACCCCATTATCTATCTGTTGTTCAATTTTCGGTCCTAAATTTTTTAAAATTGAGATAACTAAGTTATGGACCGGAAAACTTTTTAACTCCACTTAAATCAAACTTCATCTTATATCATCTAACATGTGTGGAATTGTAGTAAAGGAGAGTGGAATACTGGTGGAAGATGTGATGAGAAAGAGGCAATTGAGAATGTGGAACATCTATTAAGTATAGATGAACTTGATCCTCCCATACCTAAAATGTTGGAGAAATCAGTGGAGAGTGTGAAAATGCCTTTGCATTATTTGAATGTGACAAGAATGAGCAACTATAGAAGGGATGCACACCATTCGCTTTATAGGAAGCCAAATATGACCGAGGAGGAGAAAATCGAATTTCAAAATCACCAAGATTGTAGCCATTGGTGTCTTCCCGGTGTTCCTGATACGTGGAACCAACTCATGTTTGCTCAACTCTTGTTCGAACATAAACAACAAAAACATTCGAAGCAACTGGTACAACACCAACCACATGTATCTCAAAATTAGCTCTATCCCTTCTTGCAGTTTTTTACTCATTAACTGAAAATATTATGAATAGTAGATGCCATATGGAGGAAATGAGGATATTTATATATGAGAGATAGAGAGAGATGTTGTACCATATTTTGTTCTTGATTAATTGAAACATGAGAGGAATATGCAATGTGATTTTTCACCTCTAATTCTTAATTTTTGACCAAGTGGAATAGCTCAAACAACCAAGTTGGTCCGTTCAACCCCAAAAAAAGAGGCTTTGACTTTGAGCAAAAAAAAAAATTCTAGCCTTTCTTAATAATGTACCAATCCGAAACTGCGCCACAACGTCTAACACCTAAAAGTTTAGTTTCAATATGAAATTATACGATTTCTCATCGACAATAGATTTTATAAATTGATGAATAAATTAAAAATAAGACACTCTGTTAAAGTAAAGATTACTAATAGTGATGTCGATTTTTTTATTTTTTTTTCAAAAAAATTTATCCTTAGTTGAAAGTTTGTTTTCTAATTTTTGATGATGTGATTCACAAAGTATGCATGAGTTTTATTTTCATGTATCATTAAGTGTTGTCCTTTTTTATACCTATTATTTCATATTTTAGGTATGATCCATGGAATTACAATTTTAAAACTTATAATGTTAGTGACCAATTTAGCACGAAGTCCGCTAAACAGACATGAAAGTCAATATTTAACATCTCTAAAGTAAGCAACAAAATATACTCTTTTTCTTGAAAAAATAAAATAAAAAGTAGGGGCAATTTTTTGTGATTTTTGTTTTACGTTGCACCATTATAATTACGTTCAATAACTTTAGGGTGTGGTCGGCATATTTTAGATGGATAAAATGTTAAATTGTGAGCACTAGCCCATTTTTAGTCTCGTGCAAAATTTAAATTGTTAGCACTAGCCCATATTTTAGTGATTTACACTAGTTCATGTACTTAGACACCAATCTAGCTAGGATCCCACTATCTATATCTGAAGCACATTGTGGCAAGTTACAATTTAATTTAAGTCACCACTTTATTCACTTATCAATCTCAATTAAAAAAAAATGAGTTTGAATCACAAATGCTCCCATAACTTTAATTTTAAATAGATTAATCTCATAAATCTTTTTATCATCGATTTAGTCCCAATAACTTTGACAATTAATGTCAAATTTTAGTTCCAAATCGGTCCAAAAACTCAAAAAAATGTCATTTTGCCATTTCAATTTTTGGCTTTCCGGTGGATGCTGTGACTGGACTGCCACATGTAATTTTTTTTAACAATTGGAATTGTAGACCATATAATTAAAATTAAAAAAAAAACTTGAAATTCATCCATTTACACGTGGCAGTCTAGTCACAGCATTCGCCAAAAAGCCTCAAATTAAAACGGTAAAACGACGTCAATCATTTTGAGTTTTCGATCAATTTGAAACTAAAATTGGATATTGTCAAAGTTATTGAGATTAAATCGATGATAAAAAAAAAATTATGATACTAAATTTATTTGAGTCCAAAGCTATGAGAACATTTTTTATTCAAACTCAAAAAGAATTGCTCAAATTGATGAAGCACTTGCCGCCATACATCAGTTTCCACAAACCAACATGGATTATCTTGTCAATCTTCCATTTTATGTAATAATTATATTATTCTTCAATCACACTATGATCATCATGGAATATTTTGTCTATAAATTGACAAACTTAATAAGCCCTAGAGAACACTAAAGTTAAAAGTATTGGGTAGCTAATCAAGATAGAGATGGCTGATCACAAGTACTCTCACAGTTTGTGGATTCTAAGGTTGTTGATGTTGTGTGTGGTGGTGAGGTCTCAACTGAGTGCAGATTTTTACTCGAAAAGTTGTCCGAATCTGCTGAATATTGCGCGAAGAGAGGTTAGAAATGCGATTAGGAACGAGATGAGGATGGCCGCGTCATTGCTTCGCCTTCACTTCCATGACTGCTTCGTCAATGTAAGTAATCAAATCCAATAACACTGCAAGAAAATTGACCTAATAAATATTCTTACATTATAGCTTCTTTAGATAAAAATCTTTAATATCTAAAATATAATGACATGATCCCTATTATTATAAGACAATTTTTTGGTAGTGTATGTCTATACTTGTCTCGTATTAACTATTCTATATATATTGAATTACACTTGGGATGCACCAATTAAATGCACCACGTAATTGGTGCATAAGCATAACTTATATTGGCGCAACATGCAATTGGTGTATAATTAAATTTTTTGCAGTAAAAATAATTATATAATATTGTTCATGAAAACAACCGACCAACGTAACTAATATTTTTCAGTAAAACAATAAAACTACAGTTAAGTTGCATGCTTAATTAATTTTGTGTCTTTTTTTTGGAGGGGTTTTAGGGGTGTGATGGGTCAGTGCTGTTGGATGGAAGTGATGGAGAGAAGTTTGCTCTCCCTAACTTGAACTCAGCAAGAGGATACGAAGTGATTGATGCTATCAAAACTGCAGTGGAGACTGCATGCAGCGGCGTCGTTTCATGTGCAGATATTCTCACCATTGCTGCACGTGACTCCGTTGTCTTGGTAACTCACTATATATATATATATATATACGAGAAAAATATTCCACCACAAAATCACCAAAAATTTACAATCAGATACAAAGTGCAGAAACTTTATGTACTTTAATTCAAATTTGAACTAAAGTGCCACGTATTTTAGTTCAAATTTCTGCACTTTGTATCTGATTGTAATGATTTACTCAATCTTGTATCTAGTTGTAATTTTTTTATATATATATTCAAACAACTCTTATAATATTTTAATTTAATTAATAAAATTACTAGTATTAAAGAGACGTTGAAATATTATATAATATTGCAGAGTGGAGGGCCATCATGGACGGTATTATTGGGAAGAAGAGATGGATTAGTTGCAAATCAAACGGGTGCCAATGCAGCGCTTCCTTCTCCCTTTGAATCTCTTGATTCCATCATTTCCAAATTCGACGCAGTTGGTCTAAACATCACCGATGTTGTTTCCTTATCAGGTAACACGATTTACAAATTAATACGAAATTCATCATTTTAAAATGTTAAATCGTTATTTCCAAATCATTTTTCATCTCAATGTTAGACAGTCTATTTTAAAAAATAATTCCTTTTATAAGTCCTAACTTAGTAATCATTCTAATTTAGTAATTTGAGTTGGTCCTATGTAGAATGGTTTTACAATTCAATTGATATGCAACTAATATTTATAGTAAAATAAATAATATCTTTTATTAAAATAACTTATACTATCAAACTAATACTTTTTAATAAACCAATTAATAATATTATTTAAAAATACTAATCAAAATAGTAAAATACAAATTTAATTGCACGATATAACTAGTTTACATGAGAATTTACACATGAATAGAGTAAATCTTCTGTACAACCGGTGCGCCGTACACTTTCATTAAATGCATTTTTAAACGGTATTAGTTGTTTTCGGTACTGAATATTATATGATAAACAATTAATATTGTTCAATAAAAATAAATAATATTATTCAATAAAAAAATTAATATATGCACTTGAGTTGCGCGATGCATCTGCATAAAGGATTTTTTTTTTAAAGAAATTAATTATGAGTTAAAATTTTAATATGGTTTCATTTGACTTAATTCTAGAAGATTGAATATTTATAAAAAAAAGGAGAAAATAAAATTATCCTAATTTACTCATATATATATATATATATATATATATTAATTTAACATTTTATTTTGATTTTTATATTTTTTAAAATTATTTATTACACGATAAAAACTTGTATAAATTCCGTGAATTAATTACACGACAAAAAATTGTATAAACCTGGTTCATGATGAACTTTGTTTTTAATTCATGACATTTGATCCTACCCAGTGGATATAATACGGGTCAAGTTTAGTGATTTAGAAAAATATATTAGAAATGAGTGAAATAATTCAAGTTCATAACTCTGATTACATGACTAACCTAGCTACCTTGCATATAAAGGTGGTCACACAATTGGACTATCAAGGTGCGCATTCTTCAGCGGCAGACTATCCAACTTTTCCGGCACCGGAGCTCCGGACACCACGCTGGACACCACCCTCATCCCGGAGCTCCAACAGGCCTGCCCCGCCAACGGCGACGGCAACGCCACGGTGGCTCTCGACAATAGATCAAGGGACCTATTTGATAACCGTTATTTCCTAAATTTGGTGAACGGAAGGGGCATTTTGCAATCTGACCAAATACTATTTTCGAGTGATGCAGCATTAACAACTACAAAATCAATTGCTCAACTCTACAGTACCAACTCCTCGGCTTTCTTTTGTGACTTCGTTAGTGGCATGATTAAGATGGCTAATATTAGCCCCATAACTGGATCAAATGGGCAGATTAGAAAGAATTGTAGGGTTGTTAATTCGTAGAATTTAGATGTCATTATTGAAAAAATTGGATGAAGTGTGGTGCGGTATACTTTCTATGTTGTGTGCTTTTGAAATAAAATTAAACAATTTGGTTGTAGACGTTTTGTGGTGAAATTTTTTCTTCTGATTTCATGTGAGAAAATAGAAATACTAGTTTCATCCCTCACGGGCCTCATGATTTTGAGAAAAAATGTTTTTTTTTTCAATAATTTTTCTGTTTTTCGTCCCAATTTTTTTTTACTATACTATTCAACTTTGGTTGCATAAATATCAATTTTTGCCCAACACGAAAAACGACATTGTAACAATAAATTTCGTGAATTTAATATAAAAACACGAAAATGAATTACAAGTTGAATTTCTTTGAGCTTGGAGGCCATCTAGGGCCGCCGTGTTGATTTTTCGTTGGGTGGGTGCCAAAGTGACTGTGGTCCCGAGGGGGGAGTCCGGGATGATAAGGTTATGGTCTACCCCCGTCGGGCTGCTTTGGTTCTCAGTTCGTTCTAGAAGTCGCTGGACCGTCCTGGCCAGCGCATCGATTTTGATGTCGCGATGGTCCTTGGGGGGGTAGGTCGTTCGTGGATTGTCCTGGCGAATTGCCGACCCCCTCGGCGGTTCATCATGATGTAAGTTTAGAGCTATGGCGGATCTCGCTCCATCCGGTCGACGCAAGTAATGAGATTTGGCGCCTCCTTCGATGGCTATTGGGGCCTTCTAGGCATCTTGTCTCCCAAGTCGGTCGAACACGTTGCCTGACCCTGCTGGCCTTTCTAGGAGCTGCGATTAATGATGATTGCGTGTTTTGTTTCTATCCTCGCCCGTTGGCTTGTGGAGCGCCCTTTCTCGACAAGGGCATTCTTGCCCTTAGAAGTTCCTGGATTGGGTGCCACTTTCTTAGCTGGCGGCTGTTCGTCCTCGTCATCAAAGGCGAGGCATTTCTTGTGGAGGACGGCCAACACGGTCTTCGCGTCCTCTGGTGTCTGCACGAGATTCCACCAGTCGGGGGTGGCCTCTGGAATGATGGGGTGAGATTGCTGTGAGCTCTCGGAGGCCTCAACACCGTCGCGGTGGTCTGTCTCGTTTCTGGTAGTGTTACCTTGGTTGATCGCCATTGGTAAGGGATGGGTTTTCTGTGGATTTTTCAACAAATTGACAGAGTGTTCCCACAGACGGCGCCAATATTGTGACCTAGATTTTATGTCTAGGGCAACGTGATATTATTGAATGTGATCAATTAAGTAACCAAGAACACATATGAAATATACGCAGATTTGGTTACCCAGTTCGCCTTTTGAAGAAGACTACGTCTGGGGGCGCATAAGCCAGGAGTATTTTATTATATTTTCTGCCTAAGAGTACTAAGATTTCGTCCCTTTACAATGAGTGATACAAGTTGTATTTATAGAGAAGAAATTAGGGTACACTCCTCCGTGGGCTTCCTTCAATGGGCTTGCCAAGCACCCAGCCGCCAGAGCTAGGGTTTTATCGGTTAATCCCATGGTTTCCACGTCTGGATACACTTGCCTTGCTTACCCCGCTATATCCGCGCTTTCAATTATCCGTATCTTTGCTATAAATAGCCGTCTGAGGTCGCTTCCGACTTGTGGTCTTTCCCAAGGTCGAATGCGACCTTCATGTTCTTTCTAGGTCGCGTTGCGACCTCCTTCAGCCTCTAAGTCGCTGTGCGACCTTCTTTATCTTTGAGGAAGTCTCTCCGCAGCCTCCCGATTCCTACCGAAATCGCTCTACCCGATCTCCTCACCGAGTAGGATTATTCCATGGTACAACAACGAGTATTTCATTACTTTTATCGATGATTACTCACGCTACGAATACATTTTCCTAATGAAGCATAAATCTGAGACCTTTGATAAATTCAAAGAATTTAAGGCTCAAGCAGAGAATCATAAGGGAAAAAGTATCAAGTTTCTACGATCTGATCGTGGAGGCGAATACCTCAGCGATGAATTTCTGAACTACCTATCGGAAGTGGGGATTGCATCCCAGTTGACTGCACCCGGTACCCCTCAACAATACGGGGTTGTAGAACGAAGGAATATAACGCTTTTAGAAATGGTAAGGTCAATGATGAGTTATGCGGCTTTACCAAAATCGTTATGGGGTTACGCATTAGAAACAACGGCTTATATTCTGAACCTAGTGCCATCCAAATCGGTACCTAAAACTCCGAGAGAATTGTGGACGGGGCCAAGCCCAGTTTCGGACACATCAGGATCTGGGGGTGTCCGACATACGTGCTAGACAAGGAAGCCGATAAATTGGATGCACGTTCGGAATTAAGGATGTCCATAGGGTACCCCGAAGGAACTAAAGGATGCATGTTCTATGGTCTCGAAGATCAAAAGGTGGTGATTAGTACCCACTTTATATTTTTGGAAGAAGACTATATGAACAGTCGAAAGCCTAGAAGTGAAATTACCTTAGAAGAACTTAGGGGCCCAACTCCATTGCCAACTGTACAAAATGATATACCAAACGTCACGCCTACACAACCGGAACCTCGTCGTAGTGGGAGGGTTATCAGACAACCCGAGAGATTCTTGGGGATAGGAGAGTCTTCGGACTTGATCTCCGCAGAAGAGTCAGATCCATGGTCCTACAACGAGGTGATCCGAGACAAAGATGCTCAATCCTGACAAACAACAATGGAAGCCGAGATGGGTTCAATGGATCACAACAAGGTGTGGGAGCTAGTCGAATCACTTGATGGGGTAAAACCCATCGGATGTAAGTGGGTATACAAGAGAAAAAAGGGGACCGGACGGAAGGGTTGAAACCTTCAAAGCAAGACTAGTGGCGAAAGGATACACTCAGAAAGAAGAGATCGATTATGGGGAAACCTTTTCGCCCGTAGCCATGCTCAAGTCCATCCGCATACTCTTGTTGATTACTGCACATCTAGATTTTGAGATCTGATAAATGGACGTCAAGACAGCTTTCTTTAATGGAAATCTTGACGAAGTAATCTATATGCAACAACCCAAAGGCTTCATTGAAAAAGGCCAAGAGCATCTGGTTTGCAAGCTAAGGAAGTCCATTTATGGGTTGAAGCAAGCATCCCACGCTTGGAATCAGTGTTTTGATCAAGTTATAAAGACCTACGGTTTTGATCAAAACGAATTTGAAAGTTGTGTTTATAAAAAGCGTGACGGAACTGCATTGGTATTTTTGGTACTTTACGTGGACGACATTCTGCTCATCGGAAATGATGTAAAGATGTTATCCGACGTAAGGATATGGCTGTCAAACCAGTTCGATATGAAGGACTTAGGGGAAGCCGGTCACATCCTAGGGATCAAGATCACTCGAGATCGCAGGAAAAGAATGATCGGGCTTTCGCAAGCCTCATATATAGATACTATTTTGAAGCGTTTCATCATGCAGGATTCTAAGAAAGACTTTGTGCCCTACAACTCGGAATCCATCTATCCAAAGAGATGTGTTCCAAGACACAGAAAGAGATAGATGACATGAAGAGCATCCCATGCTTCTACCGGGAAGCCTCATGTATGAAATGCCGTATGCGAGACAGATATATCGCTTTCCTAGGCATGGTGGCAAGATATCAAAGTAACCTCGAAAGAGCATTGGATAAAGAACATTAAAGAACATTCGAAACATAATGTTGGTTTATAAGTCGATATCAAAGTTACACGACTTTTTAAGACGTAGACTCAAGGAAAGTCTACCTCGGCTAGTGTGTTTTTTGCATGGGGAGAGCCATGACATGGAGAAGCGTAAAGCAAAAAATGCATCGCTGATTCTACCATGGAAGAACGTTCGGTGCTTTGAAGCAGCGAAGAAGCGTTTGGCTCAAAAACTTCCTCGGTGGACTTGGGCGTTGTCCCGTTTGCCCGACAAAATCACGGTTCATTGTGATAACGCCGAGCAGGATTGTAAATTCAAGGAACCGAGAGCCCACAAAGCCGCAAAACACATTGAAAGAAAATACCATCTCATACGAGAAATTGTTAAGAGAGGAGACATTGAGGTGACTAAGATTGCATCGGAGATAACCTGGCGCATCCATTCACAAAGGGTGCGCCTCGAAAGTACATTCGAGAGACATGTGGAAGGAATGGGTGTCAAGGGCGTTGCCAACTGTTTTGAGTATAAGTGGGAGAAATATTATTAGGTTCGTGTGGGGTGACATTAGATGTCACATAGAACACGAGACATTGTAGTATACTTAAAAGCAGACTTTGAGTATAAGTGGGAGATTGTTGGGGTTATCTTTGAAAAGTATGCTTTTACTTTGTATAACCAAATCAAGTTTCTTATTTATTCATTTGAAATAAATTATTTAATCATCATTGCATTAAATATGAATGAATGTTATATATGTTTATTGCAAACCCATTCAATAAGACAAGACGATTACGTTGTAGTTAATTTGGTGATACCCGATCACGAAGATCAAATTAACATCCTCTTAATTAAACCCACAACCCGAGATGGAAATGAATGAACCATCATGAACGGTTGAAGTGTGTGTTGGGGAATGATTCATTATTCTTGAATATTTAAATACAAATTTAAATCATTAATTATTAATAGCATGAATTAATCCTATATTAATTCAAATAATAATTACAACAACATATCATGCATATAAAAAGCCAAGAAACCTCGATGAAAGAATCTACGGGTTTCTCGCACCTCGGGATCCATTAACCAAAAGGACTTCCCAAGTATTCCTTAGCCCTTGCTTTCGACAATCCGTTGGAAGGATACTTTCGCGAACAATTAACAAAAGGAAAAAATAAACTTTTGTTGCACCACGATGTGGATTTGCTAATATTTCCGGACATGGAATTGTCTTGGGAATGAACTAATCATCCCCTATTTATAGGAGTGAGGGGGGCACGAAAATTTGATGATATTTCAATGTGGGATAAGACTTTTCTTGGTCACCAAGAAATCTTGAATATATCCTATATATTCTCTTTCCCATAATTAAAATATTCCATCCCACCTCCTCAAATAAGGGTAATTTTAGAAAATATTAGCACAAGAAACCAAGATTTGGATCTTCTTGAATTTATGAGATATTCTTGTTTCAAGAAATACATATCTTCCATAATATCTTTTCAAGAAAATCAAGAAAATCTTTCTTGCCCATAATATTTCAAAAATTTCGAAAATTCTCAATGAATAACCAAGTGGGAGATTTCTTAAATTTAATGAGATAATCTTGTATTCCAAGAATACATATCTTCATTCCATAACAAAATTCAAAGAAAATTTTCTCCCTTTTATCCATAATTTTCGAAAATTGCAAAAATATAAGCAACAATATTTATTTTATTTTAATCACCTTTTTAGGTTATTGGACTATTTGTTGGGCTATCGGGGGGCCTTTAGGAGAATTAAGATTGGACCTTCTAATGGATCTTGAATATCTTATATTGAGCCAGAATATAATTCAAGCCCATAAATTTAATTAATCCCACTGTAATTAATATTGCCTATCCATCTTAACCCATATTACGAGTTAAATTCCCGGTCATCATTTCCCGTGTTTAAGATTATCTAGCCCATTAATTAATTAATAAATAGCTTTCCATTAATTAATATCTTTTGTCCTTAATTAATGACATTATTATCCATACCGGAAACAAATTCCATGTTATATTTGGTATGATAAAACTTATGAACCTCCCAAGAAATCAAACAAGCGTGCTTGCATACCGATTCTTCAGATTAAATCTTAGCAATCACATGTGACCAATAATATTGCCCAAGATAAAATCGTAAATCTCTCTCGATTAAGCTACCCATGATAAGTCAAAAGCAATAGTTACATCCCACGTGATCCTATTACAGGGGACGAAGGTTAAGAAACAACGAACGAACCAGGTCTAATTCTTCCATGTTCACAAGAATTTATCCTCCTCAGAGGGTCCTATTCAAAATGATGAAAATCTCTTGACAAACCAAACCATTTGATGGTTGTTCATTTCCATCTAGGTTGATAGTTACAAGGGATCATTAATTTAATCTTCCGTGATCGGGTATCACTAAATTAACTACAATGTAACACGCATTTGAATTATTGAGCAGTTATGCAATAAATATATATAACATTCAATCATATTTAAAGATCGATAAACAATTTATTTCAAGAAATAAGTCAAATTCAGTTTTGATTATACAAAGTAAAAGCATACTTTTCAAATAATCCCCAACAAGGTGAGAGACCAGGACTTGTCTTGACCAAGGGATCACACTAGCACATTTAGGTGCATTGAATGAGGACCTTTGAGGACAAATTCTTTGGTAATCAATATACAAGAATTAGACCTCGTTAGTGCGTTATTTCTTAATCTCCGTCCCTTAAATAGAATCGTGTGAAATTAATAACTATAACTTTGATTTATGATGGGAAGAGAGTCAATGCGATTCGATACCTTATATATTGGGCAATATTATTAATTACATGACGATTGTTGACATTTAATACGGAGAATCGTGTGCAAGTATGTCTTGCTTGATTTGTCCCCTTGGTGGGCTCATATCCTTTTTCATGCCAAATCTTGCAAGTGGAAATTTATTTTCGGTATGGACAATAATGTTGAGCTGTCTTTACTCCAAGGACAAAGATGTTAATTAATATAAAGCTTGTTCAATGGCTTAATTAATTAATGGACTAATATAATCTTAAACGTGGAAAATAATGACCGGGAGCCATGTTATATGTGAAATCGTAATATGGGTTAAGATGGATAGTTCAATATTAATTTTATAGTGGAAGTAAATTAATATTAATGGACTTGAATAATATTTGGCCCAAAATATTAAAGCTTCATAGTCCATTGAAAGGTCCAATCTTAATTCTCCTAAAGGCCCCCAAATAGCCCAAAATAAAGTCCAATTAATGAGAGAGAAGAAAAAAATATTCTTCTTATATTTCCAAGAGATATTTTCAAAAATTTGGCCAAAAAAGGAAGAAAAAGATTGTCTTGTTTTTCTTGTAGATATTTTATGGAAATAGATAATTATTGTAGGAATACATAATTATCCCATAAATTCAAGAAGTCAAATCTTGACTCCTTTAGGCTTGTAATTTTCGAAGTTAATAGGTAGAAGAGGGAAAGAAATTTTTATGGAAAATTTAATTAAGGAGAAAAGAATATAGAAGATATATTCAAGATTTCTTGGAGACCGAGAAAAGATTTTCTTCCTTATATTTTTGATCTAAAATTTCGACCACCTCCTCTCTATTTATAGGGGATGAGCTCTTCATTCCCAAGTGCAATTCCATGTGTTGGAAATATTAGAAATCCACAAAGGTGGTAGCAAAATATTTAATTTCTCCCCCATTAAAATCGTTCGTGCAAATCCTCCCACCGGATAACGTTCGTGGACGCTGGGATATATTTGGGAAGGCTCTTGGGTTGATCCATTGTCTAAAAGGTTGTTTCTACAAGAGGTTAGTAATCCCGTAACTCCTAGTTCCGCATGTTTAGGATTTACGTGAATTATGTGTACGCATGTTGTTTAATTATTATGTTGAATTAATTTAGGATTAATTTATGTTAGTAATTATTTGTTTAATTTAAATATGTATTTAAAAATCATCTCGAATAGATCCGGGCACCCTAATTTCCCAACATTAATATTATTGCCCAAGATATAGGGTATCAAAGTCTCAACAATTCTGTAGGTCCCGAATGGGTTTCGTGAGGGCAGAAGTCTAGAGAGGAGGGGTGAATAGACTTCTGAAAACTTTTTCGTGCAGATCAGGTGTGATGGCAGTTTGCCTGATCAGAGTGCAAGTGAATCAGTTTGGACTGATATCCAACTTACTGATCGCCTGAGGGCAGATCAGTTCGGTATCTATCAGTTTAACTGATTGTGCGGAAGCTAGTTTATACCCGTGTGAAAAACCAGTTTGTAACAAATCAGATTCCGAAGTTGTTTTCAATCAGATGACTATGAGGTCAATCTGATAAGATAAGTAGCTTGGTGCTAGCTGATTCTAACTCAGAATATGTATGCAGATTTAATCAAGTTGTGTGCAATAGTGTGAAGCAGTTAATCAAACAGGTAAATGCACACATGATTTATAGTGGTTCGGACAACCAGTCCTACGTCCACTCTTCCCTATCACAAGGGGCACCAACTTAACTGACTTAACCAACTGGACTTAGATTATTGTGTTAGTCCAACACATTACACCAACAAATATTTATGGAGCTCTCACTCAACCGATCCCAGAAATCAGAACTAGAAACCCGAGTCTGAAATCTTGCTAAACAAACTTAACCTAACTTTGGGTTTTGGGTAAGATTTGTTGTTTGTTCCAACTTTAAAATCTTTCCTAGAATTAAATTAGCCTAACAGCTAGAGGATAAGATTTATGTGCTAAGAACTATGGGATGAACACTGAGAAAAATTAATCTTCAAGGTTGTGTTCTTCGTGCGGAAATTTTGCTATAGTATGAGCTTCTTGATAATTTTCGTATATCACTCTGAAGAGTAATCCCATATTTATAGACCTCGAAATCAAAGAGCCGTTGGAGAGCAATTTGAATTTCCGGCTATATTTGGTAGGTTTGCAGGATTTGGTGTGACGTGCTTCCAGGAATGGCATGGCCGAAAGCGTGTATGTCATTTTTCTAGCCGTTTGACTATCTTGAGCGAAATCCAGATGTTAGCTCATCATACGTCTTTGTTCTTATTGGTTAACTAGTATAAAATGTCAGAGTTTGTTCACCAACTAAAGTTGGCATTCTTCTTGTTCAGATCAACAATGTATGACTTGGTGAAACATTAGTTGACACTGGTGTGGTGACTTTGATCGATTACAAGCGATTATCTACCCGATAGAGTCTTCTGATGCCAGTTGTCTTAGCTTCAACTAGCAGACTCGACTGATGTAGGTCTTCTGGTTTCTTGATCTTCTGGTAGACTTCTGATCTTCAGGTCTTCTAAGCTATTGGCTTCATGTCGTCACCTGATCATATGATTAACTGATCATTCGACTAACTGACCTGACCTACATATTGAGTTCCCCATCAATATGTGACCTACCTTATACATCAGCTGTCTATACATTTCAGCTGGTCATCCTTACCTAATTCTAAGACATTAGTTAGCTAACAGGTCTGACTGTTCCTATTACAAACTGTTTTGGAACTTCCATCAAAACTAAATACAAATTTCCCAACAATTTTCCCATTTTTGATGGAACCAAAACATATAATCAGAAAAATAGATAACCATACGAAATGTAAAAACATAAACAACAGAAATCAGAAGATAATGAGATGTTGTCTTAAGATCAGAAAGGTAACTTGTTTTATATATAAGAGATGACGATTACATGTACAAATTTTACCTTTCACCTGATCTAAGACATCTTCTGATTCCTTCAGAAAGCAAACTTCTGAAAACTTTCTGGAATGTTGAAAATCTTGTACATTCTCTGCAGCAAAGTCTCCAATCTTTCACTCTCAATAATGTCTCCTCTCTTAGCAAAATCATAGAAGAGTTGTTTGAATCCAATTGGGTCAAGAGAGTTATCAGCTCTGAGTGGTGGAATCATTGTCTGAAATTTGAGGGAGTTAATGACATAATTTTTCCTTCATGCATCACCACTTTGAAGAATTTGGGGTGTTTGATCTCCAGCCAGTTTTGAAACTCAGCATCAAATTCACCCTGATCGGCATGTTCTGGTATCTTCTGAATAATGTAGACGTCGCTCAGCCAGTCGATTTTAATCCTTGTCCATTCAGGAAGCAAGTCTCGTCGTCACCACGAAATGCTTTCAACTTCCGCAGGGAAAGCTCTCTCTTCCCAATCTACTTCTTCTGCATCTGCTGCCATCTTAGATTTCCTTTTGACATATCTTCGGTCCAGACCGTCAGCTTCAGCAAGCTTCTTCTTCTTGATAGCTGCTTCAATGACCCCACGCCTCATCAGTTTGTTCTTCTTTATCAGCATCGATGTACGCCGCGAAATGCAGGTCACGATTGACTTCTTGATTTGCTTCTCAGCTTGCTTGCCTTTCCGCAGTTATCTTTCTTCAGCAGTGTCTTCTTCTCTCTGCAGCTTCTTTGCCAACTCGAGACTTTTCGCCTGATCCTCCTGATCAAATCTTTTCTATGCAGTTGACCAGAAGTCTTCAATCTTGTCCACCCTGGCAACAACTTCAGACAGGGCTGTCTTCTGCTTATTGATTTCTTTTCCCTGAGCCTCGATCTCCTTGCTGTGTTGATCCACATATTGTTTTAGTTCAGCAGTAGGAGCGATCTCAGAATGGGTGACTTCAAAAGGAGTGGCATCAGACGGAGTGACCTTAGGTAAACCAGAATGGGTCACTTCTGGTAAATCAACAGTTACCATCTGCAATTATTTTTCCGTCTGCATCTGTTTTTCTTTATCTTGTCCTTCGCCCTTTTTGGTTGCATCAAAAAGGTGTGACAGCTTGAGATTCAAGGCCTAAAACTGACGTGTTATCTCCTCCTTAAGTTCTTCCACAGAAAGAGGAGTGATCTGAACATTTTCAGAAGTAGTTGCAGTACCCAGGAACCTATTTAATCCAGATTCAATAACTTTCTTGGCCTGAGTAATAGATTAATCAAATCTTTTTTTGCTATTATACAGACACGAATCAGTCCATTCCAAGGATCCCCAAACACTTTCCAAGAGAACCTGCATCTCTCCAAGCATATCAGTCTGGATCCTCATCTTGTCAGCAAGAGGGTCAATTCGTTTTGTTACCGATTCGAGAATAGAATCGTGCATATTTATGATCTTCTCGACTGTTAACTTCCTCTCACTGTCAACTAGGTTTGAGATCTGGTCAACAATTAGCTTCCTCTCTTTGTCAATTAGGTTGTTATGTGATTCTTCAAATTTCTGCATCAGATTTGCACCAAGAGTCGTAAATTGTGTATCAACTGAAGCTTTTACCCCATCTTGTATTGCTTTTACCCCATCTTGTATTTTTGTAGAAATCAGATCTAGGATATCAGCACTTAGCACAATTGTCGACGGATGTTGAAACCTCGCTTTGGGTCTCATCTCATCATGTAGTTCATCGGCAAGTTGCACACTCGATTAAGCATAAGGCAAACCCTTGTCTTCTTCTTCTTCTTCTTCTTCTTATAAAGCATAAAATTCTTCTTCTTTTCTTCTTCTTCTTCTTCTTCTTCTTCTTCTTCTTCTTCTTCTTCTTCCTTCTTCATCTTTCTTCTTCTTCTTCTTCTTCTTCTTCTTCTTCTTCTTCTTCTTCTTCTTTCTTCTTCTTCTTCTTCTTCTTCTTCTTCTTCTTCTTCGAAATACCCGATGCACCATCCATCGGCATTCTGGATACCGATATCTCGCTTCGCGCCTTCTTCTCCAGGTCAACAAAGTAATCAGACTCCAAGGCATTCATTAAAATTAGGAAGTCTTCAATATCCTTGAGTCGATGTTCCTCCGAAAGACTATCTCCATCCATCCATCGTCTCGATCCCAATATGATCGATGAGTTCAGGAAAGTGCTCATCCAGATAGGCATTCACCTGTTGCCGTAGAAAATTCACCGTAGAGTGTTCTTGTACAGGTGATTCGAGGAGGGTCCTCTTGTTGAAGGGATTGTGAGACATGGAGACATACATGTCTTTGATCTCAAAGAACATCATCCTCTCTCCGAGCGAGTTCCGAGCAGTGTTGGAACAAGTTCCTGAATGATTTCTTGAACAGGTTCCTGAACAACTTCCAAAACAGGTGGATTTAACCGTGAAGATTCGGGAGGGGGTGGAGGGTTTTCTGGTTGACTGGTTGAAGGTTGATCGGGCCGTGGTTACGATGTGGTTGAAGTTATTTTTGGGAGAGGGGGGTTCGAGAGGAGAAGGGGTAAACAATTTCCCAAAGGGAAGGTTCGTTGAAGGTGGTTGTGCGGTTGATGGTTCGGGTGAGGGTGAAGTTTTTTTTAAGTTAAGGGTTCGGTGAAGGTGATTTTGAAGATGAGGTGGGTGAAGTGGGGCGAGGGTGGTTTTCATGCCCTCCGAAAGAGAACTTATGTGAGTTGAGTCTGATGGTTCAGAATCAGACTGATTCTCTTCAGGTTGTACATCAGCTCCACGGGTTTCCACCTGAACTGGGTTTTCCACCAGCATTAACTCTCGACCTGATTCTTCAGGTTGATCTTCGTTAGATTCCAGAATTTCAACATCACTTCCTTCATCTTGAAGACCTCCAGAAGGCATACCATCCTTCTTAGGCAGCATTGTAGTAAGTGTTTTCTGACGTTTCACACCTGCATCAGAAGACTTACTCACAACCTGCTTCCTCTTTCTCGTTCCTCTCTTAGATGGAGCTTTGCCTTCAGGATTTTTAGGCTTCGGCACATATGGTGTTAGATCATCATCAGATAATCCAGATAGTGCCTCATCCTTGTAAAGCAAGGCTTTGAATTTCTCCACATATTGCTTCCGCCCATTTTGTGACCAAGGATAGTCACTGGGAAGCTTATCAGCCAAAATTATAGACACCTTGTGAATATTACTGATATTCTTGGTCAACTTCACTCGATTTTCTTCATCTGTGGCAAACTTATCAGTTTCCTGCAGCAAACGATGCTTGAATAACCCCATCCAGTTCATATCTGGGGCCTTCTCAATGATTGCGGCCATAACATGCTGCTTTTGCTGGGTTAGAGCATCTGGGCTGAAAGAGATCCTAAGAATGACTTTTGAGACAATTTCGAAAAGCAATCTATACTTCCTTCGGAGGTAGGGAACTTTGACATGTGTGAGCGGATTGATGTTCCCAGGTCTCAACAACACTTTCTGCAGATACTCCTTATCTGACATTCCAGCAGTGAACTCATCAGGGTATTTCTTGCCCATTTGAAGACCAAAGATTCTTCTGAGATCATCTTTGGAGACATCGATCCTGGTCCTTCCAACGAATGAGAATAGTTCTTTGTTGTCCGTCTCCTTTAGTCTTCTCAAGAATTCCAATGATTCAAACATATGGACAGTTTCCTGATGGCGATAGCAAAATTGATCAAGTCCTCAGGCTCTTAAGCATTCTAGTATCTCCCTTGATTCTGGATCATTTGTGGTATTGAAAATGACATACTTTTCATCAATGACATTTTTGAGCATAGAGGCAAAGTCACAAGTTTTCGATAGCACTATTGACGATTCCATTTTCTGAAATTATAAAGAAGCATACAAAGTGAGTGCTATGTGAAACAACATAATCAATCACACATTGTTATTCATAAAAGAGTAATTTTGCGAATTAATACACATGAATATCTATCCCCAATATGCATATAGTTTATGATGTATATAGAAATGACAATGACTGATTTAAATTCCATTTAATCATGATTAACAGTAATACACACAATTTCTATACACAAAAAGTAATAACAAGATGAGTAAGTTACCAGAAAAAGCGATATGAGAGTTTTGGAAGATAGATTAATCGCTTGAATATTTTGAATGTTTGAGAGAATTTTCTGGAACTGAAATTTGAGGTTTTTAGAAAGTATGAAATGCAAAAGGTTTTCAGAGAAAAGGTATTTAGGGTTTTAAAAGATGAGAGGGAAACATTTTGCATGATTATTTTTGAAGGTACTTGGGTGTCCTTGATTTAAGTGGACTGTCAAGATTAAAGCGGTTGAAGAGTAATTCAATCGTGAGGTTAAGGTTTTAAACCGGCAGACTTTTGGACTTGAAGGTTCGAAAAAAAATGCATTTAATACACAAGCCCCGCTTCCTCATTTAATGTTTGCAGGCATGACATCATAAAGTAATGTGAACAGTAATAGCTAACATAGAATAGGTATGAAGATAAATCAGAAAACTTATCTGACTGACTGATATTGTAATCAGTCAGTTACCACTGTTGATCTTATCTGCTTGACCTGATTACTGTTGACCTTACTGATGGTTACCTAAACCATAGTATTTCTCAACAATGTCCCTCTTATCTGATCAGTTGACGTTCCCTTTTCAACTATTATCTCTGAACAACTCTTTGACTGATCCTTTCTAATCAGTTGATCCTTCTTATCTGATCAGTTTTTTTCGGATCCATCCTGATCCACTCTTGACCTAGGTCTAGTCTTGGAATGTGCGCTCCTGCCAGAACTTATTTCTTGAGGAGTCGAAGAGTCATCTCGATTCCCTAAGTAGGCGTGATTTGACACTTCGTAATGATGGTATGGATACGTTGTGATAATTCACACCGTCAACTCATCCAACCATCAGTCGCGTGTTTCTTACTCGCTGTCCTTGCGGTGTAAATTTATCCTAAGGGTCTTGAGAAATTAAATTTGCACCTATACCCCTGCTTTTCTTCTATAAATAGATCTGGGGGTTTTAGGCAAACAATACAACATAAACCATTCATCTTCTTTATTTAGCTTATACTCCATGTTTTCCGATGAACCCTTATTTCCGGTGAAACTTCCGGCAAAAACCTTTAACCCTTCTCAAATGATTTCAGCTTCTCAAATCAACCCTGTGTGTCCCTTATTACTGCTTTCGTCGTCATCGAAGATTACACATACGATTATTGCCAAGCTTCTCTACCACCGAGGCGGCAGATTTGCTATCGCAAATGAGAAGACACTTCTCCTAACCGTATGCACCTTGTGTGCCTATCGAGATGACGGAATTAGCATCAACAGACTCAGTCTGATACAAAACATGAGTTTGGTATTTGATCTTGATCAGACAACAGCTGATCATCGTATATCAAACTTAATATTTGCATGTGACACTTGTGTCCATATGGTCTTTGGACCACATCTTTGGCACTTGTGTCATTTAACAGCTGGAGAGCCCATTGATTTTAGGACTAGGGGCTCCTGGCTTAGAAATCCTTCAAGGCCGCTCTCGCTCCTAACTCCGAAGCTCTGAGGGTGGTTTTAGGATTATTTCAAAGCCTCTCACACCCCTTTTAGGGTTAAGTGGGAGAAAATGAGAGCATCTGGCTTTAAAATCTTTAAAGCCTCTCTCTCCCCCTTTTAGGGTAAGGCTTAGGGTTTTTGGTTTATGGTTTATGGTTTATGTACTGACCTCCAGGTCCTTTTGTACTTGTAACTTGTAATGTAAATCTGACCTCCGGGCTTTATCAATGAAAATTTCTATTATTCCATTGTTGTGCTGTTTCTACTTTCTTATGTGGTTTGTAGCCTTAATCTTATACAACTTGCTTGTTGAATATAGCTTAATCGACTTACAAAGTATAACCTTCCAATCTGATCGTTCCCCCTTAATCTGATAATTCTTTTCTAATCAGATCTGATCAGTTGAGGTATCTTCGTCAACTGACTCTTTCTATCTGGCCAGTCTCTTAACCAACTGATCTTGGAGACTAGTCCACCAAATATTTCTGGTGCACTTCCTCCGAGATCCAGAAGCCCTAGCTCATTGCATAATTCTCGAATCGATCTCATTAGTGGCTTGGTTAAACTATTAGCTTTCTGTTTATCAGTATGGATCTTTTCCATTATGATATTCTTCTTTTCAACATGATCTCTTATAAAATGGTGTCTGACATCCACATGCTTGCATCTTGTATGTAGAACGAGATTACGAAAGTGATTGCAATAACACTATTATTTGTCACGAGAATATAGGTACGTTAAATAGCTATAATGTTATAATCCTCACCGCTTGACTTAGCGGATCGGTTTGGGAACAACGACTTCCCTCTGACCATATACTCGCTTGATAGTAGATGTCGCGAATCGATGTCTCGCTTTTTTGAAAACCACGAGATCAGTTTACTACCTAAAACTTGACATGTACCTGAGGTTGACTTCCTGTCAATTTTGCAACCTCCATAATCAGAATCAGAATACCCACTAAGCTCTAGATTATCATCTGATGGGTAAAATAAACCAAGGTTTATTGTCGTCCCTTCAGATACTTTAGAATCCGCTTAGTCGCTTCCGTGTGGCTTTTGCATTGGATTTGCTCGAAATCGCACATACACACCTCTTTGCCAAAAGTGATACAGTCTCCTGGCGACGGTATATAGTAAAGATCCAATGAGAGCCCTATATTCTTTCTGATTAGTTTTCTGACCATTCTCATCTGGATCCATCTTGAATCCAGTCATCATAGGAATTCTGTCTTCCTTACAGTTTTGAACTCCAAACTTAGCCAATAAACTCCTAGTGTACTTCGCCTGACAAATGAATATCCCTTCTGTACTTTGCTTAACTTGTAAACCCAGAAAGTAACTCATCTGACCCATCATGGACATCTCGAACTTTCCTTGCATCAGCTTGCTGAATTTTTCACATAAACTCTTGTTGGGAGATCCGAAGATGATGTCGTCCACATAAATCTGAACCATCAGAATATCTTCTCCATCTTCTATTCCGAATAAGGTTCTATCCACTATTCCTTTAGTGAAACCACTGTCTATCAAGAACTGAGAGAGTCTATCATACCAAGCTCGAGGAGCTTGTTTCAGGCCATAAAGAGCTTTTCTTAAATGGTACACCGGTCGCCTTTTTTCAAAGCACGGAGGTTGTTCAACATAAACTTCCTCGGCTAGTACCCCGTTTAAGAATGCACTCTTTACATCCATCTGATACACAATAAACCCTCTGTGGGCAGCATATGCCAAAAACAGCCGAATGGCTTCCAGGCGAGCGACTGGTGCAAAGGTCTCATCATAATCAATTCCTTCTGATTGTGAATACCCCTTAGCAACAAGTCTTGCCTTATTTCTGGTTATGACGTTATTTTCATCTCTCTTGTTCTTGAATACCCACTTTGTGCCAATCACATCTTGATGGGTTGGTCTATCCACCAGTTTCCAAACCTGATTCCTTTCAAACTGTTCCAGTTCTTCTTGCATGGCTAGAATCCAGTTTGCATCTTGTAGAGCTTCCTCTACTACAGTTGGTTCCTTCAAAGACAGATAACAACAATACATGACACTTTCACCAATCTGATGTCTAGTTTTAACTCTATCAGATGGGTCTCCGATGATCAGATAAGTTGGATGACTGGTTACCCAGGTCCTTCTTTTCTGATTTGCATCTGTTTGTAGAACATCATCCTCTTCTGGTAGTAGTTCATTACTAGTGATTGGGAGTGGTGCATAATTATGATCCACTTGATATGGACAAGTCTCAGCTGATGTTGGACTCATCATGTGTCTTGTTCCGTCTGTCGTAGGAACTTCAGTGTTCCCCGAACTAGATGGTTCGATTGATCTTTGTCTCAAATTGTACCGAACTTCTTTATTGACAGTTGTACGTACCTTAGGGTCTGATTGACTTGGTGAATCAATAGGATCTGGAATATACATTGTTACATGTTCTGATTCTTTTTTCTTGATACTTAGCTGATCCATTTTCTGTGCATCAGGTACTGGTTGATCTGGTACTTCTTGTTCTAAGGCAGGTTTCTCTTGTTCAGAAGATGTCTCATCAAAGACCACATGAGGTGTTTCTTCCACAACTAGGGTTCGCCTGTTGTAAACCCCCGAAAAGCCTTCTTGGATAAGGAATATCCTAAGAATATACCCTCATCGACTTGGCTTCAAAAGTCTTCAACCCGACTCTTCCCCATTGTTGTGTATGAAACACTTGCACCCAAAAAGCATGGAAGTAAGAAAACACAAGGTTTTACGCCTTCCACAGTTCATAAGGTATTTTGTAGTGAGCCTTTGTCGAGAAAGCATCTGCTTACGAGTCTTGGCGTCTGCAATATTGATGGCTTCTACGCGAAACGGCTTAGTGTTGCATGTTCAATAACATAGTCTTGAGCATCTTCTTTGAGTGTTCTGCTTTCTCCGCTCGCTACACCGATTCATGTTGTGGCGTTCTTGCGGTGATGTCTCATCTTTGTATACCAAACTTAGTGCAAAAATCAAGAATAAAAGAGTTCAAAAATTTGCGTACCTTTATCCGATCTAATTTTCACTATCTTGACACCCTTTTTGTTTTGTAATTTCTTGAGCAAATTTCGTATCTTTGTTGTTGTCTCATTCTTCTTATACAAGAATACAACCCGTAAAACTTGGAATAATCATCCACGATTACGGAGTATATTTGCGTCCATGAGATCGATCGTGTAATCGGGTCCAAATAAGTCCATATGGAGCGATTCTTGCAATACTCTGCTTGATCTTTGGTCCAGGATTCCTTTAAATGAGGCTTTAACCTGTTTTCCCTTCTGACATGCGACACATGTCTGATCCTTAGAGAATACCTCATTTGGAAGTCCCTCAACCAAAGACATCCTTGCTATCTTGTTAAGAGTTTTAAAGTTCGGATGACTCATTCTTTTGTGCGAGAGCCAATCGCTACTTTTTGGAACTCTTAACAATCGAACTTGTATTTCTTGGACAACTGTTCCAATCTATTTGATAAATCGTACCTTTCCTTGAACCGATTAACAAGATCCGTTGAGTAGCTCTATTCTTGATAGTACAATCGATCGATCGAGAACTCAACACCGAATCCATTGTCGTAGAGAATTGTGAAACCGATAACGAGTTATGCTTTAAACCTTTGACATACGAGACTCCAGTAACCTGTACATCATCATTCTCTAAGGTTCCGAATCCTCTGGTAAAACCAAAGTTATCATCACCAAAGAGTACACGTGGGCCTTCTTGTTACGTAAGAGATAAGGAGATGTTTGCTTCGGTCATGTGCCTTGAGCATCCACTATCATCCATAGTTGCTTGTACACCTCCTTTCAAAAACCCACGCTTTCAAATCGAGTTTAGGTCCCTTTTTGGATTGGGTCCCGAGGGGTTAGAGTTGGTTTTAGGGATCCATACAAACAGGGCACTTCTATTGTAATCAGATAGATCAGAAGGCCTGATTTGTCTCCCATAAACATCTACATAATCATACATCTCTTCATATGCATTCTGATCAGTATGAATATTTGTACGAGCCTTGAATGAATCAGAAGACTTGGGATTTTTCCTTGCAGTTTGTCTTCTTTTTAATCCAAATAGGCAAAGTCTGCTGACCCTAGGTTTCTGATTGTAAGGGTAGGTACTACTGCTACCATTAAAAGATTCATATCTTTTTAACATAAATGATCTTAGCAGTTTACCTTCAGCTTGCTTGTTAGGCAGCTGACCCTGATTAGGTTTCAGATTAGATTTCCCTTTGATAGGTTGTCTTTTCTAATACCTAATCTGCTGATCAGGTTGAGGTCTCTTCAGAAAAACTGGGTTCTTCTGTTGATTCCTCGATTGATGCTTAATCGGTTGGGGTCCATTTTTGTTCCCTTTCTGATTGGGCACTTGCCTTACTTGTTTAGCAGGTCTCTTTCCCTTATCAGATACATATTTTACTTTTTGTGTATCTATATCAGTAACTCGTTTGATTACACCTTTTTGAAGTGAACCAGAAGGGCTTTTGAGGATGTAGAAGGGTTTTCATACCCAAATCCCTTCTTATTAGTTGTCGTTCAAAAATAGTTGTTCATATCCTGAACGGTTTTCAAAGATTTCGTGAAAACCTCATATTTTCTTCGTAAACTATCCTCTGTTAATTTAGGACTCTCTCATGTAGTCGGAAGAGATCATCAAACTTGGCTTGTAGGATTTTAAAATCATCAGCTTGCTGTTTATTGATAGCTAGTTGTTCCTTAATCTGCTTCTCCTGATCAGAAGAATTAACTTTTCGAAACTTTCGGTTCTTGATTTATCTTGACCCGGCTTCACCGATTTTAGTTCACCGCTTTCTTGTGACATTTTCCTTAACAAAATTTGAGTATTTTCAATCCTTAGCTTATCGTTTTCACTTCCACTTTCGTAAAGTGTCTCTTTGCGTTAGAGATATCATCAAGCAATTGCTCGAATAGAGTTGCAAGTCAATCTCTCGGCCCAGGTGTGCTAATCATAGGCGATGTGGAAACCGAATCGAAAGAAAGGTTTAGAGGTTACCTCAGTTGGTCTTCCTCCTTAGCCATCATACATATTTCATCATCAGAAGAGAATATCAGATCATCGTAGTGGTAGAAATCATCAGCGTTGCTTATCAGACAAAAGTCCTCTACTGATGAGTAGCTTGAATCCTCTGAAGGCAGATAAGAATCATCAATTTCTGATGTATCAGCAACCATGACTTTCCTGTCTCTATAGCGTTGCTCTCTTCTGTTCCGCTTCTCTTTTCTTTCTTTTGGCGTCGGTCTGCAGGCAATGCTATTTGTAATGACTGGTTTCTCACGGTTGAAACACGCTCCACGATCCACGGAACTTCTACGCGGCCAGTCATTTTAAATGCGTAGAATCTGTCGGTGACTTACATCGATTGTAATCATAATTTCTTCTCTCAGATCTGTTGTCTCTTCTTTCATCAGACCGATCATCTCTTTTCTTATCTTCTCTGCGATCCTTTCTGTGATCATCTCTTCAGTCATCAGATTTGGCCCTTTCTGGAGATCTATCAGCTGGCCTCCTATCTCTTCCTCTGCTGTTTTGATAATCCCTGTAAAATCTGCGGTACTTACCAAGTTGGATGTTCGATTTTTCAAGTTTTCTGGTTATCAAAGCAATCTGTTCAGTTTGGCTTATAATATTTCCAACAGTTCAATAGACTTTTGAGTTCTTCTTTGGTTCTTTTGAATCTGCAACTGATTTTGATGTGGCAGGTGTGGCTTCAGCAGGCGACTCGTCTTCTTCTTCTTTCCCTCTTTCGATCAGATCGAACTCATGAGCTTTAAGACTCATGAACAGGTTGCTTGGCTTCATCTTAGCAATATCTTGACAATCCTTTATTACAGTGACTTTCATATCCCACTTCTTAGTCAGAGATCTCAAGATCTTGTAATTGATGTCTTTATCTGACATTTCTTGTCCAAGTTCCCGTAACTTGTTGACTGACATGGTGATTCTTCCATCGAGCTCATTCATGGTTTCATTTGGTAGCATCTTAAGTTTCTCGAATTTCACCAGTTCAGCTTGCAGTCTGCTATCTTTAATCAGATCATTTCCTTCACACATTTCAGCAAGCGTATCCCACATTTGTTTGGCTGTCTTGAGATACTTTATATTTTCTCTGGTTATCTTATCCATGGTCTTCATGATTATGTTCCTGACTATCGTATCCAGAGTGTACAACTTTTTCTCTTAAGCATCCATCAGGGCAGGACTCTTTCTGACAAGACTTCCAACTGCAAAATCTGGATCACCTCCAACAGCTGGGTTATCATGATAGATGATGATGGGTCCTCGTTCAAGAACTTCCATCATCCTGCTGCTTATTGATCCCAGATGGTTGCTCATGTATATCGTCAAGTCTACATACTCATCAATGGAAAATTTAGGCAAATCATGATACATACCCGAAGTATTATCCATGCTGATCGTGAGTTTGAAAATGAATGAGATTTGAAAAAGGTTTTTCAAGATCAATTCAAGTGACCACAAAGGTTCTTCCTTAAGAACCAATGATATTCAAAGCCAGTGGTCTGTAGAACCACTGCTCAGATACCACTTGTAGGTCCCGAATGGGTTTCGTGAGGGCGAAGTCTAGAGGGAGGGTGAATAGACTTACGAAAACTTTTTCGCTTGATCGGTGTGATGGCGGTTTGCTTTGATCGAGTGCAAAAAATGAATCATTTGGGTCGATATCCAACTTCTTGATCGCTGAGGCGGATCCCGATTCGGTATCTATCAGTTTAACTGATTGTGCGGAAGCTAGTTTATACCCGTGTGAAAAACTAGTTTGTAACAAATCAGATTCCGAAGTTGTTTTCAATCAGATGACTATGGGGTCAATCTGATCAGATCAGTAGCTTGGTGCTAGCTGATTCTAACTCATAATATGTATGCAGATTTAATCAAGTTGTGTGCAATAGTGTGAAGCAGTTAATCAAACAGGTAAATGCACACAAGATTTATAGTGGTTCGGACAACCAGTCCTACGTCCACTCTTCCCTATCACAAGGGGCACCAACTTAAACGACTTAACCAACTGGACTTAGATTATTGTGTTAGTCCAACACATTACACCAACAAATATTTATGGATCTCTCACTCAACCGATCCCAGAAATCAGAACTAGAAACCCTAGTCTGAAATCTTGCTAAACAAACTTAACCTAACTTTGGGTTTTGGGTAAGATTTGTTGTTTGTTCCAACTTTGAAATCTTTCCTAGAATTAAATTAGCCTAACAGCTGCTAAGAACTATGAGATGAACACTGAGAAAAATTAATCTTCAAGGTTGTGTTCCTCATGAAGGAAATTTTGCTATAATATGAGCTTCTTGATAATTTCCGTATATCACTCTGAAGAGTAATCCCATAATTATAAACCTCGAAATCAAAGAGCCGTTGGAGAGCAATTTGAATTTCTGGCTATATTTGGTAGGTTTGCAGGATTTGATGTGACGTGCTTCCAGGAACGGCATGGCCGAAAGCATGTATGTCATTTTTCTAGCCGTTTGATTATGCAGAGCCAAAATCCACAGTGTCAGCTCAGGTCATACGTGTCTTGTTCTCATTGGTTAACAAGTACAACATGTCAGAGTTTGTTCACCAACTAAAGTTGGCATTCTTCTTGTTCAGATCAACAATGTATGACTTGGTGAAACATTAGTTGACACCTGGTGTGAGCTGACCTGATCAGTTACAACTGATCAGTCTACCCGATAGAGTCTTCTGATGCCAGTTGTCTTAGCTTCAACTAGCAGACTCGACTGATGTAGGTCTTTTGGTCTGGATCTTGATCTTCTGGTAGTCTTCTGATCTTCAGGTCTTCTGAGCTATTGGCTTCATGTCGTCACCTGATCATATGATTAACCGATCATTCGACTAACTGACCTGACCTATACATATTGAGTTCCCCCTCAATATGTGACCTACCTTATACATCAGCTGTCTATACATTTCAGCTGGTCATCCTAACCTGATTCTAAGACATCAGTCAGCTAACATGTCTGATTGTTCCTATTACAATCTGTTTTGGAACTTCCATCAAAACTAAATACAAATTTCCCAACAAATTCTCTTCCCATTTATAAGTCAAAGCAATAATTACTAATCGCACACGGTCCTTATTAAGTGACAGAGATTAAGAAATCAACAACCACTGAGGTCTAACTCTTCATCCCTTAAGTCAGTGCGAATGAGTTTATCCTCTCTGCAGGTTCGCTTCAGCACATCGAATGCACTAGTGTAATCTCTTGGTTAAGACAAGCCAATCTGAGACTTACACATCAACTTCTACCAATAGATTGTTCGGGTCTATCTAGGTTACGAAACACACACTAGTTTACAAGAGACTGTTAACGTGATCTTCTGTGATCTGGTATCAACACGTTAACTATAATGTAACATGTACTATTATATGAACAGTTTACAATAAATATATATAACATTCAATCATATTTAAAGCAACAATGATAAATAATTTATTTCAGTAAATAAGTGTTTAATACATAGGTTATACAAAGTAAAAGCATACTTTCACGTATAACCCCAACAATCTCCCACTTATACTCAAAGTCTGCTTTTAAGTATACCACAACACGTCTAATGTATTATACAGTGACATCTAATGTCACCTACATCAACCTAATAATATATCTCCCACTTATACTCAAAGCAGATTGACAATGCTCTTGACACCCATTCCTTCCACATGTCTCTCGAATGTTAACAGAGGCAGACCCTTTATGAATGGATCAGCTAGGTTGTCTTCCGACGCGATCTTTGCCACCTCTATATCTCCTCTCTTAACGATTTCTCGTATAAGATGGTATTTCCTTTCAATGTGTTTGCTGCCCTTGTGGGCTCTCGGTTCCCTTGAATTTGCAACTGCTCCGGCATTATCAAAGAAAATCGTGATGGTGCTGGGCAAATTCTGAACAACGTCCAAGTCCACTAGGAAGTTCTTGAGCCACACCGCTTCTTTCGCTGCTTCACAAGCAGCTACATATTCGGCTTCCATGGTAGAATCTGCGATGCATTTCTTCTTAACTCTTCTCCATGTTACAACTCCTCCCCAGACAAAACACACTACCCGAGGTAGATTTTCTGGAATCTATATCTGATTGGAAATCCGAGTCCGTGTATCCAACTGGAAACAAACTGTCCGACTGGTAAATCAACATTCTATCCCGAGTTCTTTTAAGATACTTTAGAATGTTCTTTACGGCAGTCCAGTGTTGATTTCCGGGATTAATTTGATATCTTGCTACCATGCCAACGACGTAGCAAATATTCGGTCTCGTACATAGCATTTCATACATAAGACTTCCTACTGCCAATGCATAAGGAATGCCTTTCATGTCATCTATCTCCCCTTGTATCTTGGGACACATGTCCTTCGATAGATGGATTCTATGCCTGAAGGGTACAAAACCTTTCTTGGAATCTTGCATGCTGAATCGCTTCAAAACAGTGTTTATGTATGAAGCTTGCGATAAGCCGATCATTCTTTTCTTTCGATTTTGAGTGATCTTGATCCCAAGAATATGACCGGCTTCCCCTAAGTCCTTCATATCAAACTATTTTGATAGCCATACCCTTAAGTCTGACAAAAACCTTTACATTGTTTTCGATGAGCAGAATATCGTCTACGTATAGTACTAAGAATACCAAGGCAGTTCCGTCACACTTCTTATACACACAACTTTCAAACTCATTTTGATCAAATCCATAAGACTTGATTACATGATCAAAACATTGGTTCCAATCCTGAGATGCTTGCTTTAGTCCATAAATGGACTTTCTTAGCTTGCAAACAAGGTGTTCTTGGCCTTTCGCGAATGAAACTTCGGGCTGTTGCATATAGATTTTCTCGTCAAGACTCCCGTTAAGGAAAACTGTCTTGACATCCATTTGCCAGATCTCAAAATCTAGATGCGCAGCTATTGCCAAGATAATACAGATGGACTTAAGCATGGCTACAGGCGAAAAGGTTTCTTCATAATCGATACCCTCATTTTGAGTTTATCCCTTTGCCATAAGCCTAGCTTTAAAGGTCTCGACCTTCCCATCCAGTCCTCTTTTTTCTCTTGTAGACCCACTTTCATCCAATGGGTTTTACCCCACTGGGTGGTTCCACTAGCTCCCACACTTGATTATGATTCATTGAGCCCATCTCGGCTTCCATCGTAGTTTGCCAGGATTCAGAATCCTTATCTTGGACCGCCTTCTTGTAGGACCAGGGGTCTGATTCATTATCCCCGGGGACCAAATCCGAAGATTCTCCTATCCCCATGAATCTCTCAGGTTGTCGAACAACCCTCCCACTACGTCGAGGTTCCGGTTGTGTCGGTGTGACACTTGGTATATCAACTTGTACAGTTGGTATAGGAGTTTGCCCTCTTATTTCGTATTAGGTAATCTCACTTTTGGGCTTTCTATTGTTCATAAAGTCTTAAAGTATTCTTCCAAAAATCTAAAGTGCGTACTTATTACCACATTTTGATCTTTGGGACCATAGAACATACACCCTTTCGTTCCCATGGGATATCCTATAAACAGCCTTAGTTCCGAACGTGCATCCAACTTACCGGCTTCCTTGTCTAGCACGTATGTCGGACACCCCCAAATTCTAAGATGTCTCGGACTAGGTTTGCGCCCAGTCCACAACTCTTTAGGGGTTTTGGGAACCGATTTGGATTGCACCAAATTCAAAACATAAGCCGCTGTTTCCAAGGCATAACCCCAAAATGACTTGGGAAGATCTGAATAACTCATCATGGATCTGACCATTTCTAAGAGTGTTCTGTTTCTTCGTTCTGCAACCCCGTTTTATTGAGGGGTTCCGGGTGCAGTCAACTGGGAAACAATGCCCTCATCTGATAGGTAGTTCAAAAACTCATCGCTGAGGTATTCGCCTCCATGATCAGATTGTAGAAACTTGATAGTCTTTTCCATATGATTCTCCACTTCGGCTTTGAACTCTTTAAATTTATCAAAGGTTTCCGATTTGTGTTTCATCAGGAAAATGTACCCGAACCTTGAGTAATCATCAGTGAACGTCACGAAATACTCATAGCCACCTCTAGCTTTAATTGACATAGGACCACACACGTCAGTGTGAACGATTTGCAACACTTCTGTGGCTCTATTTCCCATGGCTCCAAATGCCCTCTTGGTCATTTTACCCTCCAAACATGATTCGCAGGTTGGAAATGGTTCCATCTGTAGGTCCAACAATGAACCATCTTTCACCAACCTTTGGATCCAATTTAGATTAATATGACCCAATCTTAGATGCCAAAGAAGTGTCTCGTTCACCTTTTCTGAACATTTTCTCTTATTGCTTGAAATAGTCGATGTGTTATAAGATGCATTTTGTTAGTGGTGTGCACAATTAATAGTATAGAGATTGTTCTGCAACGTTCCATGACAGATAAACACATTGTTACGAAAAACAGTAACTTGTTTAGAAAAATGAACAGAATATCCATCAATAAATAATTTTGAAACTGGAATAAGGTTTTTACGAAAAACTGGAATTTAAAAAACATCTCTTAAAAATAAAGTCTTGTCTTCAAAAGACAGGTGCACGTCTCCCACTGCTTCAGCTGCTACTCTCGTAGCATCGCCCAGTGTGATGAGAATCTCACTTCCACTAAGTTGTCGGGTCAATTTGAACCCCTGTAATGTGAAATAAATATGATCAGTGGATCCTGTATCCACTACCCACGAGTGGGTAGCATACGCCGCTAAACAAGTTTCAAAAACTAGTGCGTGAGAATTACCTTTCTTCCCATTCCTCTTAGGCTTGGGATATGCAGACCTCCAATGTCCTTTCTCACTGCAGTTGAAACACTTCCCCTTTGGATCCTTCTTGATACCCCCAGCATCCCTCATCTTGCTCTTGCCCTTGGCAACAGTTGAGTTCGACTGCTTTTGGCCTTTGACCTTCTTCTTCTTCTTGCCCTCTCTTGGCCTAGAAGATGAAGACGGTCCACTAGCCACCAAAACTTGAGTCTGGTGTCCCATCAGCGTCTCTGCCGAGACCAAAGCTTGCAACAAGTCAGCAAGGGAGAACTTCTGATTATTTATCTGATAGTTCAGCTGAAAATGCTCAAAACTTTTAGGCAGAGAGTGAAGCACCAAGTCTATCCGAGTCTCCAGATCATAATCTGCACCCAGAACCTCAAGTTTGTTCAGATGAGCCATCATCTTGAGGACATGATCCCTTACGGGTGTGCCCTCCACCATTTTCAAAGAGAGCATCTCTCGCAAGGTGATCTGTCGAGCCGTGCGGTTCTGATGTTGGAACATCTTCTTAAGATTTTCCATGATTTCCGCAGCAGTTATAAATTATTGGTGTTGGTGTTGCAACACATCTGACATAGATGCCAGAATAATACACTTTGCCATGTCATTACAATGCTCCCAGTCAACATATTTTTTCTTTTCCGCCTTACTCGACTCGCCAGTTGGCTCATCAGGTTTTGGGGTATCAAGGACCCACTTGTGCTTTTGTGCGGTTAGGACAATCATCAGTTTATGTTTCCAATCAACATAATTCTCACGGATAAATTATGATCTTTAAGTATAGCAAAGCGATGGATTAAAGGTTGTTGCGACATCTTGAATCGAAATAAATAACTATTTGTATAAGTACAAATTTATCACATAATTCGATCACATTATTCATATCAAAATCTCAAAACAATATGAATATGCATCGGTAAACATCTCAAAAGCAGTTTAAATAGGTCACGTTGGATGATCATCTATTTAAACACATTCAAGCAAGTTACAAAGCGAACGATTACAAACCTTTAATTCAAAATTAATAGTGGGCTCCCTTGACCAATATAAAATTTACGAGGGACTTGAGAGAAGTATATGCATATCAATTTTATACCTAAGTAATAACCATGATTAAATACAAAATTATTACTTTGCTTTATGCGAGGCCTCGTTGGGAGAGGTCATAAATGCGCCACTAATAATAATTCACAATCATCCTTTTGGGAATTTATTCATGTGAAAACCATCTTTTGGCCGTTCCGTTGGGGAAATTTCTCCAAAATAATTCACAAATAAATAAATCATGGAGGTCAATATTGACGTAATTTTATTATCCGGAATAAAATTTAGTCAATTAAAACATACTTAGTAATTTTCGAAAGTGAGATTTTCTTTAGACAATTTTAAATCATGCAAACACATTTAACAAATAAAATTGCACGAATTTAAAACAAGCATCAACATAAAATAAATCAAGTTGGGCACATATATCCAACTGTCATGGTTTAAATTCCATATCTTGATCTTTGAGAAATCGTCTCTTCTTTTGCCTGTATCATTCATCTCGAAAGGCTCCCACTGAATCCGCAACAATTCTTTAAAGAGTGTCCCCCGTCTTAGGTTAGGACGACGTCCGGAAAACGAGTAGCTCATGACCCGGTACGCGAGTCCACGTGCGCCTTGGTTTGGGTTCGACCATCTTGCCTGTCGCCCACGGCGTCTGTGCTGAACATCGCCCGAATGCACCCGCGTCTGGGGTCACTCACCCACGCCCCGAACGGTCTAGCCATAGACGACGCCTATACCAGCGCCCATGCGCCTAGCGATGGTGTCTTGCAACCTTTTCCCGTCGTCCAAGCCTCGCGCGTGCACACACTTTATTCGGCTGCCAGATCTTGCGTCCGTCCGGGGTGGTGCGCGTGGTCACCAGGCCTTCGGCCTAGCCCGCGTGCTCCGCCTTGGCATGCGTCGTCCCGCACTTTGACGCGCAAATCTTTAATTCTCCATCTCCGTCTTCGTTCACGATCAGGTTGCAATTTATTTACGAAAAATAAATAAACCTAGATCTAGACTAGTCTATTACATTGAACAAATCAAACAAATTATAATCTACTCGTGGATTTTCTCACGAGGCAAAATGAATCCGAACGAATCGAATTAAAAATCAATAATTTATTTTCATGTAAATAAGCACATTAAAATACCATGACAATTGAATATCTGCAAAACAAATCTAACAGTTCTACTATCCAATTTTAAATTTTAATGAACAACAATTTAAATTACAGTTTAAAAGATCAGAGCCCAAACCAGGGCTCTGATACCTTTTTGTTGGGATAACATATGCCAGGATCTATCGGGATGACCTCATAAACACAAATTTAAATTAACAATTATTACTAGCATGAATTTACCTAAGTGAATTCAAAAAATAATTAATCCAACAACAACAACATGCAAATAATATTCACGTAAGAGATCCTAGCATGCGGAATTTCTAGGAGTTTACGTGAACGTACCCGTTGGAGAGACAATATGAGACAGACAGGATCAAGTAACTGGCGGCTACCAACCAAAAGTTCTTCTCAAGTATTAAGATGGACCTTCCAATGGACATCTGAATTCCAATATTGAGCCACAATATAATTCAGCCCATTAATATTAATTAATACCACTATATAATTAATATTGCACTTGTTGGGATTATACTGGAAAGTATGCTTTTTACTTTGTATAATCAAAACTGAATTTCGGACTTATTTACTGAAATAAATTGTTTATCAAGCGATGCTTTAAATATCATTGAATGTTACATATATTTCTTTGCATAATTTGTTCATTAAATAATCGTGTTACATTGTAGTTAATTTAGTGATACCCGGATCACAAAAGATTAAATTAATGTCCTTGTAACTAAAAAAGTACACCATTCACGACCTAGATGGAAATGAACAATCCATCGTGAAAGGTTGAAGTGTAAGGCTCGGATTGGCTTGTCTTGACCAAGAGATTACACTAGTGCATGGTGATGCCCGAATAGGACCTACATGAGGACAAATTCTTGAGCAACGAACAAGTAAGAATTAGACCTCGGTGGTTCGTTATTTCTTAATCTTCGTTCCTTAAATAGGATCACGCGTGATTGGTAACTATTGCTTTGACTTATCATGGGTAGAGAATCAACGAGATTCAATACTTTTTATCTTGGACAATATTATTGGTCACGTGTGATTGCTAAGATTTAATCACGGAGAATCGTGTGCAAGCATCGCTTTGTTCGATTGCCCCTTGGGAGGTTCATAAAGCTTTATCATACCAAATCTTGCAAGTGAAATTAGTTTCCTAGTATGGATAATAATGTTGAACCGTTCCTTGACCAAGGACAAAAGATATTAATTAATGGAAAACTATTTCGGTGGCTTGAATTAATTAATGGGCTAGATAATCTTAAACACGGAAAATAATAACAGGAGCCATATTGGTATTTGTAATATGGGTTAAGATGGATAGTCAATATTAATTATGTATTGGGATTAATTAATATTTATGGGCTTGAATAATATTGTGGCTCAATATTGATAATTCAAGATCCATTGGAAGGTCCAATCTTAATTCTCCTAAAGTCCCCCTAAGTAGCCCAACATATAGTCCAATAACTGAAAAAAAGTGTTTAAAATAAAATAAATATTGTTGCTTATTTTTCCTAATTATTTTAGAAATTTATAGATAAAAGGGAGAAAGATTTTCTTTGAATTTTGTTATGGAATGAAGATATGTATTCTTGGAATACAAGATTATCTCATTAAATTCAAGAAATCTCCCACTTGTTATTTATAAGGAAAATTTTGATTTTTTTTTTTTTTATAAAGGGCAAGAAAGATTTTTCTTGATTCTCTTGAAAATATATTATGGTAGATATGTATTTCTTGAAATACAAGAATATCTCATAAATTCAAGAAGATCCAAATATTGGATTCTTGCCTATTATTTTCTAAAATATCCCATAACAAAAGTAGGTGGGATTTTGTGGAATATTATAATTATGGGAAAAAAGAATATAGGAGATATATTCAAGATTTCTTGGAGATCAAAAAAGATTTTCCCACATTGTTTTTTTGCCACAATTTTTAGACCACCTATGCTCTATAAATAGGGGATGACTCTTTCATTCCCAAGTAAAATTCCATGTCTTTGAAAAAATTAGTAAATCCACAAAAAGGTGGTGCAACATAATTTATTTTCCTTTTTTGTTAATTGTTCACAAGTGTCCTACCAATCGGATAGTGAACAAGGATTAAGGGAATACTTGGGAAGTTCTTTTGGTTAGTCTAATCGGCGGATCAACGCCATCCCAAGAGGTACGTTCACGTAAACTTCGTAGAATTCAGCATCTCGTAGGATTTACGTGAATTAATTATATGCATGATATGTTGTTGGATTATTATTTGAATTAATATAGGATTAATTCATGCTAGTAATAATTATAAAAATTAAATTTGTATTTAAATATTCACCCAGAATAGATCATGCAACTTATTCCCCAACAACCGGTATCGAGACAAGATTTGAGACTCTGAATTTTTTAAATTGTAATTTAATTCATTGTCATTAAATTTGAAATTGGATAGTAGAATTGCTAGATCTGCTTTTGCGGTATCCAATTGTCATGGAATTTAATGTGTTTATTTATGCATGCATATAAATTGTGGTTTTAATTAGATTAGTTCGGTTTGTTTTTTTCGTGAGAAAATCCACGAGTAGATTAGGATTTGCTTGATTTGATCAATGTAATAGACTAGTCTAGATCTAGGTTTATTTATTTTTTGTAAATAAATTATAACCGGATCGAAAACGAAGATGGAGACAAAGAATTAAAGGATAAAATCGAGAAAGGGCATAGGCGTCGTCGTCGCGAAACATGCCAAGGAGGAGGCAGCACGATGCGGACGCTATAGTAACGCACGGGCGGCGGTGTCGTAGGCCGAGGGTCGAAAGGCGAGGATAAAGACAAGACACGGGCGTGGGCGCTTGTACAAGACGCGCAAGGCCAAGGCAGCGGACAGTAAGCGAGGCGAAGGCTACATACGGTATTTCCGAGTACCGCGGGCGCAGGCGAAGCCGGAGAGCGCGCGTATGCGGATGGATTTGGCGTACACGCTACGCTTGCCGAGGTACCGCTTTGCCTTCGCTGAGGAAATAAGCGGGCGCAGCTCTCGGCCGAGCAGGCGTCAAGTCGCCGAGAATAATCTCATTAAGTGGCCTAGACCGGGATCTTGGCATCCATCCAATGCGAAGCTACTTGGCGTGGCGTTTGAGATGGAGTATCTTTTCGAGACAATCGAGTGGGAGAAATTCTAGACGGCGTTTCTTGAAGATCAAACCATGACAATTGGATAATTTGTGCCAAATATGTTTATTTTTCTGCTTTGCTTGATTTATTATTGTGCTATCTTATGCTTTATTTAATTTGTTTAAATGTGTTTGCATGAGAGTTGCCCAATGAAAAATCTCACCTTCAAAATTACTAAGTATGTTTAAATAATTAATTGACAATTTTATTCCGGATAATAAAATTGAATTAATTTTGACCTCCATGATTTATTTATTTGTGAATTCTTTTGGAGAAATTCCCCTTGGACGACGGTCAAAAAGATAGCTTTCACATGAATAAATTCCAAATGGATGATTGTGGATTATTACTAGTGGCGACGATGACCCTCCCCACGAGGCTCGTTCAATACGAAATAATAATCCTGTATTTAATCATGGTTATTACTTAGGTATAAAATTGATATGCATATACTTCCCTAAGTCCTTGTCAATTTTATATTGGTCAAGTAGGAGCCAACTATTAATCTGGATATTAAAGGTTTATAAATTTGTTCTTGTTTGTAACCTTTGCTTGAATGTGTTTAAATAATTACCCACCCCACGTGGCTTATTTAAATTGTTTTGAGATGTTGGGTGATGCATGTTCATATTTTTTTTTGAGATTTTAATATGATGCATGTGATCGAACCTTGTGATATATTTGTGCTTATGCATATTATTGTTTATTTCGAGTTCATCATGTCGCAACCTTTTAATCCACTATTCAATATACTTAAAGATAATTTGCTTCTTGGTGAAAACTTTGTTGATTGAATCGAAAACTTACTATTGTCCTCATTTGCACTAAGCCATAACTCGGTTCTCACTACACCTAAACCTAAAAAGCCAAAAATGAGTCCACTAAAAACGGTTAAGAAAGAGTATCTTTGATGAGGAGCATTCCAACGAAATGGCAAAGTGTACCATCTTGGCTTCTATGTCAAATGTGTTGCAACACCAACACCAAAACGTTGAGACCGCTGCAGACATCATGACTAGTCTTAAAGCGATGTTTCAACATCAGAACCGCGTGGCTCGTCAGATCACCATGAGGGACTTGCTCTCTATGAAAATGGTGGAGGGAACGCCCGTAAGGGAGCACGTTCTCCAGATGATGGCTCACCTTAACAAACTCGAGGTACTTGGCGCTGAATACGATATCGAGACCCAAATTGATTTCGTGCTCCACTCTCTGCCGAAAAGTTTTGAACAGTTCTATTTGAACTACGGATGAATAATCGTTTCTTGATGCCTGATCTGTTACAAGTTTTAGTCTCGGCGGTGGCGATATTGGGGCAAAAGAGCCAAGCCTTGGTGCCAAATGGACCTTCTTCTTCTTCTAGGCCAAGGGGTGGTAAGAATAAGAAAAGGGACAAAGGCCACAAACAAGTGAACTCAAGTGTTGCCAATGGCAAAAAAAAGTGAAGAAGAAGGGTGGAAGAGTGAACAAGCCATCTAAGGGGAAGTGCTTCAACTGAGGTGAAAAAGGACATTGGAGGTCAGCCTGTTCCAAACCCAAAAGGGATGGAAAGAAAGGTAATTCTCACTCACTAGTTGTTGAAACTTGTTTAGCGGCGTATGCCTCCCATTTATGGGTGGTGGATACGGGATCCACTGATCATGTTTGTTTCACTTTACAGGGGTTCAAGCGGACCCGACAACTTAGTGGGAGTGAGATCCTCATCACACTTTGGGCGATCTTCTGAGAGGGGCGGTGAAGTAGTGGGAGAAGTGCACCTGTCTTTTGAAGACATAGTTTTAATTTTAAGAGATGTTCTTTACGTTCCAAGTTTTAGAAAAAAATTTGATTTTAGTTTCTAAACTTTTTCATGATACATATTCGGTTACTTTTAATGAAGTTGTTACCATTTTTCTTTTTGATAAATTTATCTGTCATGGAACGTTGTCGAATAATCTCTATACAATTAATTGTGCACACCAAACACGAAATACATCCTATAACACATCAACTATTTTCGAGAAAAAAAAACGTTCATCGACGTGAACGAGACACTTCTTTGGCATCTAAGATTGGGTCATATAAATCCAAAGAGGATCCAAAGGTTGGTGAAAGACTCGTTCACCGGAGTTTCTCCAAGTTGAACCAATTCCAACTTTATGAATCATGTTTGGAGGGTAAGATGACCAAGAGGGCATTTGGAGCCAAGGGAATAGAGCCAAAAGTGTTAGAGATGTATGTGGTCCAATGTCAACCAAAGCAAGAGGAGGTTATGAGTATTTTGTCAATTTTATTGATGATTACTCAAAGTACTAAGTTATATTTTCCTTATGAAGCATAAATCGAGACCTTTGAGAAATTCAAAGAATTTAAGGCTCAAGCAGAGAATCATAGGAAAAAATGTATCAAGTCTCTATGATCCGATCGTGGAGGCGAATACCTCGATGATGAGTTTTTGAACTACTTATCGATGAAGGGATTGCATCCCAACTCACACACCCGGAACCCCTCAACAAAACGGGTTGCGAGCGAAGAAACGAACTCTTTTGGAAATGGTTAGATCTAAGATGAGTTATCTGGATCTTCCCAAGTCGCTTACGGGGTCATGCCTTGAAATAACGACTTACATTACGAACTTGGTGCCATCCAAATCGGTTCCCAAAACTCCCAAATAATTGTGGACCCAAGCGCAAGCTAGTATGAGACACATGAGAATTTGGGGGTGTCCTACCTACTTGTTGGACAAGGAAGCGGAAAAATTGGATCCTCGATCGTAATTAAGGTTGTTTGTGGGGATACCCCGAGGAACAAAAAAGGGTGTATGTTCTATGGTCCCAAGATCAAAAGGTGGTAATAAGCACCCACTTTAGATTTTTGGAAGAAGACTATATGAACGAAAGAAGACCCGAAGTGAAAATGAAAGACCCTTAATGCCAAATGCATAAGATGACATACCAAACGACACACTTACACAACCGAGCCTCGTCGTAGTGGGAAGGTTGTGAAACGACCCGAGAGATTCATGGGAATAGGAGAGTCCTCGGACTTGATTCCTGACAAGACGAATCGGACCCATGGACATATGGCGAGGTAATCCAAGACAAGGATCAGATTCTTGGCAAATAGCAATGAAAGCCGAAATGGGTTCTATGTTTCATAACAGAGTGTGGGAGCTAGTCGAACCACTTAATGGGGTCAAACCCATTGGTTGCAAGTGGGTGTATAAGATAAAAAGAGGACCGGACGGGAAGGTGGAAACCTTCAAAGCAAGACTCATGACGAAAGGTTATACTCAGAAAGAAGGGATCGATTATGAGGAAACTTTTTTGCCCGTAGCCATGCTTAAGTCCATCCGTATTCTCTTATCGATTGCTGCGCATCTCGACTTTGAAATTTGGCAAATGGATGTCAAGATAGCTTTCCTTAACGGAAGTCTTGATGAAGAGATCTATATGCAACAACCCCAAGGATTCATTGAAAAAGGCCAAGAACACCTAGTTTGTAAACTCATGAAGTCCATTTACGGACTCAAACAAAGGCCCGTAGTTTGGAACCAATGTTTTGATCATGTTATAAAGTCTTATGGGGTCGATCAAAACAAGTTCGAAAGTTGTGTATACAAAAAGTGTGTCGGAACGCATTGGTATTCTTAAACTATCGTGAGATCGACATTCGATCACCGAGAATGATGTAAAGGTGTTATCGACGTAAGGGCATGGCTTTCAAAAACAGTTTGATATGAAGGACTTAGGGAAGCCGCACACATCCTTGGGATCAAGATCACTTTCGAGATCACAAGAAAAGGATGATAGGCTTATCGCAAAAACTTCATACATAGACAACGTCTTGAAACGATTCGGCAAGATGCAAGATTCCAAGAAAGGCTTCTTACCTTTTCGGACATGGAATCCATCTATCTAAGAAAATGTGCCCTAAGACGCAAAAATGAGATAGATGACATGAGAGGCATTCCTTATGCTTGGTACCGGTGGGAAGCCTTATGTATGCAATCTTTGTGTCTGAGACCCAATATTTGCTTTGTCGTTGGCATGGTGGCAAGATTTCAAAGTAACCCGGGGAAAGAGCATTGGACGACAGTTAAAAACATTCTGAAGTATCTGAAAAGAACTCGGGATAGAATGTTGATTTATCAGTCAGATAGTCCAATCCCCATCGGCTACACGGACTCGGATTTCCAATCAGACATAAACTCCAGAAAATTTACCTCCGGTAGTGTGTTTTGCATGGGGGGAGGAGCCGTGACATGGAGAAGCGTCAAGCAGAAATGCGTCGCAAATACTACCATGGAAGCCGAATATGTAGCTGCTTGCGAGGCAGCGAAAGAAGCGGTTTGGCTCAAGAACTTCCTAGTGGACTTGGATGTGGTTCCGAATTTGCCCAGCAGAATCACTGTTTATTGTGACAATGCCGGAGCAGTTGCAAATTCAAGGGAACCACGAGCCCACAAAGCCATCAAACACCTTGAAAGAAAATACCATCTTATACGAGATATCGTTAAGAGGGGAGATATAGATGTGGCAAAGATAGCGTCAGAAGACAACCTAGCAGATCCATTCACAAAGGGTCTGCCTCTGAATACATTCGAGAGACATGTGGAAGGAATGGGTGTCAAGACCGTTGCCAATCTGCTTTGAATATAAGTGGGAGAAATTATTAGGTTCGTGTAGGTGACATTAGATGTCACGGATCTACACGAGACATGTTGTAGTATACTTAAAAGCAGACTTTGAGTATAAGTGGGAGATTGTTGGGATTATACTGGAAAGTATGCTTTTTACTTTGTATAATCAAAACTGAATTTCAGACTTATTTACTGAAATAAATTGTTTATCACTGATGCTTTAAATATCATTGAATGTTACATATATTTATTTGCATAATTGTTCATTAAATAAGAGACGTGTTACATTGTAGTTAATTTAGTGATACCGATCACGTAAGATTAAATTAACAAATCCTTTGTAACTAAAAAGTACACCATTCACGACCTAGATGGAAATGAACAATCCATCGTGAAAGGTTGAAGTGTAAGGCTCGATTGGCTTGTCTTGACCAAGAGATTACACAAGTGCATGACCGATGCAATCGAATAGGACCTACTGAGAGGACAAATTCTTGAATCCAACAAGTAAGAATTAGACCTCGGTGGTTCGTTATTTCTTAATCTCCGCTCCTTAAATAGGATCACGTGTGATTGGTAACTATTGCTTTGACTTATCATGGGTAGAGAATCAACAAGATTCAATACTTTTTATCTTGGGCAATATTATTGGTCACATGTGATTGCTAAGATTTAATCACGGAGAATCGTGTGCAAATACGCGCTTGTTCGATTTGCCCCTTGGGAGGTTCATAAGCTTTATCATACCAAATCTTGCAAGTGGAATTAGTTTCCGGTATGGATAATAATGTTGAACCGTTCCTTGACCAAGGACAAAAGATATTAATTAATGGAAAACTATTTCAGTGGTTTGAATTAATTAATGGGCTAGATAATCTTAAACACAGGAAATAATAACCGGGAGCCATATTGACTGTAATATGGGTTAAGATGGATAGTGCAATATTAATTATGTAGTGGGATTAATTAATATTTATGGGCTTGAATAATATTGTGGCTCAATATTGATAATTCAAGATCCATTGGAAGATCCAATCTTAATTCTCCTAAAGGCCCCTAAGTAGCCCAACATATAGTCCAATAACTGAAAAAATGTGTTTAAAATAAAATAAATATTGTTGCTTATTTTTCCTAATTATTTTCAAAATTTATAGATAAAAGGGGAGAAAGATTTTCTTTGAATTTTGTTATGGAATGAAGATATGTATTCTTGGAATACAAGATTATCTCATTAAATTCAAGAAATCTCCCACATGGTTATTTATAAGGAAAATTTCAATTTTTTTTTTAAAGATAAAGGGCAAGAAAGATTTTCTTGATTTTCTTGAAAAGATAATATGATAGATATGTATTTCTTGAAATACAAGAATATCTCATAAATTCAAGAAGATCCAAATCTTGGATTCTTGCCTATTATTTTCAAAAATATCCCATAACAAAGAGTTGGTGGGATTTTGTGGAATATTATAATTATGGGAAAAAGAATATAGGAGATATATTCAAGATTTCTTGGAGATCAAGAAAATATTTTCCCACATTGTTTTTTGCCACAATTTTCGACCACCTATGCTCTATAAATAGGGGATGACTCTTTCATTCCCAAGTACAATTCCATGTGCTGGAAAAATTAGTAAATCCACAAAGGTGGTGCAACATAATTTATTTTCCTTTTTGTTAATTGTTCACAAGTGTCCTACCACCGGATAGTCGAACAAGGATTAAGGGAATACTTGAGAAGTTCTTTTGGTTAGTGTAATCAGCCAGATCACTATCATCCCAAGAGGTACGTTCGCGTAAACTCGTAGAATTCCGCATGCGTAGGATTTATGTGAATTAATTATATGCATGATATGTTGTTGGATTATTATTTGAATTAATATATGATTAATTCATGCTAGTAATAATTATAAGAATTAAATTTGTATTTAAATATTCACCCCGAATAGATTTGTGCAACTTATTCCCCAACAGTACTATCCAATCTTAAACCATATTACGGTAATATGACTCCCGGTCTTTATTTCCCGTGTTTAAGATTATTTAGTCCATTAATTAATTAAGCCACTGAAAAGCTTTATATTAATTAATATCTTGATCCTTGGAGTAAGGACAACTCAGCTTTATTATCCATACCGGAAAATTAATTCCACTTGCAAGATTTGGTATGATAAAGGTTCCGAGCCCACCAAGGGGACCAATCACGCAAGACTTTGCAAGCACACGATTCTCTGTATTAATCTTAGCAACCATCGTACAATTAATATTATTGCCCAAGATATAGGGTATCGAAGTCTCAATGATTCTCTTCCCATTTACAAGTCAAAGCAATAATTACTAATCGCACACGGTCCTTATTAAGTGACAGAGATTAAGAAATCAACAACCACTGAGGTCTAACTCTTCATCCCTTAAGTCAGTGCGAATGAGTTTATCCTCTCTGCAGGTCCGCTTCAGCACATCGAATGCACTAGTGTAATCTCTTGGTCAAGACAAGTCAATCTGAGACTTACACATCAACTTCTACCAATAGACTGTTCGGGTCTATCTAGGTTGTGAAACACGCACTAGTTTACAAGGGTCTGTTAACTTGATCTTCTGTGATCTGGTATCACCACGTTAACTACAATGTAACATGTGCTATTATATGAACGGTTTGCAATAAATATATATAACATTCAATCATATTTAAAGCAACAATGATAAATAATTTATTTCAGTAAATAAGTTAATACATAGGTTATACAAAGTAAAAACATACTTTCACACACGAAGAACGCTTGTGAATCTTCAAAAATCATCGAGGAGAAACGTCTGATCGGAGGGGCTTGACACCTTGATCTCTAATCGGATGTCGTTTCTGGATGACTTGCGCGAAGAATATCTTGGAGCTGGTGAAGAACGTCTTCGAATCTTCACGAGTTTGAGAGGAAGATCTTCGAATTTTTTAGAGTAGAAACGTCTGATTGGAGGGGCTTGGCACCTTGATCTCTGATCTGATGTCGTTTCTGGATGACTTGCACGAAGAACGCCGTTGAATATCCAAGAATACCTTTGGACTCTGTGGTGAATTATGAAGTCTTGAGTATTCTCTTGTGTCTTGTTGTGTTTGTGTGTAAAAGTGAATGGGGAGACCCCTATTTATAGGTGTAGACTCGAATTTTGTCCTAGGCTTTACAGGCATTGTCTGGAGGGCCGGAAGATTCTAGAACCTTATAGAAATACTTGATGGGCTTGTAGGATCTGGACTGGACTTGATTTGTTTCATTGTACTTTCAGAGGCGCAACACGATTTTATTGGACTTTAGAGACACAACTTCATTTATTGAACTTTCAAGGCCCAAATTTATTGGACTTTTGAGGCCCAACTTCATTTATTGGACTTTAGAGGTCCAACTTCATTTATTGAACTTCAGAGACCCAACCTGATTTATTGGACTTTCGAAGCCCAACTTCATTTATTGGACTTTAGAGGTCCAACTTGGTTTATTGGATTTTAGAGGTCCAACTTGTTTTATCGAACTTTAGATGCCCAACTTTATTTATTGGACTTTAGAGACCCAACTCCATTTATCGGACTTTAAAAGCCCAATATAATTTATTAGGCCGTATAACTTGAATTGGACCTATTTAATTTAATAGGTCGATGACGCCATTAATTATTTATTAATTTATTTTAGGAATTGACTTTATTTGAATTTCCAATAAATAATAAATTAAATTGACACATAATTTTTACTTGTCGTCTTTTAATTGGATACACTTTTTATTTGCTTACAGACGTCATTTTTCGGACACATGCAAGTCACGTGTCGGTTAAAATTTGGGGTTTCTGAATTCATAACTGATGTGGACGCTGTTTGTTTAAAATAATTTTTTTTTTTTTAAAGAAGCACACTTGCATGAGACAGTCTCACGGTGAAATGAAACATATTTGGTTATTGACGCTTTAACACTTTGGAAGGGGTGAGTGTTGATTTGTGCTAGTTTGTACACCGTCTTATATATGAGACCGTCTCATATGAGCTTTTGATTTTTTTTAAAAATTAGAAAGAGTAAGAATATTCTTCCCATGTGGAAAATGATTTTTTTAATGCATATAATATATATAGGTAACTCACCAACCATAAGTGTTTCTAACTCCGGGATATGTGCAGTTTGAATCCCAAAGTTCCTGTCATAGTTAACCCATGGATCGCGCCAAACTGAGATGTTCTCCCCCGAAGCTACTTTCCATCGAACACCCCTTCTAATCAGCGGCTGCTCCGCCATTATGTTGGCCCACGTATAGCTCAGGTTATATCCCAATCTAGCCGATAAGAAATCTCCATCACGAAAATACCGAGCCCGAAGCACCTGACAAACTAAAGCTTGTGGGTCTGAAATGAGACGCCACCCGATTTTCGCGAGAAGCGCAACATTGAAGAGGTGCAAGTCTCTAAAACCCCGACCCCTACCTCTTTTCGATCGCATACTTTCTCCCACCGCATTCACTTGACGCCCTTCCTACTATCCCCATCCGTCGCCCACCAAAATACATTCAACATATATACGATGCAATTCGTCTAACAAAGTGGACGACAAGAGAAAAGTGCTCATGCAATATGAAGGTATTGCTTGCGCTGCCATTTTTATCAAAATTTCCTTTCCTGCCTCTTATAATTTCTTCCCCTTCTAACCTTACAACTTTGACATAATTGAAAATCTCACGTTTTTCTCTTCCAATAAGGGATGGCAAACCCAATTACTTACCAGTATTCAACGGTCTATGAACGCCAAGTATCGTTGAAGTGGACTCACGTAGGAAAAATAATACATTCTCATTGAACTTCAGAATAAGGAAGAAGTAAATTGACATACGGAACCAAGCAGGAGGATCGGAGCCAAAGTATTTGTAGCAGTCGTAATACATCATCTGATGGAAAGGAAAGGGTGGCTCTGGAATAAGTATTTCTTTGGATATTTTGTGCCACGTTTGGGGGGTTCTGGCGCAGCAATCTTCGATAATTCCAGCATGTTTCGGGTGGAGTTTATCATAAGTGATGGAGTCTAGTTTTTTGCAATTCTCACTCCCCATTTTCCAAAGCTTCTCAAACCGAGTAATTATTAAATGAGTAGAATAAAATTTGAGAAATTGTAAAAGAAATTTTCCGGAAATTTTCACCAACGAGATTAGGATTTAAAGAGTACATTTTGAGGGTACACCTAACTGGTAAGATCATATATGAATAGAATTGCTACAACATTATTGCAGGCAATTGGAACTTGGTCTAATATCCGCTGTCACCTGCAGTTTTCGACATTATTTTGAGTTATATAATTAATGCCTTAAAGAATTGATTAAATAATTTCACCTAAATTTGTTAGAAAAACTCATACCCTCAACATCCCAACCCCTTTCATCTGCAAGCTTTTCCGTGCTTCTTCATCTCCCACATATTTTATCTAATTCAAAAATAATAATAAAATTAAAATTATATAATAAACTAAATTAACTTAAAGAAGCTAACTATTACTTAGTAATAATCACTACAAAAGTTGTTCACCCAATCTCGCAATCGCCAAATAACGATATTTGCTCTTTCTTTTGATGGAAGGAGGAGACCAACTGAAAATTCTCACTTTTTATAAATTGAACTGACTGATTACATCTGATGCTCGAAGTGCAAGACTACATGTAGATTAAGTGGAGATAGAGAATTATCATCTAAAAGTATTTCCATATAGAGATGCATATAAAAGTATTTCCAATCTCGCAATCGCCAAATAACGATATTTGCTCTTTCTTTTGACCGTTGTCATCCCACACTTGAATCCTGCCATGAATAGATTGAAGTCAAATTGTTCCAATTCACATCAATCACATAATATAAGTTATAACAACACAACCTTAGTAATGTAATAATAGCTTACCAATTATCATCACAAATGATTAGGGAATTAAACAAATATACGTCCAGAAACATTAAAAGTAAAAGTACCTTAAAAAGTGAAACAATTTGTTTAAAAGTTAAAATTAAACTCCTCAAAACAATATAATTTCAAAAAATGCATCTCTTATTTAGTTAAAATTTACAACACAATTTCAAACAGGAAAGATCACTCGGCTGCCATGCTGGTTAGAATTGACACAAATGAAAGTGCTGATAGAGCTATTCAATGGTGTTAGGAAAATATTGTCATAAACATCAGCGAGAATGCAAGTTCCACACGTTCTCAGTAATCCATCAGCTAGAGATAAGTTTCCTAGCATTAGAGACGCCATTTTTCAAGATGGAGAAAAACTAATGCTTCAATCCTTTATTACCCTCACTGTATAAAACTTTTTGAGCACTGTTGCATAATTGAATAAATAAAAGCAGATGCGTTAATTGTTTACATCTTAAGAGAAGAACACAATCCATTAACATTTCAATAAACATCTTTTCAATAAACGAACATTAATGAATTCATTAACATTTCAAATATATTTCTAAACAGATTGAGATTGTGAAATTCTTATGCTGATTAACAATTAATGAATAATCAATCCATTTTGATGATAATCTAGATTAGGTTTGTAATCTTTTCAATTCTAGAGCCAATCAAATAAAGTAACAAAACAAACATATTTCTAAATTTCAACAGATTGAGATTGTGAAATTTTAGCTACTTTACTTATTTTAAACCATAGGGGAACCAAATTAAAAATTCAATTTTTAGACCTTACCAAAGATCTCATATATAAGCCAACAAATGGGACCCAATTAATTGAGGAAATTATTATTTCCCATAGGGGACCTAACACGGGACCTTGGGTGCTTTCAATTCCGCGATTTTTTAAAAAATTAATTCTAAATGTCCTTAAAATCGTTTTTTCTTACAATTTTCTTTTAAATTATTTATTTCAATTATCTTATTTATTAATTCAATCATATTTTTATATAATATTTTTTTTATATAAATTTAAATTAAATTAAATTATATTTTTTATTTTTTTTTTTTTTAAAAAGTACTACCTTTCTTTTAAACTTGTAATATTTTTTCATTTAAACAAGTAAATACTCAATGTTTGAAAGCGCATTTGAATTTGTTTATAAATGAGTTTTGTATAATATGAATTAAGCCGTGCTATTTGGATATTAAATATTAAATTTAATGATGATATATATATGTTTATTGTAATAATTAAATTTTATATATATGTTTTTTTTAATAATTAAATTTTAAGGGTATTTTTTATACTTGGTAAAATGATTATGAGCAAACACACATCAAACTTTGAAATTTTAAATACACTTTAATGTCAAGGGTTTTTTATTTTCCGACAAAATCAAATTAGGAGTACATCATTATCTTAAAAATACATTATAAATATCCCACACCAGGTATATACTTACACAGCGGTTTCGAAACGCTGTCCAAGATTTACCTTGGACAACGGTTCAAAACCTCAGTCCAAATGCACTTGCACAGCGGTTCATAACCGCTGTTTAAGTTTTGTTCTTGGACAACGGTATTGAACCGCTGTCTATTTTTTTTTTTTTTTTTTTTAATAAAATCGCTCTTTAAACTATAATTTGGAGAGTTGTTTGAAAAAATGGCTATCCAAATACAACTGTGCAAGCTTAAATGTGTAGTAATGGTCATCTTTCTCGGTCATGTTCATGAGAAAAATTGATTGTAAAATGTGTATTTTAGCACTAACTATTCCACATTATCTATACCGGCTAATGCAAAAATCCATGCATTTACGTCATACTTTTGTGAATATCGGCTGTTATTGTAATTTTTTTTTATTAATATCTTACTCCAGGCACAATCGTTTATATCTATCTACAAATTTAATATAAATATTTTTCATATGCATTACCATATGGAAATACTTTTCGAATGATAATTCTCTATCTCCACTTAATCTACATGATTAGTCTTGGACTTCGAGCATCAGATATAATCAGTCAATTCAATTTTTAAAAAGTGAGAATTTTCAGTTAGTCTCCTCCTTCCGTCATTCTCAAATCATTATACCATAGAATTCTGAAAAATAAAAGTATCTCATGCCCTAAAATTCATCAAACAATAAAAAAAAAAAATTAATAGGATCAAGCCCACTTAGGGTGTGTTTTGAAACACTTAAAATAACTTTCAGAAGCATTTATTTTCAAAAGATGTGAGAGAGCTTTGAAAATAAGTGCTTCTGGAAGCTGTTTTAAGTGTTTCAAAACACACCCTTACTACCTTGCCCAAGCACGGCCGAAGTCAATCCAAAATTATTAGGATTAAATTCCGGCTCCTTCAGCCTACGTCGGAAACTGCAAATGCGAAAAACAAATATCAAAACCCATTTGCAAGTCTGACGAGATGAAATTAAACCAGAATCTACAATGAAACTAGACAGATCAAAATCTGATTTAAATTTTGAAGAAGAATGAACGAAAAAAAAGCACTCATCGAACCCATTTGTTTCAGACAAGAAATCACTACAAGAAAATAGTGCATTGCCTAGAAATTTTTTCAATATTTTTTCAATATGCCTACGAAATTTGCAACGAATATAATTTCGTCCTTAAATAGTAAGGAATGCCTACGAATTTCCTACAAATTTTCTAATTATATAGGCTATTTTTAAACTACAAATATAATTGCCTGCGGAAATGTGCATTGCCTAGGAAATTATTTTTGTAGGCAAGTTTGCCTACGGAAATTACAAATGAATAGGTAGATTGCTCGTAGGTAATTTGTTTGCCTAAGAAATTACTTTTGTAGGTATTTTTTTCAAAGATTATTCTAAAAATTGGTAGGCAAACCGTAGACAATCTTCACTTTTTAAGGACCAAATTATTTCTGTAGGTAAATTTCGTAGGCATTTGATTGCAGTGAATTGTCTTATATGACGGCGACTTAATGGCAATGTCAGAAAGGCATCGCGACGTCGACTCTGTTGCTGGTCGCGCGAACGATGGCGGTTTTATTTAGCGCGGTGGTGGCTGGATTTCTGGTGGCGGGGAGAGTATACATTTTTTTGATACCTGTTCTGCGTGTGATCAGATGTAGAGAGAAAGGCAAGACGTTTTTGATAAGGTTTCTACGTTTCTTCAAATAAAATTTATTAATACAATTAATAATAAGTAAAGCAGAGAGGGGAAAGGATTTACGTTAAAACTGGAATTTGAAATTATAATCTTATTACTTTTTAAAAAAAAATACTTTGAGTGTCACTTGTCATAGGTTGGAGGCGCCACTCGCCCAAAGTTGGTGAGGTGCAATCCTCTTTTTATAATATAAAATTATCATGAATATTTATTTCACTAATAATTAATGTTGTAAAAATAAGTATTATACATATTTTTTAAAGTAATAAGTTATAATAATTTTTTAAAATAATCAATTATAATATTTTATTTATCACGGACAGATGATAATATCATTTCGTCTTGTTATACATTGGAACCCCAACCACCATAAGAGGGGGACCACCCGAAACAACAACTTGGAACCGCAACTGCACCGCAACCCCACAAGAGAGGGATCACCACCCCACAAGAGGGGGACCATCACAAGAAGGAATAAATAGTAGTGAGCTCTAACCATTTGAGCTTTATCCACACTTGATAAATATTATACATTTATTGGATTGAATTCATGTGGACACTTCGGAACTGCCGTAATGATCGCGTCTTCAATCCAGTTTAAATTTACCTGGTAAAGACGTTTAACGAAATCAAAGCTCGCACGTGGTCCTGGTTCATGGTTAAGGAGAAATATTTCAGTAATTGCTCACGTGCTTTGTGGTTTAGAGAGCCAAATGTTTACAATAAGATATTGGTGAATATGATTCTCACGTTGTAAGTTCTTTATTTTGTCAATGTTCTATCTTATTGTAGGGGACGAAGTACCACTTGTATTTCAACTTCCAAGTCTTTTCCGATAAAATAAAAAAAATGTATTCTATGATTGATGTTCCATTTTATATTTAATAATATAGATATATGACACATGAAATAATAAAAAATAGACAAAATGCATCTTTAGGTTCCTAAACTATTATTTATTTCGAAAGATTCCTAAACTATTCTTTTGTTCTAAAAAGTCCCTGAACTATTAAATTTTATTTCAAAAGGTCTCTAACCTATTTTTTTGTTTAATGAAGACCATAAACTATAAATTTTTGTTTCAACAGTCATTTTTTATGTAATTTTCTATATAAAATTTAACGGAACCATTAAGTAAAACAATGGTCTATATTGATAATTTTGAGAATGATGATGTGCGCATTTACTTAACGGTCCTATTAGATGATTAAAAAAATGTCAAGAAGGGCAGCGTGAAACAAAAATAAACAGTTTAGGGATTTAATTAAATAAAAAAAATAATTTAAGGACCTTTCGAAATAAAAGTAATAGTTTAGGAGCTTCTTAAAACAAAAAATAGTTCAAGGACCTTTCGAAATAAAAAATAATAATTTAGGAACCTATAGATGCATTTTGCCTAAAAAATATTCAACGAACCACCATACTCTGGATCCATGTGTAAGATATTCAAAAAGATGAAACACCAATTAAATACACAAAGTAAAATAGGGAATCGAACCGTCAACTTAAGTAGTTAAAGATATCTAGACAATCTTTTTTTTTTAATTCCCGAAATCAGTTTGCATATTTAAAAAGTACTTATATTATTTTGTATACAAAACTAATATTTTAATTTATATGATGACCTAATATTTTTCTTCGTTAACTTGTCCAAACTGATGCGTATAGCGTGGGCCAAAAGGTGAAGGGAAGAAGGAATGAGAGATCACGTCAACGCACGTGCAACGCATGTGGTTTTATCCTTATTAAGAAAAGGACATATCACATATGTTTGCTACCTTTTCTTTTCTTGTTGCTGGAGAATTTTCTCATTTTTTGCGAAAAGAAAATTAATGTTAGATAGGGAAAATAGTACTAGTACCTTTTTTCAGAAGTTAGAACATTTCCTCTTTGTCAACAAGAGTATACTACTCTCTCCGTCCCAAAGTTTTTTTTTTTTTTTTTTTAAAGTCCAACCCAAATTTGTTTATTCATTTTTATAAAAGATAATAAAGTAATTATCTCTTTTTCAACTATCCCTTTCAAAATCTCAAAATTATATTTCATGTTATTATTTTTACCCACAAAAATATCATCTACTTTAATAATAAAGTAGAAAGGACTACATTACTTTCTACCAAAAATCATTTTATCATTTTAAATACTAATAAACAACTCTCACATTAAAACTCATGTCAAAAGCAAATGAATAAATAATTTTGGGACGGAGAGAGTACAACATCTACTTTAGTAATAAAATAGAAATAATCTCATCAATCAAAAATTACTTTATTATTTTAAATAATAATAAACAACTCTCACATTAAAATTCGTGCAAAAAATAAAGGAGTAAATAACTTTTGGGAGGGAGGGAGTACATCATATCAGCTACATTTTAAATGATATATTATCTCATATATATTCTTATATTATTCGTTTGATTTTGTATTGTATTTCTGATACTCCCACCGTCTACCAATCTTATGTTAGTGTCCTAGAGACAGTCTATTGTAAGGACATAATACACGATGATATTCAGTTTGATTTAATATTATAGTTCATTTAATATTAATGAATGACAATACACTTGTTTGAATATTATGTTTGATTGTTTGCATTTATTTATGCAAGTATTCCAATGAGTCATTGTTGTCATTGAGGTTGTGAGAACTCATATGACTTAAGCATGATTCTCAAATGGCCCCGATCAAGGATCATCAAGAATTGAATATTGATGATGCAATTGAGATTGTTGTGCGATCTGCATCATACTCCTAGAGAGTGTAATAAGATCTCACTTGCTACGAGATACTAGGTATCTCATGATGGATGCACAGATACCTTAGAGGGTATTGATATACCCATCAGAGAAACCGTTTGATGTAATTTCACAATATGTGTCTACGGGTGTCTCTGTTAGTGGGAGCGATGCGATACTTTTTTGACTTGAGGTCAATACGCATGACATGTGTGGAGTGATGAACTTTGACCATGACCGACGATTGCACCCTTCCATGGGTAGATATGGCTTGGATTGGGTTCATCACGAAATGCATGTGCGTGGTAGTTGAGCCAATAATAGGATTCATTCCTCAATGTGGATTTAGAGAGAATACTCATCTTCTCATCATAATTGGATCTAAGTCATCGGCCGATGCTCGTCAACTTGGACTTTGTGGCCAAGTGTGACATAAGTGATCAATTAGTGAATGGAGATAAATTGATTAAGTTATTTGCATAGATGCTTCATCATGTTCAAGATTTAATTGAGTATTCGCGAATGAAAGGAAGTTATCGTAATAGCCCATGTTTCAGTTATAGGCAGTTGCACATTTCCTCGCAATGTACATCATATATTGAGAATGTCTGATTTATTCTCTAGGGTTAAGACCTTTAGTTTGACTAATCACTCGATATATGAGGGCCTATGGGTCACACAACAAGTAATGGTTGTTTACTAATTATAGTTTGTTGATTAAATATTATATTTGATATTAATATTTAATTTATGGAGAGAGTATCCAAATCCAACAACAACTATTATGTGATTTTTTGGCATCCGTCCCTCAATTTTGTATCCAAAACCCAAATCAGTTGCATCAACAACATCATCCAAGAACTAATTAATCGAAACTAATCCAATTATTTCAAAATTAGGGGTTTTTAGAATCAAAATCAATTGATACAGTAATGAATCAGCATATGAAGCGTCACAAACGGGACAAGAGGACCACGCGGTGGTGGTAAGACGCTGCTCGCGTTTTACTCGATGCAGCCGTATCATCACCACAAGGGTGAATCAGCCCTGCAACGGGTAAAGGCGAAGGAGAAGCACCGTCATTGCCGCCTGAGGTTGCATCCCAGCCGCTGCACTCCGAGCGCAGCAACCGCACCGCGGCCCCTAGGGCACGCTAGTGCGTCGTGGTCAACACCTGAAGTGGCGATCGAGAAGCACCGCTCCAAGCGGTGGTTCGCAAATTGAAAAGGAGGGAGCCCGCCGCCATCGCCTAAAATGAGTCGAATTGGTCAGCGCGAATCGAGACGGGGTGAGCCACCGTGAATCACGAAGAAGAAATCGCACAGGGTTTCAATCAAAGAGCAGCGCCAGGTCGAGCAATGGAGCATCGCCGTCGCGCTTGGGACCGCGCGGGCATCGCGAGGTGCGGCTAATAGCCGCCGCCTCCAGTGACGCGCCGTAGGTCCATACCACAGACGGGCGACGCGAGGTGAGAAGTTTGGTTGATTCTACATTCTGAATAGGATTCTATCTAAATCGGTTAAGCATACACCAAATGAACTATGGTGTGGCAAGAAGCCAACTTTTACACATATCAAAATATGGGGTTACCCGGTGATTGTGAAAAAGATGCTTGCCGACAAGTTGGAATCCAAAGGTGAAAAGGGTTACTTTGTGGGATATCCTAAGGAAACTAAAGGATATTACTTCTATCTACCTGAGAAACAAACAGTGATTGTTTCTAGCCAGACCAGATTCCTCGAAGAAGACTATGTCTTTAAGGAACAAGGCCGTAAGATGATAGAACTTGAAGAAATTCAAGAACCACAAATTAACAAAGAGACTAATATCTTTTCAAAGCAACATGACAAGGAATAAGTGAGAGTATTCAACGACTTTCATGGTGGGAGTCTTTCACTAGGTGATCGTCTTTCATCCATGTTGGGGTTATACTGAAAAGTATGCTTTTACTTTGTATAACCAAACTGAAGTTTCTTATTTATTTACTGAAATAAATTATTTAATCACTATTGCATTAAATATGAATGAATGTTATATATGTTTATTGCAAACTCGTTCAATAAGATAGTACGTATTACGTTGTAGTTAATTTGGTGATACCCGATCACTGAAGATCAAATTAACAGCCCTCGTAATTAAGTACAAATTCACAACCCAGATGTAAATGAACGAACCATCATGAACGGTTGCAGTGTGAGACCCAGATTGGTCTGTCTTGACCAAGGGATCACACTAGCGCATTTAGGTGCGCTGAATGAGGATCTACAGGAGGACAAATTCTTCGGTACTGAATATACAAGAATTAGACCTCAGTGATGCGTTGTTTCTTAATCTCCGTCCCTTAAATAGGATCGTGTGAAATTAATAACTATTGCTTTGACTTATGATGGGAAGTGAGTCAATGCGATTCGATACCTTATATCTTGGGCAATATTATTAATTACATGACGATTGTTGACATTTAATACGGAGAATCGCGTGCAAGTACGTCTTGCTTGATTTATCCCCTTGGTGGGCTCATATCCTTTTTCATGCCAAATCTTGCAAGTGGAAATTTATTTCCGGCATGGATAATAATGTTGAGCAGTCAAATCTTGACTCCTTCTATAGTGTAGATTTCGAAAATATTGGGTAGAAGAGGGGAAAGAGATTTTTATGGAAAATTTAATTAAGGAGAAAAGAATATAGGAGATATATTCAAGATTTCTTGGAGATCAAGAAAAGATTTTCTTCCTTATTTTTCTAGCCCTAATTTTCGCCCCCCCTCCTCCCTATTTATAGGGGATGAGCTCTTCATTCTCAAGTGCAATTCCATGTGTTGGAAATATTAGAAATCCACAAAGGTGGTAGCAAAATATTTAAATTTTCTCCCATTAAAATCGTTCGTTGAAATCTTCCCACCGGATAGCGTTCGTGGACTTTGGGGATATATTTGGGAAGGCTCTTGGGTTGATTCATCTGTTTGATTATTCAAGAGGTTAGTAATTCCGTATGTAGGTCCCGAACGGGTTTTGTGAGGGCAGAAGTCTAGAGGGGAGGGGTGAATAGGCTTCTGAAAACTTTTTGTGCAGATCAAGTGTGATTGCAGTTAGCCTGATCAGAGTGCAAGTGAATCAGTTTGGACTGATATCCAACATACTAATCGCCTGAAGGCAGATCAGTTCGGTATCTATCAGTTTAACTGATTGTGCGGAAGCTAAATTTTACCCGTGTGAAAAACCAGTTTTAATAAATCAGATTCCAAAGTCAGTCTTTCAACCAGTTGACTAAAGTGTCAAACTTGATCAGATCAGAAGCTTGGTGCTAGCTGATCTTAACTTAGAATATGTATGCAGCTTTAATTAAGTTGTGTGATTGTGTAAAACAGTTAATCAAAGCAGGTAAATGCACACAAGATTTATAGTGGTTCGGACAACCAGTCCTACGTCCACTCTTCCCTATCACAAGGGGCACCTACTAAACCAACTGGACTTAGATTATTGTATTAGTCCAACACAGTACACCAACAGATATTTAAAGAGTTCTCACTCAACCGATCCCAGAAATCAGAACTAGAAACCCTATCTCGAAATCTTGTTAAACAACTTAACCTAACTTTGGGTTTTGGGTAAGATTGTTTTTGTTCCAACTTTGAAATCTTTCCTAGTTTTTAAGTAGCCTATCACTAGATGAAAAGATTTACGTATAAGAACTATGGGATGAACACTTAGAAAATAATCTTCAAGTTTGTGTTCTTCGTGCGGAAATTTGATTATAAACTTGAGCTTCTTGATAGTTTCCGTGTCTTCACTCAAGAGTAATCCCATATTTATAGACCTCGAAATCAAAGAGCCGTTGGAGAGCAATTTGAATTTCCGTCTATATTTGGTAGACTTGCAGGATTGATGTGACGTGCTTGAAAATGGCATGGCGAAAAGCGTGAATAGTGTCTTTTTATAGCCATTTTGAAAGCGGCACCAAATCCGTAATTCGGGCTCGATCATACGTGTCGTGTTCTTATTGGTTAACGAAGCACTTTTCGGTGTTGTTCTACCAACTAAGGTTGACATTCTTCTTGTTCGGATCATCGACGTATGATTAGGTGAAACATCGGTTTTCACTGGTGAGTGACTTTGATCAATCTGGCCCGATCGATCTTCCCGATAGAATCTTCGGTGCCGTTGTCTTAGCTTCAACTAGCGGACTCGGTGATGTAGGTCTTCCGTCCGATCTTACGAAGTCATCGGATCTTCAGGTCTTCTGGATTTGAATTTCATGACTTCAGCTGAGATATCTGACTTTATCAGATCGATCTGATCTTCTGTCCTTCTCTTGCCTTTCCGCCTTTATCGGATATCACCGTTGTTCTTGGATCTTGGATCGACCTATACATATTGAGGTTCCCCCTCAATATGTGACCTATCTTCTACATCAGTTGTTCTATACAATAATTATCAACTGGTATTCTTATAACTGGTAATAAAAACATCAGTCAGCTAACAGGTTTGACTGGTCCTATTACATGTGTTTTAGAACTTTCATCAAAACTCTAAATTTCCCAACACCGTAACTCCTAGTTCCGCATGTTTAGGATTTACGTGAATTATGTGTACGCATGTTGTTTATTATTATGTTGAATTGATTTAGGATTAATTCATGTTAGTAATTAAGTGTTTAATTTAAATATGTATTTAAATAATCACCTCGAATAGATCCGGGCACCCCGATTTTCCTAACAACTGGTATCAGAGCTCTGGATTCGAGCTCTGATTTTTTAAATTGTTATTTAAATTGTTGGACATTAAATTGAAATTGGATTGTAGAATTGCTAGATCTGTTTTGCAGGTATCCAATTGTCATGGTATTTAATGTGTTTATTTTCATGCGTATGAATGAATGGTTTTTAATTCGACTCGTTCGGATTTGTTTATCTCGTGAGAAAATTCACGAGTAGATTAGACTATTTGATTTGTTCAATGTAATAGACTAGTCTAGATTTAAGGTATTTACTTTTTGTTAAATAAATTGTAACCTGATCAAAGACGGAGACGAGTTAAAGATGGATCCGGAACTGTACGTGGGCGACGTGCGCCGCTCGAAACGTGCCAAGGGAGGCATCTTGTGGCGACGACGCCAAGACGACGGGCCGAGGCGCTAGGCGCCAAGGTGGGATCGGCCGAGGCGGTCTCCGAGGCGTGCCTAAGCGAGCTCAGCTTAGGCCGCTTATAGCACACCAGGCGACGACGTTGTTCCCCTTTTTGCGCACGCGCACGCAGACGCCTTACCAAGACCCGATTGATGAGTATAAAACAATAAAGAGCATATAATCGAAGACAATGAGATTTTGTCTTAGGATCAGAAAATAAACTTTTCTTTCATTAGATTTATCGATTACATATTACATCAGAAAAGTTTGAGTTTAAAAACAGCTGATCCTAATTAGTCTTCTGATTCTTCAGTCTCTAGGCTTGTATCCTTCTGGCATTTCTCTTTGATCTTGAGGGATGTTGAAAATCTGGTATAGCTTCCATTTAACATCATTGATCTGCTGAGGATCGATTATATCGGCGCTTTTTCTCGGGATGTCAAAATAGAACCTTTGAAATGCCATCATCCAAATGAGCCATCTGCGTTCTTGAGTAATCCATCACATCATACTCTTGGCGAGATATTTTTACATTGATTATTTTGGCCTCATTTTCCAGATACTTCAGAAAATCTGGGTATTTATTCTCCAACCAGTTGAGGAATTCTGCATCTGGAGATTCTTCTTGTGGAACAAGATCTAGAACAAAAGCATCCAGAAGCCATTCACTTCTGATCTTATTCCATTCCTCAAACCTATCAGCATGTGCAGCAGTTTTCGGAATGATCTCATCAATTCTTGCTGGCAGCTGAGGTTCTGATCCAGATTTTCCAACTTTTCCTTTCTTTGCCCTCGATCGTATTTCTTTTTCGGATCTTACGCCTCTTTTTTTTTTACTTTTTTCTTTCTTCTTCACTTATTCGGCTTCTTCAGATCTTCTTCTTTGGGCCGATTTCTCGGCCCCGTTTCTTATCGGTTATTTGTCTTCTTGTGACTTTCTTAGTCTGAGTGACTGGTACAAGTTGTGATGTCCCAGCACCCGCAGATAACTTTCTTGCCTTTGACTTTTCCATCTTCTCAGAAATTCCGTTAGCAAAAAGATCCAGATGGTCTAGTCTTTGGCCATAGGATTCAACTGTCTGAATCAGGTCTTCTGTTGTTCTGATAGAGTCAGTTGGTTTCTCAATCTGTCCTTCCCCTTTTGGGTTTGATCAAAAAAGCAGCGGTGAGGTGGGAAGTCGAGAGATCCAAAGTCGATCGATATGACCTTGTTAAGATCTTCAACAGATAAACCTTGAGCTTGGCAGATAGACTTTGAATCTTCGAGATCATTTCGGTCTTGGCAATTCCACGGCAGTGGAGAGGGTAAGAATTAGTTTGTCAAGTTTCTCTTCAGTCATTTCAAGCTTTTCAGTGACCATTAGAAGAGAAACTTGTTGTTGATCAACTTTGGACTAGCTTGTCATCAACTCTGTCTTCTTAAATTCAAGCGATCGGGTTGGTCACATTTGAGAGAACTCGATCTTTGATTGCCTCAATCACGGAAATAGCCAATTCCCGTTGATCCGTTATTTCTTTGAGGTCAATCGCCTCGATCGGCTATTGTGTTGCTAAGTTGATTAGCCAACACTCCCTCAACTTCTTCTTTTTTCGGAGATCTTTAAAACACGATCGATCTCCCGAAGTTGATCGTGATGATATGAGTTGTAGGAATATTTTGCGTCACCGATCTTTTTTCGATTTGTTTTGCGCCTCCGGTGGTTGGGTCATGAACTGCGGCACGGTTCCACTATCATCGGCAACTCCCGCATCCTTCATAGGATCATCTTCTTTAGGAGTTTCTTGGCTGACCTCGAAATCCAACTTGTTCAATAATCCCCAGCTTTCTGTGGATCAGAGCTTTGATTGATTCAGCAGTTATCAGCTCAGCTGGTGATCCTACTTGAGCAGATTTCTTCATGTCGAAATCGAAATCTGCGAATTCATCAGCACCTCCCATTTGTTCTATAATGATCATAAAATCTGAGAAGCTTTTTAACCGGAGATCTTTCCAGGTGAGGATCTCCATTACTTCCTCTCGAATAACAGGATGGGCTACCAACTCTGGATACAACTCATCAATATCGCGTTCAATTTGCATTCTGACCATTTTTCCGGTGATGGTCTTGGATGATCTGGACTCAGGAATTATCTGTTCAGATCGACCAGATTCCGGTTGATGAGATGTAGAGGGTTCTGGTGGTGTCTGAGTAGGTGGATGTTGACTGATTGGCTGAATCTGCAGAGGTTCTATTGTAGAAGCAAGTACGTCCGGCTCTGCAGCAGGTGATCTTTCTGGTTCGTGAACTGATGAACTTTCAAGTTCGCGGGCAGGTGAATGAGAAGGAGAAATATGCTCAGCAGCCAGAAGTCTGAGTGGTGAATCAGCTCGAGATTGAGGAGAAGGAGATCGTTCGTCTCTTGCTCTTCCCTCAGAATGTTCTGGCGAGCTCTCAACTTGAGAAGCCTGCCTGTCTGATTTTTCAGCTGATTTCTGTGGCGCATCAGGTTGCTCTGGCACTTCTTCTTCATCTGACTCATCTTCTAGAAACAGAGTCATGGTGGCCTTTTTTGCCTTCTTCGGCCTCTTCTCCTAAACCTTTACCAGTTTTCTCTTCTTCTTTTGGGGAGCATCTGGTGCAGACGTAGCTGCCTCCTTGTTCTCTCCTTTCTTCACCTTTGGAGGGGTGGGCCGCGTATCATCATCAGATGGCCCATATATAGCAGATGTGGTTGTGAGAAAGGCCTTGTAGGACTTCAGTCCGTTCTGATCCCATTCAGCATTTGGCATTTTGTCCTTCAGAATGACTACAACCTTGTTGAGATTGCTGATTCGCTTCTTCTGATAGACTTGCCTACGATCATTAACTCCAAAATTTTCATGTTCTTGGAGCAGAATGGCCTTCAGGAAGCCATGCCAATTGATATTTTTGGCTTCATCAATTATAGCAGCCATGCTGTACATTTTTACGGATGTTAAAGCATCTGGGCTGAACGAAATACCCATGATTGTTTTTGACAGTATGTCAAACAACAGTCGGTATTTCCTTTTCAACATAGGCCTGACAAAACCTGCGGTCTGGTGTTTATCAGCCTCTCTGAAGAGTTCATTTCTGATCAGCTCATCTTCATTCTCCCTGTAGTGCGCAGGAGAGATTCTTCCTTTGGGCAAGCTGAACAGACGAGTTATGTCAGCATTTGAAAGTCTGATCTCTTCTCCGTTAACTGAAGAAATCAGTTCATCTCCAGGATTGTCCGTATCCACCTTCAAATTTCTTAAGAATTCCAGTGCTTCATACTGCATTACTGGATTGCAGTGAGCAGCACAGTATTTTTCAAGACCTCCCTTCTTCAGAATATGTTCAACCTCCATTGATTCCGGATCCCGCGTAGCACCAAACTTTACAAATTTGTCATCGACAATTTTTGTTGCCAGATCCGCATAGTTGCACATAATTTTTCCCAGTCTGAAATAGAACATGAGTTTGATATACGATCTTGATCAGACAACAACTGATCTTCGTATATCAACTCAATTTTTGCATGTGACACATGTGGCCATGTGATCTTTGGATCACTTTCTTAGCACTTGTGTCCCATTTAACAGCTGGAGAGCCCATTGATTTCAGGTCTAGGGGCTCCTGACTTAGAAATCCTTTCAACGCCGCTCTTGCTCCTAACTCCGAAGCTCTGAGGGTGGCTTTAGGATTATTTCAAAGTCTTCACACTCCTGTTAAGTGGGGGAAAATGGGAGCATCAGATTTTAAAATCTCTCTCTCTCCCCCCCTTCTAGGGTTAGGCTTAGGGTTTTCGGTTTAGGGTTTAGGGTTTATGGCTTATGTACTGACCTCCGGGTCCTTTTGTACTTGTAACTTGTAATGTAAATCTGTCCTTCGGGTCTTTATCAATGAAAATTTCTATTATTCCATTGTTGTGTAAATTTCCTGTTTTCTTATGCGATGTAAGCATTAATCTTGTGAACCTTGTTTGTTGAATATCAGCTTAATCGGCTTACAAAGTGTGAAATAACCAAACTGGTTTAATCAGATAATCCTTTAATCTGATAATCCGTAAATCTGATCGCCTTCTCATATCAGTTCCTTGACTGATCTTCTGATCAGTTGAGATACCAAACTCAACTGATTCCTCTTAACTTTGGTTAGTTTCTTAACCAAATTTGGTTACGAGATCGATCCATCAAACATTTTAGTGTTTTTTCTCCAAGATCCGAAGCCCTCTAGCTCATTGCATAATTCTCTCGATCGATCTCATTTAGTGGCTTGGTTAGAATATCGACTTTTTCGTATATCGGATGAATCTTTTTCATTCCGATATTCTTCTTTTTCAACATGATCTCTTATAAAATGGTGTGTCGACATCCACATGCTTGCATCTTGTATGTAGAACAAGATTTTGAGTGATTGCAATAAAGACTATTACATCACGTAATATAGGTACATTCTTAGCTACAATGTTATAATCCCTTAGTCTTGACTAAGCGGAGCAAATTGGGAGCAACGACTTCTCTATGACCCCATATATTACTCGCTTGATTAGTAGATGTCGAATCGATGTCTCCGCTTCTTTGAAAACCACGAGATCGGTTTTACTTCCTAAAAACCGACATGTTCCCGAGGTAGACTTCTGTCGATTTTGCAACCTCCATTATCGAATCGAAATACCCACTAAGCTCTAGATTATCATCGATGGGTAAAATAAACCAAGGTTTATTGTCCCCTTCAGATACTTAAGAATCCGCTTAGTCGCTTTCTAGGTGACTTTGCATTGGATTTGCACGAAATCGCACATACACCTCTTGCAAAAGTGATATCCGGTCCACAAGCGGTCGGTATAGTAAAGATCCAATGAGAGCCCTATATTCTTTCTGATTGGTTTTCTGACCATCCTCATCTGGATCCATCTTGAATCCAGTCAACATAGGAATTCTGGCTTCCTTACAGTTTTGAACTCCAAACTTAGCCAATAAACTCCTAGTGTACTTTGTTTGGTAGATGAATATCCCTTCTGTACTTTGCTTAACTTGTAGACCCAGAAAGTAACTCATCTGACCCATCATGGACATCTCGAACTTCCCTTGCATCAGCTTGCTGAATCTTTCACATAGACTCTTGTTGGGAGATCCGAAGATGATGTCGTCCACATAAATCTGAACCATCAGAATATCTTCTCCATCTTCTATTCTGAATAAGGTTCTATCCACTGTTCCTTTAGTGAAACCACTGTCTATCAAGAACTGAGAGAGTGTATCATACCAAGCTCGAGGAGCTTGTTTCAGGCCATAAAGAGCTTTTCTTAAACGGTACACTTGGTTGCCCTTTTCAAAGCCTGGAGGTTGTTCGACATAAACTTCCTCTGCTAGTACCCCATTTAAGAATGCACTCTTTACGTCCATCTGATATACAGTGAACCCTCTGTGGGAAGCATATGCCAGAAACTCTTTACTTTGTGCCAATTACGTCTTGATGAGTTGGTCTGTCCACCAATTCCCAAACTTGATTTCTCTCGAACTGTTCGAGCTCCTCCTGCATGGCTAGAATCCAGCTTGCGTCTTGTAGAGCTTCCTCTATAGTTGTTGGTTCCTTCATAGACAGATAACAGCAATACATGGCACTTTCACCAATCTGATGTCTAGTTTTAACTCTACAACAAGATAGACTCGATTAAAATTGTGCATAATCATAAAGATATCATATATTGATTATCAGACCTATTTTCAGGCCTAGTAATCGATGAATACATACGGATACCAAGAAATGATAAGGCATATCACAGAATAACATATATAGACAAGTCTATGTGATCAATGGATTTTAGAAAGGTAATTCATCAAATAACCAGAAATTTCCAGATTCTATTTTTCGGAAAATAAGTTTGAATCGCAAGAAAACACTTTGAATCGCAAGAAAACACTTTGAATCGCAGAAAGGTAATTGTGAGTTTTCAGAGAATAAATCGCAAGAGTTTTGAGAAGAAGAATGCTCTGGTAGGGTTTTGATGAAACTTATAAGATGGAGGAGGGAAAATCGAGATTAGAAGATCAACCGTTTGAAAAGGTTAAACGATCCAGATTGAGCGGTTTTGATCGTGTGGTCAGGAAATGCACGTACGATTGCCTTTTGGATTTAAAAACACATTTTGTGGCAATTAATACAAATACCCCACGTCCGCATTAAATATTTTGCAGGATATACGTCACAAAAGTAGTGTGTACAGTAAAGGCAAATATTATCAGATAATTTCAGATAAGTAAGCGAAGAAACAAGGAAAACATAAATGCGTGTCGGTTGGTTGATATTGTAATCGATCCAATACTACTCGTGATGTTGATTCCACTTGTTGATCTTAGTTTTCTGCCTAATCCTTATAATTTCCCAAACCGTCCTTTTCAAACCGATCCACTTCACTTTAATGCGATTTTTCCTTTTACGATCCTCTTCACTTTAAATCGATTTTTCCTTTTACGATCCTCTTCGATCACATGAAGTTCCCCTTCAACTGTTATTTCGATTTCTTATTGATGATATATCCGATTTGTTGAGGTATCATACTCAACCGATCTTCCTCATCGATCGATCTCTTATCTAATCGATTTGATTGACCTAATCGATTCTACTCGAGACCAAGCCAATTCTTGGGATAAGTGTTACCTGCCAAAACTTAGTTCTTGAAGAATTGAATAGTAGTCCCGATTCCCTAAGTCGTACGATTTGACATTTGTAATAATAGTCTGGATACTTCGTAATGTCAAATCGCCGTAAATTTATCCAATTATCAGTCGGCGTGTTTCCTACACGCTATCCTTGTGGTGCAAATTTCTCTAAAAGGCTTTGAGAAATCAAATTTGCATTTGCACCCTTGCTTGGCCTCTATAAATTGGACCAATGATTTACACAACATAACCCATTCACCATACTTATCTTCTTTGTAAATCATGTATTCTGGTGAACCCTTATTTAAATTGAAACTTCCTAAAAAAAACCTTTACCCCTTTTTCAATGATTTCACTTTTCTCAAATCAACCTGTGTGTCACTTATTCTTTGCTTTAAATCGTCATCAAAGATTACACATACAATTATTGCAAAGCTTCTCTACCACCGAGGCGGCGGATCTTCTATCGCAACTGAGAAGACACTTCTCCTAACCGTATGCACCATGTGTGTCTATCGAGATGACGGAATTAGCATCAATAGACTCAGTCTGAAATAGAACATGAGTTTGATATACGATCTTGATCAGACAACAACTGATCTTCGTATATCAACTCAATTTTTGCATGTGACACATGTGGCCATGTGATCTTTGGATCACTTTCTTGGCACTTGTGTCCCATTTAACTGTTGAGAGCCCATTGATTTGGTCTAGGGGCTCTGGCTTAGAAATCCTTTCAACGCCGCTCTCGCTCCTAACTCCGAAGCTCTGAGGGTGGCTTTAGGATTATTTCAAAGTCTTCACACCCCTGTTAAGTGGGTTAAAATGGGAGCATCAGATTTTAAAATCTCTCTCTCTCCCCCCTTCTAGGGTTAGGCTTAGGGTTTTCGGTTTAGGGTTTAGGGTTTATGGCTTATGTACTGACCTCCGGGTCCTTTTGTACTTGTAACTTGTAATGTAAATCTGTCCTTCGGGTCTTTATCAATGAAAATTTCTATTATTCCATTGTTGTGTAAATTTCCTATTTTCTTATGCGATGTAAGCATTAATCTTGTGAACCTTGCTTGTTGAATATCGACAATCGACACAAAGTGTGAAATAACCAAACCGATTTAATCGGATAATCCTTTAATCGATAAGTTCCTTTAATCCGATAATCAAGTAAATCGATCGCCTTCTCATATCGGTTCCTTTTATCGATCTTACGATCGATTGAGATACCAAACTCAATGATTCCTCTTAACTTTAGTTAGTCTCTTAACCAGCTGGTTCTGGAGATCAGTCCATCAAACATTTTAGGTGTTTTTTCTCCAAGATCCAGAAGCCCTAGCTCATTGCATAATTCTCTGAATCTGATCTCAGCTAGTGGCTTGGTTAGAATATCAGCTTTCTGTATATCAGTATGAATCTTTTTCATTACGATATTCTTCTTTTCAACATGATCTCTTATAAAATGGTGTCGACATCCACATGCTTGCATCTTGTATGTAGAACAAGATTTTGAGTGATTGCAATAAAGACTATTATTGTCACGAGAATATAGGTACATTCTTAGCTACAATGTTATAATCCTCACCACGACTAAGCGAGGCGGTTTGGGAGCAAATAAATTTCTCTGCGACCCATATATTCTCCTTTCAAGAGTAGATGTCGCAAATCGATGTCTCGCTTTTTTGAAAACCACGAGATCAGTTTTACTTCCTAAAAACTGACATGTTCCTGAGGTTGACTTTCTGTCAATTTTGCAACCTCCATAATCAGAATCAGAATACCCACTAAGCTCTAGATTATCATCTGATGGGTAAAATAAACCAAGGTTTACTGTCCCCTTCAGATACTTAAGAATCCGCTTAGCTGCTTCTAGGTGACTTTGCATTGGATTTGCTCAAATCGCACATACACCTCTTCGAAAAAGTGATATCCGTCTGGCCGGGCGGTCGGTATAGTAAAGATCCAATGAGAGCCCTATATTCTTTCTGATTGGTTTTCTGACCATCCTCATCTGGATCCATCTTGAATCCAGTCAACATAGGAATTCTGGCTTCCTTACAGTTTTGAACTCCAAACTTAGCCAATAAACTCCTAGTGTACTTTGCTTGGTAGATGAATATCCCTTCTGTACTTTGCTTAACTTGTAGACCCAGAAAGTAACTCATCTGACCCATCATGGACATCTCGAACTTCCCTTGCATCAGCTTGCTGAATCTTTCACATAGACTCTTGTTGGGAGATCCAAAGATGATGTCGTCCACATAATCTGAACCATCGAATATCTTCTCCATCTCCTATTCTCGAATAAGGTTCTATCCATTGTTCCTTTAGTGAAACCACATCGCCTATCAAGAACCGAGAGAGTGTATCATACCAAGCTCGAGGAGCTTATTTCAGGCCATAAAGAGCTTTTCTTAAACGGTACACTTGGTTGCCCTTTTCAAAGCACGGAGGTTGTTAGACATAAACTTCCTCTGCTAGTACCCCATTTAAGAATGCACTCTTTACGTCCATCCGATATCTGATGAACCCTCTCAGGGAAGCATATGCGAAAAAATGAATAATGGCTTCTAGGTGAGCGGTCGGTGCAAAGGTCTCATCATAATCAATTCCTTCTGATTGTGAATACCCCTTAGCAACAAGTCTTGCCTTATTCCTAGTTATGACATTTTTCTCATCTCTCTTGTTCTTGAATACCTACTTTGTGCCAATTACGTCTTGATGAGTTGGTCTGTCCACCAATTCCCAAACTTGATTTCTCTCGAACTGCTCCAGCTCCCTCCTGCATGGCTAGAATTCAAACTTTTTCTTTGTAGAGCTTCCTCTATAGTTGTTGGTTCCTTCATAGACAGATAACAAACAATACATGGCACTTTCACCAATCGATGTCTAGTTTTAACTCTATCAGATGGGTCTCCGATGATCAGATCAGTTGGATGACTGGTTATCCAGGTCCTTCTGTTCTGATTTGCATCGGTTTGGAGAACATCATCCATTTCTGATAATAGTTCAATACTAGAGATTGGGAGTGGTGCAGAGTTATGATCCACTTGATAAGAACACGTCTCAGCTGATGTTGGACTCATCATGTCTTGATGTCCGTTAAGTAGGGAACTTCAGTGTTCCCCGAACCGGATGGTTCGGTTGATCTTTATCTCGGTATGCCGAACTTCTTCATCGACAGTTGTTCATACCTTAGGGTCTGATTGACCTGGTGAATCAGCTAGATCTGGAATGTATACTGTTACGAGTTCTGATCCTTTTTCCTTGATCATTAGCTGATCCATTTTATGTGCATCAGGTACTGGTTGATCTGGTACTTCTTGTTATGAGGCAGATTTCTCTTGTTCAGAAGATGTTTCATCAAAGACTACATGGGGTGTTTCTTCCACAACTAGGGTTACTTTGTTGTAAACCCCGAAAAGTTTTGCTAGATGAGGAATATCCTAAGAATATACCCTCATCTGACTTGGCCTCAAAAGTCTTCAACTGACTCTTCCCATTGTTGTGTATGAAACACTTACACCCAAAAACATGGAAGTAAGAAACACGAGGTTTTCTGCCCTTCCACAGTTCATAGGGTGTTTTGTAGTGAACCTTAGTTAGAAGACATCTGTTCTGAGTGTGGCATGCAGTATTGATAGCTTCTGCCCAGAAACGACTTGGTATTGCATGTTCAGCTAACATAGTGCGAGCAGCTTCTTTGAGTGTTCTGTTTCTCCGTTCTGCTACTCCATTCTGTTGTGGCGTTCTTGCAGCTGATGTCTCATGCTGTATACCAAACTTAGTGCAAAAATCAGTAATAAAAGAGTTCAGAAATTCTGTACCTTTATCTGATCTGATTTTTACTACACTGACACCCTTTTCATTTTGTAATCTCTTGAGCAGCTCGGGTATCTTTGTTGTCGTCTCATTCTTCTTATGTAAGAATACAACCCAGGTAAACTTGGAATAATCATCCACGATTACCAGAGTATATTTGCGTCCGCTAAGACTGACTGGTGTAACTGGTCCAAATAAGTCCATATGAAGCAGCTGCAATACTCTGTTGGATGTCGGTCCAGGAATTTCCTTGAATGAGGCTTTAACCTGTTTTCCCTTCTGACATGCGACACATGTCTGATCCTTAGAGAATACCTCATTCGGAAGTCCTTCCACTAAAGACATCCTTGCTATCTTGTTAAGAGTTTTAAAGTTCAGATGACTCATTCTTTTGTGCCAGAGCCAACTGCTACTTTTGGAACTCTTAACAATCAGGCATGCATTTCTTGGACAACTGTTCCAATCTGCTGTGTAGATCGTCCCTTTCCTTGAACCAGTTAGCAAGATTTGTTGAGTGGCTCGATTTTTTATAGTGCATTGATCAGTCGAGAACTCAACACTGAATCCGTTGTCACAGAATTGTGAAACCGATAACAGGTTATGCTTTAAACCTTCGACATACTAGACTCCAGTAACCTGTACATCATCATTCTCTAAGGTTCCGAATCCTCTGGTAAAACCAAAGTTATCATCACCGAAGAGTACACGCGGGCCTTTTTGTTCTATGTAAGAGCTAAGGAGATGTTTGCTTCTAGTCATGTGCCTTGAGCATCCACTATCGATGTACCAGATAGTTGCTTGTACACCTCCTTTGTTGGACAGACCCACGCGAACATGCAACCAAATCAGGCTTTAGGTACCCCTTTTGGATTGGGTCCTGAGGGGTTAGAGTTGGTTTTAGGGATCCATACAAACAGGGCACTTCTATTGTAATCAGTTAGATCAGAAGGCCTGATTTGTCTCCCATACATATCAACATAATCATACGTCTCTTTATATGCTTTTTGATTAGTAAGATTATTCGTGTGAGCCTTGGGTAACTTAGAAGACTTAGAATTTTTCTTTATATTTTGTCTTCTTTTAACCCAGTGGGGCTCAGGTGCAGTAGCCCTAGGTTTCTGATTATAAGGGTAGGTACGACTGCTACCATCAAAAGATTCATATCTTTTTGGCATAGGTGGTTTTTGCAGTTTACCTATAGCTTGCTTATTAGGCAGCTGACCTTGATTGGGTCTCAGATTAGATTTCCCTTTGACAGGTTGTCTTTTTTGATACCTAATCTGTTGATCAGGTTGAGGTCTCTTCAGAAGAACTGGGTTCTTCTGTTGATTCCTCGGCTGATGCTTTACCAGTTGGCGTCCATCTCTGTTCCCTTTCTGATTAGGCACCTGCATTACTTGCTCAACAGGTCTTTTTCCCTTATCAGATACAAGTTTAGCTTTTAGTGTATCTTTGTCAGAAACTCGTTTGATTACACCTTTTTGAAGTGAATCAAACGGGGCTTTTGAGGATGTGGAAGGGTTCTCATACCCAATTCCCTTCTTGTTAGTCGGTGTTCGAAAATAGGTGTTCATTTCTTGAACGGTTTTAGATGACTTCGTGAAAACCTCTATTTTCTTGCGCAAACTATCCTCAGAAGATTTTAGACTCTCATGTAGTCGGAATAGCTCATCAAATTTAGCTTGAAGGATTTTGAAATCATCAGCTTGTTGTTTGTTGATTGCTAACTGATCTTTGATCTGCTTCTCCTGATCAGAAGATTTTACTTTCAGAATGTTAAGTTCCTCGATTACCTTCCGGCGGTTTAAACAGATTTCGATTCGGTAGCTTTCTTTGAGAGCATTCTCTTTAACAAGCTGATAATTTCTGATCCTTAGCTTGTCATTCTCAGCTTCCACTATAGTATAAGTGTCTACTGCATTAGAGAGATCATCAAGCAATTGCTCAGAGTAGAGCTGCAGGTCAATCTCTCCAGCATGTGTGCTAATAATAGCAGGTGTGGAAGCAGACAAAGCAGAAGGTTTGGAGGTTACCTCAGATTGGTCCTCCTTGTCCATCGGTGATTTCATCGTCATCCCCAGAAGAGAATATCGGATCTTCATTCTCATGGAAGTCAATGACCTTTGCTTATCGGACGAAGTCTTCTCTGAGATGAGTACCCGAAATCCTCGGAGGCGGATATAGGAATCATCAATTCCGGATGTGTCGTGACCGGGGCTTTTGTCTCTATAACGTTGCTCTCTTCTGTTCCGCTTTTCTTCTCTTTCTTTTGGCGTCAGGTCTGGGCAATCTGCGCTGTAGTGACCTGGTTTCTCACAGTTGAAACACGCTCCACGATCCACGAAACCTTTTCTTCCAGGTGAGTCATTCCGTCTGTAGAATCTATCAGGTGACTTCCCTTTCTGATAGTAATCTGAACTCCTTCTGTCAGATCTATTATCTCTTCTCTCATCAGTCAGATTATCTCTTTTCTTTTTCTTCTCTGTGATCTCTTGATCATCGATATAGTTCTTCGGAGATCCGTCGGTGATCTCCTATCTCTTCCTCTGCTATGTTGATAATCTTTATAGAATCTGCGATACTTACCAAGTTGAATGTTTGATTTTTCAAGTTTCCTGGTAAGTAGAGCGATCTGTTCTGCCTGACTTATTATGTTTCCAACAGGTTCAGTGGCCTTCGATCTGCTGCTGGTTGTCTTAAACGCAACTGATATAGACGTTGAGGCTTCAGCAGGCGTCTCGTCTTCATCTGCTTGTCCTCTTTCGATTAAGTCAAACTCGTGAGCTTTAAGGCTTAGGAACAAACTACTAGGCTTCATCTTTGAGATGTCTTGGCAATCATTGATTACCGTGACTTTCATGTCCCATTTCTTGGTGAGAGATCTTAAGATCTTGTAGTTCATATCTTTGTCTGACATCTCTCTACCAAGTTCTCGTAGCTTATTTACTGACATTGTGATCCTTTCATCGAGCTCGTTGATGGTCTCATTGGGCAGCATTTTTAGTTTTTCGAACTTCACCAGTTCGGCTTGTAGTCGGCTGTCTTTGATCTGATCGTTTCCTTCGCATATCTCAGCAAGAGTATCCCACATTACTTTCGCAGTTTTGAGATATTTTATCTTCTCCTTGGTGACTTTATCCATCGTCTTCATGATTATGTGTCTGGCAATTGTATCTAGAGTATACAGCTTTCTTTCCTCTGCATCCATCAAGGCTGGGCTTTTTCGCACAAGACTTCCCGTGGCAAAGTCTGGATCTCCTCCAACTGCTGGGTTGTCGTGATATATAATGATGGGTCCACGTTCAATGACTTCCATCATTCTGCCGCTTATCGATCCTAGATGGTTGCACATATAGATGGCCCAATCTGCATACTCATCAATTGAGAACTTCGGCAAATCATGATACATACCAGAGGTATTATCCATACTGAGTGATTTTTGAAAAACGAATGAGTTTTAAAAACGGTTTTTCAAGATCTGTTCAAATGACCACAAAGATTCTTCCTCAAGAATCGATGATACTCAAAGCCAGTGGTCTGTAGAACCACTGCTCTGATACCACTTGTAGGTCCCGAACGGGTTTTGTGAGGGCAGAAGTCTAGAGGGGAGGGGTGAATAGACTTCTGAAAACTTTTTGTGCAGATCAGGTGTGATTGCAGTTAGCCTGATCAGAGTGCAAGTGAATCAGTTTGGACTGATATCCAACTTACTAATCGCCTGAAGGCAGATCAGTTCGGTATCTATCAGTTTAACTGATTGTGCGGAAGCTAAATTTTACCCGTGTGAAAAAACAGTTTTAATAAATCAGATTCCAAAGTCAGTCTTTCAACCAGTTGACTAAAGTGTCAAACTTGATCAGATCAGAAGCTTGGTGCTAGCTGATCTTAACTTAGAATATGTATGCAGCTTTAATTAAGTTGTGTGATTGTGTAAAACAGTTAATCAAAGCAGGTAAATGCACACAAGATTTATAGTGGTTCGGACAACCAGTCCTACGTCCACTCTTCCCTATCACAAGGGGCACCTACTAAACCAACTGGACTTAGATTATTGTGTTAGTCCAACACAATACACCAACAGATATTTAAAGAGTTCTCACTCAACCGATCCAAGAAATCAGAACTAGAAACCCTAGTCTGAAATCTTGCTAAACAACTTAACCTAACTTTGGGTTTTGGGTAAGATTGTTTTTGTTCCAACTTTGAAATATTTCCTAGTTTTTAAGTAGCCTATCAGCTAGATGAAAAGATTTATGTGCTAAGAACTATGGGATGAACACTTAGAAAATAATCTTCAAGTTTGTGTTCTTCGTGCGGAAATTTGATTATAGCTTGAGCTTCTTGATAGTTTTCGTGTCTTCACTCTGAAGAGTAATCCCATATTTATAGACCTCAAAATCAAAGAGCCGTTGGAGAGCAATTTGAATTTCCGGCTATATTTGGTAGACTTGCAGGATTGATGTGACGTGCTTCAGAAACGGCATGACCGAAAGCGTGAATAGTGTCTTTTATAGCCGTTTGAGAAAGCAGCACCAAATCCCATAATTGTCGGCTCTGATCATATGTGTCTTGTTCTTATTGGTTAACAGAAGCACTTTTCAGTGTTGTTCTACCAACTAAGGTTGACATTCTTCTTGTTCAGATCATCGACGTATGATTAGGTGAAACATCAGTTTTCACCTGGTGAGCTGACCTGATCAGTCACAACTGATCAGTCTACCTGATAGAGTCTTCTGGTGCCAGTTGTCTTAGCTTCAACTAGCAGACTCGGCTGATGTAGGTCTTCTGGTCTGATCTTCTGGAAGTCATCGGATCTTCTGGTCTTCTGGATTTGAATTTCATGACTTCAGCTGAGATATCTGACTTTATCAGATCGATCTGATCTTCTGTCCTTCTCTTTCCTTCTGGCCTGTCGGATATCAGCTGTTCTTCAGATCTTCAGATCCGACCTATACATATTGAGGTTCCCCGTCAATATGTGACGTATTATCTACATCAGTTGTTCTATACAATAATTATCAACTGGTATTCTTATAACTGGTAATAAAAACATCAGTCAGCTAACAGGTCTGACTGGTCCTATTACATGTGTTTTAGAACTTTCATCAAAACTCTAAATTTCCCAACACCGTAACTCCTAGTTCCGCATGTTTAGGATTTACGTGAATTATGTGTACGCGTGTTGTTTATTATTATGTTGAATTGATTTAGGATTAATTCATGTTAGTAATTAAGTGTTTAATTTAAATATGTATTTAAATAATCACCTCGAATAGATCCGGGCACCCCGATTTTCCTAACAACTGGTATCAGAGCTCTGGTTTCGAGCTTTGATTTTTTAAATTGTTATTTAAATTGTTGGACATTAAATTGAAATTGGATTGTAGAATTGCTAGATCTGTTTTGCAGGTATCCAATTGTCATGGTATTTAATGTGTTTATTTTCATGCGTATGAATGAATGGTTTTTAATTCGACTCGTTCGGATTTGTTTTTCTCGTGAGAAAATTCACGAGTAGATTAGACTATTTGATTTGTTCAATGTAATAGACTAGTCTAGATTTAAGGTATTTATTTTTTGTTAAATAAATTATAACCTGATCAAAGACGGAGACGAGTTAAAGATGGATCCGGAACTGTACGTGGGCGACGTGCGCCGCGCGAAACGTGCCAAGGGAGGCATGCGCGCGGCGCGGACGACGCCGCACGCACGGGCCGAGGCGCTAGGCGCCAAGGTGGGATCGGCCGAGGCGGGCTGCCGAGGCGTGCCTAGGCGAGCTGCCGAGGCCGCCTATAGCACACGGGCGACGTGCGTTGCTCCCTAGGCGCACGGGCACTGATGCCCGGCCTAGCAGCCGGCCGAATGCGGGCGGACATCCCGGCTACAAACTGCTTGGCGTGGCATTTCAAGACGGAGTTCTCTTCGAGATGAACGAGTGGGAAAAATTCAAGACGACGTTTCTTCAAAATCAAGCCAAAGAAAATCAAACCATGACAGTTGGATAATTTGTGCCCAATGTGTTTATTTTCTGTTTTGCTTGATTTATTACTGTTGTATTTTCTTGTGCTTTATTTAATTTGTTTAAATGTGTTTGCATGAGAATTGACCAACGAAAAATCTCAAATTCAAAAATTACTAAGTATGTTATGATAATTAATTTGTTTTGACACAAATTAATTTTGACCTCCGTGATTTATTTATTTGTGAAATCTTTTGGAGAAATTCCCCCTACGGGACGGTCAAAGATAGCTTTCACATGAATAAATTCCCAAAATGATGATTGTGAATTATTATTAGTGGTGACGATGATCCTCCAAAGAGGCTCGATCAAAGCGAAGTAATAATTCTGTATTTAATCATGGTTATTACTTAGGTATAAAATTGATATTTATATACTTCTCCGAAGTCCCTGTCAATTTTATATTGGTCAAGTGGGAGCCGACTATTAATTTTTTTTAAATTAAAGGTTTGTAACTGTTCTTGTTTGTAACCTGCTTGAATGTGATTTAAATGATGACCCTCCCACGAGGCTCATTTAAATCTGTTTTGAGATGTTGGCTGATGCATGTTCATATTTTTTTGAGATTTTAATATGAATCATGTGATCGAATTATGTGATTTAATTTTGTGTTGATCCGGACATTGACACAAGATGTATGTTTATTTCAGTTCAGTATGTCGTAACCTTTTAATCCACTTTGCTCAATATCTGAAATAAAACCAACTCATCGGGAAAACTTTGTTGATTGGAAATGAAAAATTATAATTGTCCTAATCGCACAAGAGCACAAGTGGATTCTTGACATACCAAAAATTCGGATGAGCCAACCGACGAGTCGAAAAGTGGGGCTCGTCGATCACCATCACGAGAGATGTTGTTGTTGAAAATGGTGGAGGACAACCCCGTAAGGGATTACGTCCTCAAAAATTAATGGCCCATCCCAACAAACTTGAGGATCTGGGTGCGATTATGATCTAGGACCCGGATCAATTTGTTACTCCACTCTCTGCCCAAAAGTTTTTGAGCACTTTGGCTTCATTGCTGATTTGTTGCAAGCTTTGGTCATGCGCGAGACGCGTTGATGGGGCACAAAAACTCAAACCTTGACGGCAAGTGGTCCATCTTCATCTTCTAGGTCAAGGGAAGGCAAGAATAAGAAGAGGACCAAAAGCCATAAGCAATCAAACTCAATTGTTGCCAAGGACAATGGTAAGATGAGGGATGTTGGTAGTGTCAATGAAATCTAGAGAGCAAGTGCTTCAACTGCAGTAAAGGATAATGTAGGTTGGCCTGTTCCAATCCCAAAAGGAATGGAAAGAAAGGTAATTCTCACACACTAGTTGTTGAAACCTGTTTGGCATCGTACACTTCTCATTCATGGGTAGTTGATACGGAATCCATTGATCATGTTTGCTTCACGACAACTTAGTGGGAGTGAAATCCTCATCACGCTAGGCGATGCTACGAGAGTGGCAGCTGAAGCAGTGGGAGACGTGCACCTGTCTTTTGGAGACAAGAAGTTAATTTTAAGAGATGTGTTCCTTTTTTTTGGAAAAACCTTATTTCTATTACTAAGTTATTTAACGATGGATATTCTGTTCGTTTTAATAAAGATATTACTGCTTTTCGTAACGATGTGACTATCTGTCGTGGAACTTTAAGAAACAATCTCTATATTATTAACTGTGCACATCACTCACAAAATGCATCCTATAACACATCTACTATTTCTTGAAAACGAAAGCGCTCGGCTGACGTGAACGAGACACTTCTTTGGCACCTAAGATTAGGTCATATTAACCCGAAAAGGATTCAAAGGTTGGTGAAAGATGGTTCTTTGGGGTCTCTCCAAATTGAGTCATTTCCGACTTGTGAATCGTTCTTGGAAGGTAAAATGACCAAGAGGGCATTTGGAGCCAAGGGGCTTAGAGCTAAAGAAGTGTCAGAAATCGTTCACACCGATGTGTGTGGTCCAATGCAAATCAAAGTTAGAGGTGGCTACGAGTATTTCGTTACTTTTATCGATGATTACTCACGCTACGGATACATTTTCCTAATGAAGCATAAATCTGAGACCTTTGATAAATTCAAAGAATTTAAGGCTCAAGCAGAATCATAAGTTTCTACGATCTGATCGTGGAGGCGAATACCTCAGCGATGAATTTCTGAACTACCTATCGAAAGTGGGGATTGCATCCCAGTTGACTGCACTCGGTACCCCTCAACAAAATGGGGTTGCAGAACGAAGGAATAGAACGCTTTTAGAAATGGCAAGGTCAATGATGAGTTATGCGGATTTACCAAAATCGTTCTGGGGTTACGCATTAGAAACAACGGCTTATATTCTGAACCTAGTGCCATCTAAATTGGTACCTAAAACCCCGAGAGAGTTGTGGACGGGGTGCAAGCCCAGTTTCGGACACATCAGGATCTGGGAGTGTCCGACATACGTGCTAGACTAGGAAGCCGGTAAATTGGATGCACGTTCAGAATTAAGGATGTTCATAGGGTACCCCGAAGGAACTAAAGGATGCATGTTCTATGGTCCCGGAGATCAAAAGGTGGTAATCAGTACTCACTTTAGATTTTTGAAAGAAGACTATATGAACAGTCGAAAGCCTAGAAGTGAAATTACCTTAGAAGAACTTAGGGGGCCAACTCCATTGCCAACTTTACAAAATGATATACCAAACGTCACGCCTACACAACCGGAACCTCTTCATAGTGGGAGGGTTATCAGAAAACCCTAGAGATTCTTGGGGATCGGAGAGTCTTCGGACTTGATCTCCGCAGAAGAGTCAGATCCATGGTCCTACAACGAGGCGATCCGAGACAAAGATGCTCAATTCTGGCAAACAGAAATGGAAGCCGAGATGGGTTCAATGGATTACAACAAGGTGTGGGAGCTAGTCGAACCACTTGATGGGGTAAAACTCATCGGATGCAAGTGGGTATACAAGAGAAAAAGGGGACCGGATGGAAGGGTTGAAACCTTCAAAGCAAGACTTGTGGCGAAAGGGTACACTTAGAAAGAAGGCATCGATTATGAGGAAATATTTTCGCCCGTAGCCATGCTCAAGTCCATCCGCACTCTCTTGTCGATTGCTGCACATCTAGATTTTGAGATCTGGCAAATGGACGTCAAGACAACTTTCCTAAATGGAAATCTTGACGAAGAAATCTATATGCAACAACCCGAAGGCTTCATTGAAAAAGGCCAAGAGCATCTGGTTTGCAAGCTCATGAAGTCCCTTTATGGACTGAAGCAAGCATCCCGAGCTTGGAATCAGTGTTTTGATCAAGTTATAAAATCCTATGGATTCGATCAAAACGAATTTGAAAGTTGTGTCTATAAAAAGCGTGACGGAACTGCATTGGTATTTTTGGTACTATACGTGGACAACATTCTGCTCATCGGAAATGATGTAAAGGTGTTATCAGACCTAAGGGCATGGATGTCAAAACAGTTTGATATGAAGGACTTAGGGGAAGTCGGTCACATCCTAGGGATCAAGATCACTAAAGATCGCAGGAAAAGAATGATCGGGCTTTCGCAAGCCTCATACATAGATACTATTTTGAATCGCTTCAGCATGCAGGATTCCAAGAAAGGCTTTGTGCCCTACAGACACGGAATCCATCTATCCAAAGAGATGTGTCCCAAGACACAGAAAGAGATAGATGACATGAAGGGCATCCCCAATGCTTCGGCTGTGGGAAGCCTCATGTATGCAATGCTGTGTACGAGATCGGATATACGCTTTGCCGTAGGCATGGTGGCAAGATATCAAAGTAACCATGGGAAAGAGCATTGGACTGCAGTAAAGAACATTCTGAAGTACCTGAAAAGGACACGGGACAGAATGTTGGTTTACAAGTCAGACAGTCTGATCCCCATCGGTTACACGGACTCGGATTTCTAATCAGACATTGACTCCAGAAAGTCTACCTCAGGTAATGTGTTCTGCATGGGGGGAGTGATTAGAGGTGAAATTGAGTGAATTACGAGCGAGTTTTAGCCATGTTTTGGGTGCAATTAGTGATATTATTGCGTTGATTGGACATAATTTGTATAAAGTCACTAATCTTCTTCTTTGGTGTGCATGACAGGAAAGAGGGCTAAAAATGGAGCTTGTGAAACTTTGATGTGCACGAATCGGACTCTCGGTTGAAAAGATATGAAGGAAATAATGAAAAGTATTAGTTGAAATGAAGAGAGGTGCTAGTTTAGGGGGTGTCGAGCACCTGGCGCTTGACTAATGCAGCTCGAGCGCACAGATATCCAGCGATCAAGGAGCGCTCAACCAAGTTTGGTCGAGCGGTTTGTTAGTGGTCGAGCGGAACCAAATATAGCGATGAGCAAGCGCTCGACCAAGTTTGGTCGAGCAGAAGTGTTCAACCATGAGTCGTGGTCGAGCACCCTGGAAAAAATCATTTTTGTACTGGAACATATAAAAAGGAGAAAAAAACAAGAGAAATGGAGACTATTTTTTTTGACGGAAATGAGAGAAAAGAGAGAGGAAAGTAGATAGGAAAAGAGGAGAGAACACTCAAGGGATTTGAGAAGAGTCGAGAGGAATTCCACCACGAGAAACATGATCCGGATATCAAATTATTGGTTTATATTACTATTTTTCTGAATTTTATTTCTAGAAATTCTAGGGTTTTGATGATTCTTTCATTCAAGATTAGATTCGCTATTTGAATTCAATTGATCGATTATTCGTTGATTTGCTTTACACAATATTGCATAATGATTTATGTTGATGATTTGATTGTTTGTGATTTGATTGTCAAGATGGTAGGCTAAAACCCTTGATTGCTTTGGATAGGATGATCGCGTAGAAACAGTGAATTGGTTAGGCGATTAGGATGATTCAAGGTGTAAATTGGATAACCTACTTAATTTGCTAATATGAATAACTAATCCAATAAAAACTATTAAGCTGAGTACGAAAGTTGTTAGAGAGAGGACGATCGAATCACTCTTTTCCAACGAATAGGCTTGAGGAGACGGTTTGTGACTGGGTTGGTAATATACTGGTTCATTTAGGGAGGACGACCGAATCACCCAACTTGAATTAGGGCTATAGTAATTAAGCACGATTTAAATAATTTGGTTATTTGGTCAGTGAGGGAAAGAAGGTATTAGTTGGGTAATCGGGAATAAAAATCAAGCTTTTGTTGTATCTTACTTTGTGCGGGATTAGGGAAGTAGATTGCCTAGTTTTAAGTACCCTTAGGATTACTCTCTTTTACACCATGATAGTCCTAGTTGTCAAACCAATTCCGATAGTATACGTAGGGATTCCTATCCAGAGCAACACTCCCCAATATTTGCACGTCATCTGAAGTTAGTTTAATAATTTGTTATCTTCTTATCTTCGTTGATTCAATAAAATTAGCATAAAAACTTCAAATCGCATCCATATTAGTTACGAAGCATACATTTCCAGGGATTTACACGCATACAAAATTTCCTTCGGGTTCGATACTACTTGGTCCAAATACTTACCCTTGCTAAAGTGATTCCATACTCTTGTGGGGTAACTGCTAGTCAAGAACTAGAATTTTACGACAAAGTCAGGGAGGAGCCATGACATGGAGAAGCGTAAAGCAGAAATGCATCGCTGATTCTACCATGGAAGCCGAGTATGTCGCTGCTTGTGAACCAGCGAAGGAAGCGGTTTGGCTCAAGAACTTCCTGGTGGACTTGGACGTAGTCCCAAATTTACCCAGCAAAATCACGGTCTACTGTGATAACGCTGGAGCAGTTGCAAATTCAAGGGAACCGAGAGCCCACAAAGCCAGCAAACACATTGAAAGAAAATACCATCTCATAGGAGAAATCGTTAAGAGAGGAGACATTGAGGTGGCTAAGATTGCATCGAAAGACAACCTAGGAGATCCATTCACAAAGGGTCTGCCTCAGAGTACATTCGAGAGACATGTGGAAGGAATGGGTGTCAAGGACGTTGCCAATCTGCTTTGAGTATAAGTGGGAGAAATATTATTAGGTTCGTATAGGGTGACATTAGATGTCACATAGAACTCGAGACATGTTGTAGTATACTTAAAAGCAGACTTTGAGTATAAGTGGGAGATTGTTAGGGTTATACTGAAAAGTATGTTTTTACTTTGTATAACCAAACTAAAGTTTCTTATTTATTTACTGAAATAAATTATTTAATCATTGTTGCATTAAATATGAATGAATTTTATATACGTTTATTGCAAACCCTTTCAATAAGACAATACGTATTACGTTGTAGTTAATTTGGTGATACCCGATCACTGAAGATCAAATTAACAGCCCTCGTAATTAAGTACAAATTCACCACCCAGATGGAAATGAACGAACAATCATGAACGGTTGAAGTGTGAGACCCAGATTGGCCTGTCTTGACCAAGGGATCACACTAGCGCATTTAGGTGCGCTGAATGAGGACCTACAGGAGGACAAATTCTTCGGTACTGAATATACAAGAATTAGACCTCAGTGGTGTGTTGTTTCTTAATCTCCGTCCCTTAAATAGGATTGTGTGAAATTAATAACTATTGCTTTGACTTATGATGGGATGAGAGTCAATACGATTCGATACCTTATATCTTGGGCAATATTATTAATTACATGACGATTGCTGACATTTAATACGGAGAATCGCGTGCAAGTACGTCTTGCTTGATTTGTCCCCTTGGTGGGCTCATATCCTTTATCATGCCAAATCTTGCAAGTGGAAATTTATTTCCGGCATGGATAATAATGTTGAGCTGTCTTTACTCCAAGAACAAAGATATTAATTAATATAAAGTTTGTTCAGTGACTTAATTAATTAATGGACTAAGATAATCTTAAACGAGGGAAATAATGACCGCGAGCCATGTTATATGTAAAATCGTAATATGGGTTAAGATGGATAGTTCAATATTAATTTTATAGTGGAGTAAATTAATATTAATGGAAATATTTGGCCCAAAATATTATAGCTTCATAGTCCATTGGAGGTCCAATCTTAATTCTCCTAAAGGCCCCCCAAATAGCCCAAAATAAAGTCCAATTAATGAGAGAGAAAAGAAAATATTCTTGCTATATTTCCAAGTGTAATTTTCGAAAATCTTGTCTATTAAAGGAAGAAAAGATTGTCTTGATTTTCTTGTAGATATTTTATGGAAAGAGATAATTATTGTAGGAATACATAATTATCCCATAAATTCAAGAAGTCAAATATTGACTCCTTCTATAGTGTAGATTTCGAAAATATTGGGTAGAAGAGGGGAAAGAGATTTTTATGGAAAATTTAATTAAGGAGAAAAGAATATAGGAGATATATTCAAGATTTCTTGGAGATCAAGAAAATATTTTCTTCCTTATTTTCCTAGCTCTAATTTTCGCCCCCTCCTCCCTATTTATAGGGGATGAGCTCTTCATTCCTAAGTGTAATTCCATGTGTTGGAAATATTATAAATCCACAAAGGTGGTAGCAAAATATTTAAATTCTCTCCCATTAAAATCGTTCGTTGAAATCTTCCCACCGGATAGCGTTCATGGACTTTGGGGATATATTTGGGAAGGCTCTTGGGTTGATTCATCCGTTTGATTCTTTAAGAGGTTAGTAATTTCGTAACTCCTAGTTCCGCATGTTTAGGATTTACGTGAATTATGTGTACGCATGTTGTTTATTATTATGTTGAATTGATTTAGGATTAATTCATGTTAGTAATTAACTGTTTAATTTAAATATGTATTTAAATAATCACCTCGAATAGATCCGGGTACCCCGATTTTCCTAACAATCCAGTGGGAGCGTAATTGGAGTAGGCTTGCCAGTGCAAGAACCTCCAAGTGGGTTGAATGAGAACAACATAGTTCAAACTCCCGCCCAAGAGGCATCATAAAGTGTAGCTCTTGAGGACTCTCCGGAAATTGATGAGATCGATGCACCACAAAATTTTCACGATTAGAATGTACAACCTGCACAACCACAGCTCCGTAAGTCAACTAGGACTCGTAATCCACCGACTATATATTATGGTTTCCTCGTAAAGGAATATGATAACGTGGAGATCCCGGATAAAGACTATCCTAGAATTTACACTGAGGAAACATTGGATGTTGACTCAGAGAAGTGGCATGAGGCCATGAAATCCGAGATGGACTCGATGTACACCAATCAAGTCTGGGACTTGATTGAGTTGCCGAAAGGGGTTAGACCCATAGGTTGCAAATTGGTCTTCAAGTGTAAGACTGATGCAAATGATAAAGTACGAACCTACAAAGCTAGGTTGGTGGCAAAGGGTTATAGTCAACGCAAAGGTATTGACTATGATGAGACCTTCTCACTAGTTGCAAAGATCAAGTCCATTCGAATTTTACTTGCGATACCAGCACACTATGATTATGAGATTTGGCAGATGGATGTCAAAACAATTTTTCTCAATGAAAACATTGATAAGGAAGTGTTTATGACTCAACCGGAAGGTTTTATATCTAAGCCAAATTCTAATCTAGTACGCTAGCTTAAACGATCCATTTATGGATTGAAGCAAACTTCTAGGAGTTGGAATATCCATTTTGATGAAGCTGTCAAATATTTTGACTTCATCAGAAATTCGGAAGATCCATGCGCTTATCGTAAATGTAGCGGGAAGAACATTGTCTTTATAGTTGTATATGTCGATGACATATTGATTATGAGAAATAATATCCTGCTCATGCAATCGGTGAATGATTGGTTATCAAAGACCTTCATGATGAAGGATCTTGGTGAAGCTTGCAACATCTTAGGGATCAAAATCCACAGGGATAGATCCAAGAAGATGTTGGGGCTGTCACAGTCCACCTACGTAGATAAAGTGTTGAAGCGATTTGCGATGGAGAACTCTAAGAGAGGGTCTCTACTAGCAAATCATGGGATAAGATTGTCAAAGAAGGATTGTCCTTCTAGTGAAGCTGATAACGAGCGCATGAATGATGTCCCACATGCATCTGCAATTGGGTCAATCATGTACACCATGATTTGCACTAGGCCCCATGTAGCCTTCGCTGTCAGCATTACTGGTAGATACCAACAGAATCTGGGTGAGTCTCACCGGATTGCTGTCAAGACCATTCTGAATTTAAGATGAATTAAAGAATGTTTCCTTATCTACGGTGGACAGTCAGAACTAGTAGTAAGTAATTACGCTGACGAAAGTTTCCAATCCGACTGTGATGCAAATCACAGTTAAATTATGTCTTCACTCTCAATGATGGGGCGGTCGGTTGGAATAGTTCCAAGCAAGAGTCGACCGCAGACTCAAAAATCTAAGCTGAGTACATTGCTGTATCAGAAGCCTCAAGGAGGCTGTCTGAATTTTATAGTTCTTTAGAGAACTAGGGGTAGTTCCGAGTGTCAGTTGTCCAATAAAGTTGTATTGAGACAATGATGGTGTGATTGTGCAAGCAAAGGAACTGAGATCAACAAATAGAAGCAAGCATGTACCCAGGCTTATCATTTGATCCGAGAGATCATAACGATAGGAGAAATAGAATTAAAACGTATTCCCACATATTTTATTTGACAGATCCTTTCACCAAAACACTGAGTGTTCATGTACACACTAGACATTTGATGGTATAGGGGTTAGACATGTAGGTGATTGACTCTAGTCCAAGTGGGAGATTATTAGTGTTAGTGTCCTAGAGACAATCTATTGTAAGGACATAATACTCGATGATATTCAGTTTGATTTAATATTATAGTTCATTTAATATTAATGAATGGCAATACACTTGTTTGAATATTATGTTTGATTGTTTACATTTATTCATGCAAGTGTTCCCATGAGTCATTGCTATCATTGAGGTTGTGAGAACTCAGATGACTTAAGCATGTTTCTCAAATGGTCCCGATCAAGGATCATCAAGAATGGGATATTGATGATGCAATTGAGATTGGTGTGTGATCTGCATCATACTCTTAGAGAGTGTAGTAAGATATATCTCACTTGCTACGAGATACTAGGTATCTCATGATGGATGCACATATACCTTAGAGGGTATTGGTATATTCATCCGAGAAACCGTTTGATGTAATTTCACAATATGTGTCTACGGGTATCTCTGTTAGTGGGAGCGATGCGATACTCCTTTGACTTGAGGTCAATACGCACGACATGTGTGGAGTGATGAACTTTGACCATGACCGACGCTTGCACCCTTCCATGGGTAGATATAGCTTGGATTGGGTTCATCACGAAATACATGTGTGTGGTAGTTGAGCCAAGAATATGATTCATTCCTCAATGTGGATTTAGAGAGAATACTCATCTTGTCATCATAATTGGATCTAAGTCATCGGCCGATGCACGTCAACTTGGATTTTGTGGCCAAGTATGACATAAGTGATCAATTAGTGATTGGAGATAAATTGATTAAGTTATTTGAATAGACACTTCATCATGTCCAAGATTTAATCGAGTATTCGCGAATGAAAGGAAATTATCGTAATAGCCCATGTTTCAGTTACAGCCTTACAGGTAGTTGCACATTTCCTGGCAACATACCTCATATATTGAGAATATCTGATTTATTGTCTAGGGTTCAATTAAGACCGTTAGTTTGACTAATCGCTCGATATATGAGGGCCTATGGGTCGCACAACAAGTAATGGTTATTTACTTATTATAGTTATTTGATTAAATATTATATTTGATATTAATATTTAATTTATGGAGAATATAATAATAATTATATTTAGAATTAATTATTATTACTATTTAATTAAATTAGATTTAATTAAATAGGATTCCTAATAATAATATATGGAATATTATTATGGGATTTGATATATATGGAATCAAATCCGTAGAGATTTGATATACATGGAAATCAAATCCGTAGAGATTTTTGTATATGAGAATTAAATCTATGGGATTTAATTTACAAGATTAGGTATTTTATTTCCTAATCAGGTTAGCTTAAAATTTAAGCTGGGTCTCCCCTATATATATGAGCTCTTGAGAATTCATAATTTGATACTTAATATTTTCTCCATAAAATCTCTAAGTTAGAATTTTCCTAGCAAATTCATCTCGGGGATTCAACGCTAACAAATCTGTGAGAGTTAGTAAACGACTGTTACGTATATACCATAGTTGATAAATCCATGTACGAATTGCTGTAAGAAATCCTGTTTACGTTTACTCATATTTAATTATGCAATGAATTGTTCGTTGTTGGTGAATTGTTTATTTCTGTTGCACATGTATTACATGTTTACGTGCCTCTAAATTCCAACATCTTATGCACACTTTCCTTATTCGCTCATCCACCAATATTATGCACACTCCAAAGTATAATTTTAATTATTAATGATTGCACTTTGCACTAGTGCATTTGCGATGTGCATACTGCAATCGCACTGCATCACCCTACTAATAAATTAAAGTAATATTTATAAAATGACGAAATTATCCCGGACCCATACCCAGACCCATCCTGACCCGGACCCAAATTCAAAACTGAATTCTGACCCGGATCGCATTTGACCCTGACCGAACCCGCACTCCGATCCTGACCCGAACCCGAACACTGACCTTGATCGGACCCTAACCCAGACTGGACACTGACCTGGACCCCGGCCGGATCTAGACCGAACCCTAACCCAGACCCGGACCCGAACCCAGACCCAGACCCTGATTGGACCTGGACCCTGACCCCGACCCCGAATTCGGACCTGGACCGTACCAAACCCTAGTCCATACCGAACCTTAACCCGCATCTAGACCCGACCTGGACCTAAATCCTGGTTAGGACACCGACCCAAAGCAGGACGTAGATCCTACTCTGACACAGACCCGAACCCGGCCCGCGTCGCGCATGGGCCGAGTTCGGGATCGTGGATTAAATTTTTAAATTTATGAACATTGTATTTTTTTATTTAAAAAATGTTGTAAGGATATATTAGTAATTTTATTATTTTTATTAAAAAAATTAATTATTTAGTCTTGTGGCGGAACAGTATCGCCCATGGCGAAGTTAAATTATGTGACAACCTTTTATGGGACGTCTATTGTTAGGAAGGGCGAAACCGTTTCTGATCGTAGAAAAACCCAAGGAGTATGTCTACTGTACAAATTTGTATAGATACAAATCAATCAATTTAGAAAATTAATTAATTCGTGGGTCTAAGATGACCCGGTCAAGCGGGTCAAGGATGGGTTGGGTAAAGTGAATTGGGTCTCAATTGGGATTTGTATGTATACAAATTTGTATCCTAGACTTTGTCAAACCGAAGTTACTTTATTTTTATCCCTCAACCATCACTTAATTACTTCAAATATCATTGTGTTTTATTCACAAACAATCATTTTATCTATAAATGGACCCCACAGTATTTTATAATACTCTTACTTTATCTACTTTTTTTATTAAAACATGTGCCAAAAACATCAGATATAAGATTGGTGGACGGAGGGAGTATTATCTTATAATAATGGAACCTTTATCTGAAATAATGGAAACTAGATAGAAAATGCCAAAACTAATAAGTGAGGGGCAAAACGTTAGGTCAAAGTGAAAAATATATGGAGCTTTAGCAAGCTCTTTAAGTATCAAAATAATTTGATACACTGCAAACGAGTTAAATTAATACTTCCTCAGTGCCGGTGAAAGCTTCTCATAGCTTTTGGACAAAAAAAAATTAGTAGTATAAATTGAAATATAGTTTAACTGGGTGTGACTGATCCAGAGAGATAATAAAATAAAATATAAGAATAAAATGTGTTGCAATTAATGTAAATAAAATGAAGTACTATGAGAATAATTATTTGATGAGTAGGGTCACAATATATCCAAAATTAGAATGCGAATTGTTTTCTCTAGGACAGAACAAAATGAAAAAAATGAGAAGGGAGTACATTCTTTGATTCAGAATAATTTATGTTTTTGTGACTCAATATCTGATTTAAAGATTGACTAATACGTGAAACTACTCTTATTATTCATTAACGAAGGCTTCAATTGAAGCATTGTATAGACTATGAATTGAAAGTACCTTGAGGGTTTTGAACATGGTACTATAAATTTTATCTCATATTTTAAAACAAGTTAAAAGATAGATTTTTTATTTATTTTTATGCATGAAACTGTGTATCGTTATTTTACTTTATTCTATCTTGTTTTAAAATATAATAAAGAATACTTGTTAAAATGAAACTCCATTTCATGCATAAACAAACTGTTTCCCAAAAAAAGTAAAAAAACCGTCTCCCACCGCGCCGCGATCGCGACCAAGATCCCTGATGAGCACTCGATCACTTCATCAAATGCAACTTCTAAATTCAAAGTCTTGCAGAAGATTCATTCATTAAAATTATTTTACACGTATTGTAGGGATTTAAGTTGTGCTGTAAAAATGACGTCAAAATTCCGCCAAAAACAGCACAAACCGTTCGTCTTATGAGACAATCAGATAAAACTACTCATAAAGGAAAGGGTAACTTTGAAATTTTATCTATTTATTAAAATCATAAAAATGAATAAGTGGTGTATTTCTTAAAAGTGGGGGTGTTAATAACCTAGGCTAACAAAGAGAAAAAAAATTCTTTCATAGAATAATAACATTTTTTCTTGAGTTACATTTATTTAATCGGACTCCCAAAAAATAGTTTGGCCATATGGGGCTTTCGGCCTATTTTCATAAAATAAGCTAAGCTGATCCACGAAAAAGGTGATGTTGATTAAATAAACTGCACCAGACCATTGCCATACCTAATCATGTTATCAATAAATAAACATAATTACATTCAACCTATACAATTACGCAAACTCTCCTAAAAAGCTTATTCATCGATGTAAAATTGATTGAGTAATTTTTCGGTGAAACTTATTCTATAATATGAATTTTATATCATTACATTTATAAACTAATAGTATTACATTTATCAATTGTGATATGTGTGCATTAGTTTATAAGAATAATGGTATTACTTTATAAGTGTAATGATATGAATTTCATATTATAAACAAGTTTCACATGAGAATTTGTGAAATTGATATCATTGCATTTATAAATTAATATTTATATTCATATAATTTAATATCAATAGTATTTAATATTATGATATTTAAGGACGGAACCGCATTGAGTACTGGGCCGGGGTTATTGGACCCCCCCGAACTCTTACGAAATATTATATATATATATATATATATATAAATTCTCTTCTATTCTTAATAAGTAGTGTTATCAAATTATTTTGTAACTCTTTATTAATGCCACTCTATCAATCATAGATTAGGTTTTGATTTTCGATGGTCACCTTTTTGTTCCTTTCTTTCTTTCTTTCTTTTAGATTAGGTTTCAATTTATATTGGTCATATCTTTTTTTTTTCTTCTTTCTTTTAGTACAAATATTTGAGGCCTGATATTGGAGGCTCTTCCTTCAATTATAAATTAGGTCGTTGTCGTTTTGATCACGCTTATTATTGGAACCACAATTATTAATAATTTGATTATAAAAAATTTTATGAATAAAATTTATTAAATTCACATCCTTTTATTTGATGATTCAAATTATATATAGAGATTTTTTTTCTCAGAAAATGAGAATTAGTATTTTGAATATTATGATGTAATTATATTAATTATATGAATTTTAATATAATAAAATTAAATCTGTAATTTTACATAGGTAGTTTAAAAATATATTTTAAATATATTCTTTTGGCTAGGTCTGTGCACTAGGTGCATCGTGCATCTCATAGTGTATTTAAAAAATATACAATTTGTTGCACTGAAATATACAACTTATTACACTGAAACATGCAACTTATTTTACGAACACAAGTTGCACATTTTAGTGTAACAAGTTGAATGCTTTTAAGATACATTATGAAGTGCATCGTGCACAGGAGACCCATTTATTATTTTTATATTTTTCTAACTCAAATTTCTGACTCTATCACTGATGATATACACTACTACACATTTGAGCTTGCACAGCTGCACTTGGACAGCCCTTTTTTCAAACAGCTCTCCAAGCTATAGCTTGGAGAGCGGTTTTAATTAAAAAAAAAAAGAATAGACAGCGGTTCAAAACCGTTGTCCAAGTTTAACACTTAGAAAGCGGTTGAGAACCGATGTGCAAGTGTTTAGACAGCGGTTTTGAACCGCTGTCCAAGGGTATAGTTTGGACAGCGGTTCGGATAATTATATATACACCCAAATCGCGAATTGAACCAGCTGATATATATCGTAGCCCTAGCCTCCTCCTCCCTCTCCCCCAAATCGATCAAACCATCCACCGCGCGTCCTCCCCTACCGCTGTCGCCTAGTCCTAGTGTATTTTCAGTTCCGTTCACCAAAAATTCTAGGTATTTTCTCTATTTATCTCTTATTTGATGTCTTCTTAATCACACCAACATGGTTGATTATGCCATGGGCATTCACAAATCCCTCTACCACTCTGACGATGTTCCACAGGGTATGTGTAATTTTGTGGTATTGTGACTTGATTGGTGCTTAGGGTTTTGATTTCTTCAGCTTTGGTTGGAGTGTCTCGTTATTTAGATTCTTGGACGTGAAAACTTTGTTTATTTAGAATTTAATTTTGATATAATGCTTAATTGGAAAAAAAATTTAGGGTTTGAAGATAGAGCTAGTGCACTTGAATTAGTTTAGGGTTTGAAGATAGCGTTAGACACTTGTATCTGAGATGAAGTGTTATTTTTATGTTTTTTAGGTTTGGTTATTTCATTCACTAAGTGTGCCGCCTTGGGATGGGGATTGCTTGTTTTTATGGTCCAATATTGTTTTTTCTCCTCTCTGAATGTTTTACTCTAGATCTCTGAATCTAAATTGAATACTTTTTTAGAGTTTTAGATATATGTCTGGACTGGAAATTAGATTTATTAAAATATTTATGTTGGAATTTTATGGTGTGAATGTCTATTTGCATATTTTGGTATGTTATTTTATTAAATTGAATCTTTATCAGGAATGTTGGGATTAGAAGATGATTCTCAACACTTGTAGGTTAAGTGTCACAGTGAAACTATGTAAACATCTTTTTCTTTTTTCAGGTTTGAAACTATATATATCACACTAATACACATTTGGGCTTGGACAACTGTGAAAAATGACCTTGGAGAGCGGTTATAACCGCTCTCCAAGTAACAGTTGTCCAAGCTTGGACAGCTGATAAAAAACCGCTGTCCAAGAAATCGCACTTGGACAGCGGTTTTCAACCGCTTTGCAAGATTGAGCTTGGACAGCGGTTGATAACCGCTGTCTAACTTAATTTTTTTTTTAATTTCGTTTATTATGTTACATAGACAGCGGTTATTAACCGCTGTCCAATATCTTTTTCTTTTTTTTAATTATTAATTTATATTTTAAAAATCCTTTAATAAAACTATAAACCAAAACTTATATATATGTTCAATACCATAAACCATAAACCAAAAATCCTATAATAAAACCATAAACCAAAACTTATACCACATATATATACCAAAACATCAAATAAATTAATAAACATACACATCATGAAATAAATAAACATACAATCATAAACATACGTCCAATACACCAAAAACATGAAATATATATCATCACAAATATATAATTTAATTACATGCTACAAAAATTTCAAACAACGTTCACTCAATATCGTATGAATATAAGAATCGATTGTAAAGGTACCCCGTCCAATCGTTTTTCCATTTCTCCAGTCTTTTCTTAGAGTAAGAATTGAGCTCACGTTCATAAACAAAAAATCAAAAACAACGAATCAATCAATATTGTATGAATTTTTATTCAATCAATAATAATTTAAATAAATCGATAAATTGACTTACATTGAGAGGAATGTTCGTTAGAGAAGCGCGGATTATATCTTCAATAGAGCAACACACAAAATGTCCACAATGTTCATTATCTCGTTGCCTCGGAACCTGTTGATCTAGTTTACTTTATTTAATAAATCAAAAGAAACAACATTTAATATAGCAGAAGAAACATCATTCAATAAAGTCGTACATTTCTTTTTAGCACTTGTTTTTCTTTTTCATTTTTTGGTTGACATTTCTCGTTCATGACCATAAATGTTAACAAGATCCGTATTGCCATATTCATCCTCATCTCTAATTATTCTCTGGTATGGGCGTGAATTTGCAGGATCATCAACTATTGTTAAATTTGTTTGACAAAACCACAATGGACCATTTCTTATTAACTAGGTCGGGGACATAGAAAACTTGTTGAGCTTGACTGGTCATTATGTAAGGGTCATCTCTGTATCCCACATTCTTCAAATCAACGCGTCATTTAACCCGAAACTTTCAACTTGGACTCAGTTAGGGGATCCTCACCCAACTACACTTTCGAAGATTGGTTGACGGTGAACAATATAGTCGAGTTCCCAAATGTTGATAATCTGTCCAAAGTAAGTAGTATTTGATTGATCCACTTCTGCGATTCTTGATAATGGACACTCCACTATTCTCATATAGTACTTGTGGCATCACGATCTCTGGTATAAAATGTGTATCCGTTGCTAAGATAACACTTGTATGAATACACATGTCTATCAGGCATTCTGGATAACCACTTAACTCTTTCATTCACTGATTATGTTTCCCGTGACAACATATTTGCTACATAACCATTGAACCAGTCAACAAACGTGTGATTGTGCTCAACTTCAATCCATGATCTATCTCTGGTGGGATTTCTCTCAGCAAGTGATCGCATGTGCAGGTCAATAAAAGGAAGCACGTCGACCGTGTTGTGAAGTACGCACAAGTGCATCCGTGTTAGTTCCTCCATGCTAACACTTACAGGTTGACCACCGGTAATGCCTTCACCATCCATCCTATTGGTGTACCGGGTAACTGGAAGTCCAATTGCATCGACATTCGGAATAAATTCAGACCAGTACTCGACTGCTTCTTCTACTAAATAGCGTTCTGCAATGCATCCCTCCGGCCTGGACTTATTCATCACATATCCTTTGAGCACTTTCATATATCTCTCTACACCATACATCCATCTCATACGAAGCGGACCCACACATCCTTGTCTCGTGTACCAAATGAACTGTTAGGTGAACCATTATATCAAAAAAAATGATGGAGGAAATACATCTCAAGCTCACGAGAGTCCCCCCACAATCTGCCTCTGAAAACCAAGCAATTTTCTAAGATCTATGACCTTGCTACTCATTGCCTTGAAGAACCAACATAACTTTGTTATGGTTATGCGCACATTTTTAGGCAAGATAGAACGTATTGCAATGGGCAAGAAAGTCTCCATGATGACATGATAGTCATGTGATTTCAGATTCATCAGTCTCACGCCATCATCTGATACAAGTCTCTGTATGTTGGAGGAATAACCCTCTGGTACTTTCACATCCTTTAGCAGCTGAAGTAACTCTTTTCTCTCATTCTTGGACAAGGTGTGTGCAGCAGGAGGTAAGAACGGTGACCCCTTTCTCTAGGCATAGGTTTTAATTCTGCTCTTATTCCCATATCAATCATATCCATTCTTGCATTTGTAACCATCCTTGGACTTCTTATCAGCTAGGAGAGTGTTGAGCAAGCTGGCACAAACGTTCTTCTCAACGTGCATTAGATCAATGAAGTGTCTAACATACAACTCTTTCCAATAGGGCAATTGAAAGAAAATTGATTCCTTCTTCCAACCGCTAGTGGGGACACTCTTTGCGAAGATCTTTCCATACTGTGTGTCGATATTCTTCATCTCATTCAATACATCCGAACCTGACAATAAACGTGGTGCTTCACCTGTCTCAATTGTGCCATCGAATGCATCGGCCATTGTTCTGTACTTATGGGTTGGGTCCAACCACCTCCTATGTCCCATATAAACGGTCTTCCTACAATGACTCAAGCGAATGTGATGTGTCTTCTTGGTACAACAAGGACATGCATCGGCCCCTTTCACACTATATCCAGATAGATTCCCGTAAGCGGGAAAGTCATTGATAGTTCCAAACAGCATGACCTTCAACTTGAAATTCTCCTTTCTACAAGCATCATACACATCGACACCCTCATCCCACATGAGCTTCAAGTCCTCTATCAAAGGAGCCAGCTATACTTCTATGTCGTTACCAGGTTGTTTGGGTCCTGATATCAACATAGACAACATCATGTAAGTGAGCTTCATTCACAACTCGGGTGAAAGGTTATAAACTAACAGAATCACTGGCCATGTACTATGGTTGGTACTTTTGATACCGAACGGATTCATTTCGTCAGTTGAGAGTGCAAGATGCAAGTGTCGTGGCTCGTTGCCAAATTCTGGATGCCTGACATCGAATGTCTTCCACTGGGGTGAATCAGCAGGGTGTCTTAGCATTTCATCTTTGATCCTATCATCATGATGCCAAGTTAAATTTCTAGCATCCACAACGCTACTATACATTCTCCTGAATCTTGATATTATTGGAAAGTACCACAACACCTTCGCTGGAGATTTATTTTTCTTATATCGCTTCTCCCCACACTTGGGACATTCATCGAAGTCTGCATACTCCTTCCGAAATAAGATACAATCACCCGGACAAGCATGAATTTTCTGATGTGTTAACCCGATGGACTTGAGCATTTGTTTAACATCATATGCTCTCTTAGGCAGTACATTTCCATCAGGCAATAGACCACTAACTGTTTCCAGCATACTTGTGAAACACTCATCGGACAACTGGTGAGCTGCTTTTAGGTTGAACAATATCAACACAGCTGACAGTTTTGTTGCCTTCTTACACCCGGGCCACAGTGGTAATCCAGCAGAATCCCTTAACTTCTCTGACATATAAGGGTGATCTCGCAGAACATCGTCATCCCCACTCGATGTATCAACAGTTGGTACATCATCGAAAATATCTGCATCCACTGTATCTTCAAACCTAAAGTCAGTTTCTAGGTTGCTTGAGCTACATCCATCTCTTCTCTCACCATGATATGTCCAAACGGTATATGTTTTATCAATACCGTGAATCATCAAGTGGTCAAACAGACTTTCTCGACCACTAACGGTTTTTTCATTCATACATTTCCAACACGGACATGGAATGTACCGAGGGCCGGTGAAGTGTCTAATTCCATGATTACAAAATTTTTTCACCCCATTACTATACTCATCTGATAATCGATCTGCTCGAACCCACTTTCGATCCATATAGAACTAGAGATGCCTATAGAAAATGCAATATGAAGTGTTTCTCAAGATAATGTATCCTAATGTATTAAACCTAAAAGTATTACAATCCTAATGTATAAAACTTGCATATAGAATGTGGTAGTACCTAAGGTTTGTATAGTGCATGTATCTAAGGATTTGTTGCATCTCAAAACAATGTATATAACCTAATGTACCATCATTAATCATCTAAAGCAACACAGTACTATCCATTCACCAAATCATCAAATTAATATAACCAAAATATATCCTAATGTATTAATCCTAATTTATGCTTAAATTCTCACACAAGCATATTATCAAACACCTTGAGTGCATCAATTGTTCATATCTAAGTTAGCATAAAAAATCAAGTCAAGCCACACAATATATATTCATCTCTAACAAGTAGTTCATCTCTAACACTAACAACATTAATCCTAATAAATTAACAATAATTTATGCTTAAATCCTCACACAAGCATATTATCAAACACCTTGAGTGCATCAAACACCAATATATATACACCAATATACATACACCAATATATACATACAACATGATATATATACACCAATATACATATATATACACTTAATTCAATATATATATACACATTAATTTAACATATATATACATATACACATTAATTCAATATATATATATATACTAACATATATATACTAACATATATATATATAAAGAATAATTACCTATGGAAGGAGAAAGGAGGCGACGGCGGCGGCGGTAGGGGAGGTTGGCGGCAAGGCGACGGTGGTAGGGGAGGACGCGCGGCGGATGGTTCGATTTGGGGGAGAGGGAGGAGGAGGCTAGGGCTTCTGGTTCGCGATTTGGGGAAATAAGAGCTAATGGGAAGACAACGGCGGCGGCGGAAGGGGAGGAAGCGCGACAGAGTTCGATTTAGGGTAGAGGAAGGAGGAGGCCCTAGGTTCGCGATTTAATTTGGGGAAAAATATAAGTCTGGTTCTCGATTTTATTTAATACCGAACACTTGGAAAGCGGTTTGGAACCGCTGTCCAAACTATGCCCTTGGACAGCGGTTCAAAACCGTTGTCTAAATGATTTCCTGCACGGTTCTCAACCGCTTTCTAAGTAAAGAAACTTGGACCAATGATTTTGAACCGCTGTCTATTCTTTTTTTTTTTTAATTAAAACCGCTCTCCAAGCTATAGCTTGGAGAGTTGTTTGAAAAAAGGGTTGTCCAAGTGCAGTTGTGCAAGCTCAAATGTGTAGTAGTGTCATGTTGTATGTATTGGTGTATGTTTCTTCTGCTTTACAAGATCATGTCTCGTTTGCCATATCCTGGAGATGATGGAGATGATGATGGATATTCTGATGGAGATCATGGCGCATATGATCATGGTGCATATGATCGACAGCATCCTGATGACTTGAGAGAGTGTGACACTGATGCTCCCACCACCACTAGCAGCTCCGGGGAGAAGCGTACTAGGGGTATAGTCACCATGTCATCTATTAAGAGAGCTCGTAGCAAGGGGAAAACACTTCAGGTAGTTTTATTACAATTGAACAGTTTGAAATCGATAAATATATTGGTTGATCGTTGAACCTAATTAAATACTATGTTATTGCAGTTATCGTTCAATGAGTTTGGACAGGCAATAGGAAAAGAGAGTGAGTCGTTGTCCTTCTACATTGGAGCTGCAGTCAGGAGCGTGATCCCTATCGTGCTGCCAGCCAAGGACTGGCGTAGCCCCAAACTGACTCCTTTGAAGGAAAGATTATGGGACGAACTTACGGTATGTTAATTATATATTTATTGAAAGTTGTAGTATGACCCTTAAATTTACTAAATTGTTATGTTATATGCATATAGACTACATTCAGAGGTCTTGACCACACAAAGAAGAAGCAAATATTGTCGCAAGCTGGAGTAATGGCCAAGAATTTTTGGACTTGGTTGAGAAGTAACACACGAGATCCGGAAATTGGTCTTTACTCGGCTAGTCCGCCTCCGGCGTATCAGAATAGGCCTATGGTGGCTCCATACTGGGAGGAGTTTGTGAGCAGAGCTATGGAGCTATGAGCTATCAGATATGGTTTGTTCTGCTTCTTGAATTACAAGTTAAATAGATTTGAAATCTTGATGATTACATTTCAGTAAATAGACAGTGTAGTTTGCTTATAGATATTTATGTTCACACTATTTCAATGCTAATAACATTGTAGTAAAAAGTGCCTAAACATTGTACTGAAAAGTGCCTAATTATCGTTTCAACAATTGAAGTCAAAACTGGTTTTAAATGCCAATAGCCATTGGATTGAATAAATAATACTACTATAATATTGCATATTGCAAAGTTCTGTTTGCTTCTTGACTAAGTTTGTAACTGATTTGGTTTAAATGATGTATATTGCTTTCATGTTATTGTCCTCATAAATAAGCATGATTTTTGTTTCTGTGGATTTATGCAGTGCAGTAAGTACCAAAATACATATGCCAATGCATTATTGTTTACTGTATTTAATCATGATGTTCTATTTAAGCTTATGAATGAAGTTATGTTGCTTAGCTTCTCGAGTTAATTATGTGTGCAGGATGTTATATTTTTTCTTTGAGTCGGGGAACAAGAAGACCACCGATCTTGTAGTTATATGGCTAACTGGAGGACCGGGGTGTAGTAGTGAATAGGCTTTGTTCTATGAAAATGGGCTCTTTCACATTACAAGTAACCTATCATTAGCATGGAATGATTTTGGATGGGATAAGGTACTCTTTAGAGATAGATTTCCTACTATTTTCAGAGTTTCCCTTTTGTTTTACCTGCTCCTGTGATGTTTGTAAGCATTTGTTGATTAGAGATGGTAAAAATGCAGGTATCAAATCTTCAATGGGCTGGAATATGTAATGGGATGCTGCAAAGAGTAATCTTGGTATAAGCTTTGACCTTATACAAGAAGGATAGGCCCATGGAAGTGGCGGTTGGGTTGTGACTTTATACAAAAATTCTCTTGTTTTTACTCTACACCCGCATCTAACATTAGAACGAATGTTACATGATGAAGAAGATGAAGACATGTGAGTGAGTGATTTTCTCTTTTTTGTTGCAAAGTTGAAATTTTTTGGAGTGTTATTATGGTTTGGGGGTGCTAGCAGTAATGGAGTGTTATATAGACAAGTTTCCCCCCAAAAAATCTGACTTAAAATAGGTTTCCCTCAAAAAAAATCTATTTTCCCACCTTTATTGGCCACTTGACGGAATCTGTTAAGTATTTAACGGTTGGGACCATTTCTGCGAAAAAAAAGGACCACAAAATTACCATGGGACTAAAACTGCAAACACAAAATTCACATGGGACCACTATTACAATTAACCCTACCATTATGTAAAGATAATTAAAAAAAAAGTTGTATTTTATTGGAAGAATGTGATAAAGATTGTTTGCCAATAAGCGAGAGGAAGCGAGTAATAGTTTTGCTTGTTTTGATTTGTCTATGATATTTTGGGAGTGTTATAAGTTGCTAGCTTGTGTTGTGGTTAGTCCTAATTCTCTTCGTAGACATTTTGATCAATATATTTGCTTATACTCAAAACCTCAAGCTTGTGATAAACATTATTTGTCATGTATTTATTGGAGCACAAACTCTCCTGCGAAACTTATTCATGATATGAAATTAACACCATTACATATATAAACTGGTACTATTATTCTTATAAATTAATATAAATAACATTTTATACTATCATTTTAGCATATAATTCATAAGTGTAATAGTAAAAGTTTTATATTATGAACAAGTTACAGCGAAGACTTATTCTTATTGGAGTTAATAAAATATTGCAATGAAGTCATTTATGAAAAAGTCATGAAAACAGATATTAAAGCAACGGTTGCTGGAGTATATAAAAAGTGTGATCTTGGAAATGACTTCGAAGAAGATTTTCTTCTTTAACCACTTTCTTTATGCATAACTGGTGTATTAATTCAATAATTTGCATTTCTTATTAGTTAAAATATGCGGGCTTTGTAAGAGTTCAAGTACTCGATTCTTAATACTCCTCCCTTCTCGGATTTAATCGAACATTTATAAAAAAAAAAATTCATCCTGAATTAGATTCAATATTCCTAAAATAGCAATAGAACAGCTCAATCAATTTAAACTATCTCTTATATTACATCACATGTCATTATTTTTTCACACAAAAGTTGACTTCATCTCAATTTATTACACCATATGTCATTACTATATCATTCGACTCTCACAAAAAATTAATTTTATTTACTACAATACTAATAAGCAATTAATTCTCACATCACTACAAGAAAACAGTGAAATTCCAATGGAAAAATTCCAACGGACAAATAAACTGTTGGAATTTTGAAAATTCCAATGGTGTTTCCAACAACAAAAGTGACCATTGGAAAAATTCAACGGACATTCCAGCAGCATAAGCAACCGTTGAAAAAATCGGGAAGAAGTGAATAATTTTTTCCTTTAAAAAATAATAGTAAAGTAGAAAATTCCATAAGTTGGAATGACATGACATGCATGTGATTATTGTTATGGGATAACATCAATTATATACTTTTGGGCATATCCAAAAAACTACCCCTTCGCCATTTTATAAGTTTTTCGTTCCACATTTTCCATTATATATTAATGCTATAAATTGGATATTTTGTTCAACATTTTGCAATACATAGTAATGCTATAAATAGTATACAACGTAACATGCATGCACTATCCAGTTATATAGTTTTGGGCATATAAAAAAATTGCCCCTTCGCCATTTTATAAGTTTTTCGTTCCACATTTTTCATTATATATTAATGCTATAAATAGTATATTTTGTTCAACATATATCATTATATAGTAATACTATGAATAGTATATAACGTAGCATGCATGCACTATCCATATCTTGCAAATTCCTGTATTTCTAAGAATTTATTTATAAAACGACATGATATCTTTTTTTTATTTCCACCATTTTCATTACATATTAATATTTAATATTCTATAAATAGTATATCCAACGTAACATGAGTGTAAATCGTATAAATAGTATATATTCACTACTACACATTTGAGCTTGGAGAGCTCCACTTGGACAGCCTTTTTTTTCGAATAGCTCTTCAAGTGGTCCCTTGGAGAGCGGTTCTATTAAAAAAAAAAAAAAAAAACGGTTAAAAACCGCTTTGTCCAAGATCAAAAAGGATAGGCAATGTTCATAACATTTGTAAGGGTACTTGGAGAGCGGTTTTGAACCACTTTTCTAAAAGTAAAAACTTGGAGAAGCGATTCATGACCGCTCTCCAAGTGAATTAATTTATTTATTTTTTTGTAAAGCTTGTATTTTTTGTTTTATTTTTTTGTTTTTGTAAATTCTTTTATGTACAATTCAAATATTTTATTCTTTAAATTCTCGTGTTATATATTTTTAATATTCGTCTTATATAATGAGATTAACACAAACCCTTATGTAAAACTTGTTCATAATATTAAATTCATAATATTACACTTACGAACTTGTATCACTATTAATTCTTATAAATTAATACCTATAATATTTAATATTCTTATAAATTAATTCAATTTTGTCTAAGTATTACTTATTTAGATAGAAAAATACTATTACTTGTTTAAATAGAAAAGTATTACTTGTTTAAATAGAAAAGTATTACTTGTTTAGATAGAAATGTATAACTTGTTTAAAGAAAAGTATTACTTGTTTAGATGAAAAAGTATTACTTGTTTAAAAAAAATATTACTTATTTAGATAGAAAAGTATTGCTTGTTTAAATAGAAAAGTATTATTTGTTTAGATAGAAAAGTATTACTTGTTTAAATAGAAAAGTATTACTTGTTTAGATAGAAAGGTATAACTTGTTTAAAGAAAAGTATTACTTTGTTTAGATGAAAAAATATTACTTGTTTAAAGAAAAATATTATTTATTTTGATAGAAAAGTATTAATTGTTTAGAATGAAAAGTATTACAAGTTTAAAAGAAAGGTATTTAAAAAAAAAGTACAAGTAAAAAATATAATTTTAATTTAATTTAAATTTAAATTTATATAAAAAAATTATTATATAAAAATGTGATTGAATTAATAAATAAGATAATTGAAATAAAGAATTTTAAAAAAATTGTAAGAAAAAAAACTATTTTTAGAACATATAAATTAATTTAATTAAGTAAACGAAGAAAGCAAGTCTTGAGCGGAATTGATCCTTCGGCGCCCAAGGTCCCGTGTTCGGTCCCCCATGGGAGTGAGTAATTGCCTCAATTAATTGGGAGGCTTGGTGGGGCTAAAAACCGTTGTATAAGTATCAAAATTGATACTCGGTTATTAACCGCTTTCTATGTTGCATTTTGGAACCGCTCTCCAAGTGAATGATCTTGCACAGCGGTTTTTAACCGTTCTCCAAGTGAAACTTTTGCTTGTACAGTTGTTACTTGGAGAGCTGTTATAACCACTCTCCAAGGTCATTTTTAACAGCTCTCCAAGCCCAAATCTGTATTAGTGATTTTAAATAGTATATTCCATCGAACAGTATTCATTACATATTCTATAAATAGTATATTAATTCCATCCAACCTTATTAACATCATCATCATCATTCCATGGAATTGTATTAACATTATTATCAAAGAGAGATGGTGAAGGCAGTGGTTGAAAATTGGAAAGCATTGAATACTTTCCTCTATCTCCTCTTTCTACTCTTGAGTGCGACATTTTTTAGTGTATAATTTAGTAGCTAAAAGAATCATATGAAATATAGTATTAATAGTATAACTATAAAGTATCACTAGTATAAATATAAAGCACCACTATATATAAGAGATAATATAACATTGCAAGATGACATGAATAAGAAGCTAGAGCAAGATAGAGAGAAATTGATGCAATTGCATCAATTTGGTGTGAGAAATACACTCAAATGAAGCCCTTATTTATAGAAGATGAAAAAAAAAAACTTAAATATTTCCAACGGCCAATGTATCTGGACCGTTAAAAAGAAAAACAAAAATTGACCGCTGAAACAGCCGGTTTGGCCGATTTCGGTTCCGTTGGCTACTTTTTCGGAACTTTGATCACTAACGGTCATTTTTTTCGAGCTGCTCGATCATGTTTTTATTAGTAAAAAATATTAAGCCACTGGTCCCGGTTTCCCAAACATTGGAACCAAAACCAAACCACTATTTTTTTGGTTTCGATTCCGGTTTCCACCGTTTTCGATTCATATCGGCAAGTCTAAAGTGAATGATCCGTGAAAGTACGTATAACATTATTCGATTCATATTTTAAAATAAATTGAGATCTAAATATTTTAGTTACAAATTAATATTTTATTTTATAGGAACATTATTCGATGTATGAAACTCTTTCATTACACATTAATGCTATAAATAGTACATCCAACTTAACATGCACTATTGTTATCTTGCAGATTTCTGTATTTTCAAGGATTTATATATAAAACAACAAGATGTACATTATTTATGGATTAATATTTTATTTTGTAGGAGTTTTATTCGATATATATTAAAAAAATTTGTTACATATTAATGCTATAAATAGTACATCTAATGTAGCATATACTATCGTTATCTTGCAAATTTCTTCATTTCTAAGAATTTATATATAAAAAACAAGATATGCATTATTAATGAAAAAAAATTTAGTTACGGATTAATATTTTATTTTGTAGGAGTTTTATTCGAGATATTTTTATATATGAGACATAGCTTTAATTACATTAGTATTTAAAGTTTATTTTATTATAAAATATAATTCGAGTAGGATCATAAGCTCATAGAACATTAAATGTATATGTGACGAGAACTCGTCTTATTCAAACTTTAACATTTATTTTAAAAAAATAATTCACAACTACTATTTTGAATTTTCAAATGTGCATTAATTGGATAACTTGATCTTCGTACATATATTCAATTTTTTTTTTTTAAATCACTAGCTAGAAAAAGTCTTTGTGTGATCGAGACTAATAAAAAAGATAAAAGTTATATGAGACAATCTTATAAATAAAACAGTATCCATCACCACATCAGATATATAGTGTATGACCCGTGAAAGAATAACATTATTTGATTTATATTTTAAAATAAAATGAGATATAAATATTAAAGTGGAATTTCAACTAATAAACAAAATTGCCATATACACGTCCCACTCTTAAAAAAAGGGCATTACTTTCAAAAATTTTTAAATGTCATTTTAGCATTTTAAAATATTTGTATAATAAATATTTTTTTGATATTTTATCTTTCTTTATTTCATATACACCCCTAATATGGTCATTTAAAATTTTAAACTTCCTACAATTAAATGTATTGTGTGAGATTAATATTTTTTTTTCCGACCCGCATAATATGCTGGGTAAACTCCCAAACATTGGCATTACGACGATAAACGAATTGAATAAAGAGGAGCAGAATTAAGCAAATCTCTACAACTTCTAACAAAATCCCCAAAAACTGACAACGCATGGCTATAATTATTGATGGGAAAATAACGTTCTAATACAAAGTCATATGAAATATAGTCTATTACTACATTAACTTTTCTCCATTACAAATAGGTAAAAATTGGTTGCTTAATTTTCTCAAATGCCCCTGATTTCCCTCTTGATTAACCGGCATTGATTGATTAGACATTTCCCTGCAGCAAAAGCAATAATGAATAGTAAACCTAATTAAATATTAGATTTTTCGAAAACCGAGGCGAGTTGGTAAGATTTCCAAATGAATTATTGCACAAAGTTGCCTGAATATTGGTTTAATTACACAAAATTATTGTGTTCTCTCTCAAGAAAACCGAAAGAGAAAAAATCCAGAAAATTTCTTCGAAATTTGTTTTGCCCAGGTATGTTTCGAAATTTCGACAACAATATGCTTGAAATTTACTATGAATCTTGACGTTATTTGTTTTTATCTCTTCAATTGTTTTCGTTTTCTTGTTGAAATTTTCGAATTTCTCGTGTTCTCCAAATTTCCCCAAATTTTTTCAGTTTTCTTCCAAAAAAATCGTATTTCTGGTTCAAATTTCTTCTGCCCATGTATTTTATACTACAATATGCTTGAATCTCGTTGTTATTTGTGATTATTTCTCAACAATTTTTGTTCTCTCAAATTTTTTGAGGAAATCTGGTACGTATTTGTAATATTTTGTAATTTTTGTGGCTATTTCCCTATTTGTAATCGGGTACCTATTTGTGTTTCGTAATGATGTATTACATCTGTATAACGATAATAGCTTGCAAATACATTCCATATACAGAAGAATTATCTTTGAAACAGATTTTTTATGATAAAAACAGGTACAAATCATTTTATGAAATCAAGTTGCCGACTTTGTTAATCGCAAACTAAATAACTTATGTGTTGTCATTATCATATGCAACTTTTTCAATTCCCAGTTTTAATTATGTAATATAGTACTTCTATTAGTGATTAGGTTAGGACCTAATGAATATGTAATAGACTGCTGGTTTTTATGAAGTTAGTGGATCACCACCATTTTGAATCTATATACAGCTACATGTTTTTTATTTGAATCTATACACAAGATTTTTTTGTGAATTAGCTTGAACCAATTATATAAAGCATATAATATCAAATCATGATGTTAAACCCGTCACATCGCCTATTTATGATGAATTCAACCGTTAAATTGATCTATGCATATTTCTTTTTTTTTGTATGTTACATTAAAAAATAAATATTTATTCATAAAATATTAAAATTATACTAATTTATAACTTATAAATCTTATATTAAAATAAATACAATAGAGTTTGGAGACCAAAGATGATGGCGTTGTGGATTAATTCCACACAATATGTGACGATAAAAAGAGATTAAATGAAATTAATGACTTGAAATGAATTTATTTGAGAAAAATGATATTGAGATAAAAACAATAACATTATATAGAGATGTTTAGAAAAAAATAATAAAAAAATAAAAAAAAGTGATTTAATAAATAATAAAAATAATAAAATTGAATTAACTTTTTTTTAAGGAGTAATTGACCAATGACATGACATGCGGTTCCGCATTCGACCGGTTCAACCAAGGCGGTTCAACCGATTTTTGAAAACACTGTATCAAATGATGTTATCACACTGCCTATTTATGATGTGATATTGATATTCTTCATAAACAAAAAAGAGAACAGTCAACCGCCATAAAACTAAAACACAAACCATCTTGTTTGAAGTTTTAAACAGGTTGACAATCCCATAGAACCTCGGATTCTTAAAAAAATCGGCCAGATTTTTTTTTTGGATTCGCCGAGGGTGCGATTCGGTGGGATTCGATAGATTCGCACCGGATACGCTACGTGGCGTATCTCAATTTTTTTTATTTTTTTTAAATCGGATATGCGTATCCTGTTCCGAGGATACGCGTATCAAATACGTATCGGGGTTTTTTTGTAAAATTTATTAAATTTTTGGGGCTCTTTTGTAAAATTTTAAAACTTACTTACTAATAATTTGAAGGACACACTCTAAAACTTACTAAATTAAACCTACTATTCACGCACACACTACACAGGTTAATGATATTTGATTTAATTGTTATTTTGTTGCTTATGGGATGAATTTCTTGATATTAGTACATGTGTTTTAAATACTCTTGGTATTTTTACAGGTGTTATATATAATTATTGTAAATTTTTTGATATTATTACAGGTGTTATATATAATTAAATAAAAATAAATTGACGTATCCTCGTCGTATCGTATCCTAAAATTTTAAAAATCTCTGAATCCCGCACCAAATAATCGTATAAATTCATCTTTTGCATTCGTGCAACACAAAGATAGAACTAATCAACCACCATAAAACTAACCCCGTTCTATGTTTTGCAGTTTTAAAGAAGGTTGATTAGACAAACATCCTAATTATGTTAGATGTTTGTGTGTGAATATACGGAAAAGTTTTGAGACTCTAACGTGATTCATTGTTATCCAATGAATTTAAAATGAAGAATTCTAAGATCCAAGCACCAAAGCTTTCTATTTTAAGTGCATTCTTTATAGCATATTGCTAATGTAGTTGTTTCCTTAAACATTGCTATCCAAAACAAAAAGAAAATGTTGCTGCAACAATAATATTTCAAGAATTTTTTAATTGAAAAAAAATGAAATATATTTGATATTCAGTAGCAGCCTTAAGTTATTCCTTTATTCCTCCATCATGAGATGCACATTAAAATTAAGTAAAACAGAGTCCATCAACTTCACAAATAAGAAGGCTAATATATTGGAGTATTCGTACCTTGTATTTGTTTTCTTAGTTTTCGTCTTCTTCTTCTTCCCCGGTAATGTTGTATCTCCACCATGATAGTCACTTAGTCGAACAAGGCTTCACGGACAAATTAGTAAAGAGGCAATTCTCCGGCCATGAATGGAAAACTTTTTGATTGAATCATTCTCAATATCAAACCACAAGAAACCATTCAGATGACACAGAACAACTTGCTCTTTTCTCAGAATTTTGCAAAGAAAAGAGTTTAATCCACCCATTATCTTTCATCACCCATCCATCAAACGTTTTCGTCTCCTCATTATTCAAACTACAAATTAATTAAGCATCCATCCAATGCATCTAGACCAAGATCAAAACGATATTCACTTATAACCGGGGGCAGTGGCAGCTGGCTATACCTTTCAGTCCCAAGATCGAACGCAATTATAATGAACCATTCAAGAAAGAACCGTTACACAAGGAGGCACGAATTCAATTTTAAACTATAAACAAGAGTCTGGAACACAAATTTTCCTTGTGAAAACAAATCATCAAGTCGTGGGAGTACTTTGTGAAGGGGTTCCGTATCAGCCACACGTCTTTAGAGATAAACATAATTAGACCGTGTAACGCGTTTTTGATAGAAGGAATGCATGGGAGCCCATGAATTAAGGGTTTGGTTGTAAACTTCATTCTTGGCGTGGGCTTTAATCAAAGTTCAATTCTCGATTATGCGTACCCATTCTTTGCACACCGGAACACTGACTCTGCCGCCAAATTCACAAGTATTTCCCCTACCAGATCACAAGGAACGTCACACATTTTTTTGAAAAGCCGGGTATGACTATCTGGACCATATATAAATATAGGAAAAATGTATCTATTAATTTAAGGCCTAAATTTTTTTTCCTATCGATTTAAGCCCGAAAGATAGTTTGAAAGATAGAAACTATCGATTATCAATTTGAGGCTCACACATTTTAAGGCCATGTTCGCCACTTATATTTCATGTCTTTATTTTTAGGGTTTAGGGTCATGGTTCAGGGTTTATGGTTCAGTGTTTAGGTTTTAGGGTTTACAGTTTCAGGGTTTAGGGTTTAGTGACAAATATGACCTTAAAATGTGTAGGCCTCGAATTGATAGTTTCTATCTTCCAGACCCTGGATTGATAGTTTTCTATCTTCCATTCCAAGCCTTAAATCGATAGAAAAAATCTTTCAGGCCTTAAATTGATAAATTTACCATCTTTCAGGTCCTGAATTGATAAAACTTCATAAATATATAATTAATTTTTATGGAAATCAGAATAAAAGAAGGAAATATATTGGAACAGTCCCAATCATTCATTTGAAATTAATTTTGGAAAAGATTATATAGAATCTAAAACGATCTATATATTTATTTAACCTATATATGAATATATACAAATATTTAGGAATTAGAAAATATTTTGGAGTTATCACTTATCTTCACTATCCATTTAATATTTTATAAGAAAAAAATCACGAAAATTTTATCTTAATATACACTGGTAAACCTGATTCAACATATGTGGTGAAATCACGTCAGTCTGTGCAAAATTCAATTCAAACCCATTATTTTGTTTTAAAACCGTGCACTCTCATTAAAAGTTATTTAAGTTAAATTTTTAATATAAATTAATTATATACTTTTATTTATAAAGATACGTTTACACATATATCATTATATATCCAAGCCCCACTTATAAAGATATGCTAAATCTTTAATAATAAATAAATAAAAATATTATAATTTTTTTATAATATTAAGATTATTTCAACCCCGCGTAATCTATATATATATATATATAAAAGCGAAACTTCCCCAAATTTGAAAACCATTAGATTTTCCCGCAAAAAATTGTTGCTAAATCGGGAGATATCAATCCTACCCACCCCATCCAAATTACCCAACCCTCTGCCACCCAAGAAGACTACCACCGTCACCCCGCCTCCCCACCCACCTGCAACACTGTTAAAATATATTGTCTAATGATTACTTCCAGATTGTAGCATCCAGACAAATATTTGTCAAGATTTTGGGCAAAATACGATACTGTTTATTTCTTTGAGGAGAAGAGAAACATAATTTCAATTTGTTGGGGCATCCGCCATTTTACTTAATTTTGCGTATTCCTGAGGAAAAAAAAAACCCTCTGTGTGAAGAAAAGGGGGATTTGAAGTGTACGGTGACTCGTTGTGGGGGCCTTCAAGTATCGACTTTGGGGCGATTGAACATTGGAGCGCTTGAACAATTCGAGTTTGGGGGAATTTTGGTTTTGTTGAACTTTGAGGTGTTGTTGAATTCTCTACTTTTCATTTTGAACCCAGAAAGAGGTAACAGATATGAAAACCCTAGTTCTTTTCACTTTCATATGTTGTGAATTTTTTTAAGCTCTGGTTTTGTATATAACTTGCATGTGTGATTGTGGGTTATTTTTTAAATATATGTGTGCACACAACAACTGCAGTTCCACTCGTTGCATCATGATCTTGACGGGTTGCACACAATGTGGGAGTCATGAGTCAGTTCCGAGAAGTGGGGGGAAAATTGGCAAGGCACGACAAAAAGTTGGTCAGAGAGTGGAGAAAATGGTTAACTCATTGTCGAGTGGTATAAATACTTCCTCCAGGTATCACAAAGCACACAACACATACACATACTTACTTTAATTCGAGCTATATATTTCACACGATTTCATTTATGTTCGATCAGTAACGTCATTTCGAAGCACACCACTATTTGCCACACTATAACTCACATCATTGTATTAATCAAAACACATCTGGAAACGACTTACAACTTGAGTAAAACAGAAAATCCAAAATCAAGTATAGATTACAATTCATTTGAAAATCCAAAAACAAGTATAGATTACAATTCAAAAAGTAGTATATATCCTAATTAACCCTCTTGCAATCAGCTCGAATCTCACCCTGATTTTGAGTGAGAGGGCCAATGTTGCCCATTTTGATCATAGCCTGGACAAAAGCATCAAAAAACTGAGTCTGGCTGTTTCCAAACTGATTCACTATTGCAACTGTTGCACCGCCGCTCGTGGAGAACAAAACTTGATCACTCATCAAAAGCCCTCTTTGATTCTGCAGATTCACAAAGTATTCATTATCGAAATTGTCGGGGTAGATTGGTCTAGATTTTCCAGGACGTTGGCGTTGCCGTTTTGAGGGCACGTTTGGCGCAACGTCTCCAGATAGGTGGGGTCTATGGTGGGATCAGGGCTTCCTGAATTCTGGAAATTGTAGAGCCTGCCTATGAAACTGCTGCATCTTGCTCTTCCAAATGTATGCGCCCCTATAACAAATATATGCATCATATCAGTATGCATATTTGATATAATGTGTCAAAGGCTCCTGAATTATTAATTTTTATTTTGAAAAGTCCCTAAATTAGTTTTTATTTTAAAGAGCCCTTAAACTATCAACTTTTATTTTGATAGGTCCCTAAATTACTATTTTTTATTTTTTCTTAAATTATATAATTTTTATTTTGTACAACTCTTTTTTTATAATTTGTTAGAGACCTTTTTTTTGTTGTTTGGGGATTGATCATCTGAATATAAAGACATTGAAATTGAGTTGATGTTTCATATTTTAACGTAAAACATTAAGATAGCTTAGAAAAATATAGTTCAAGGGCTTTTCGAAATAAAATATGACAGTTTAAGAGTTTTTCAAAACAAAAAATAGTTTATGGGCCTTTCGAAGCAAAAGATGATAGTTCTGGGGTCTTTTGATGCATTATGCCTATATATTATTAAATGTCTAAAAGAAAATCTTTTTTCTTTTAGTAGATCTCCTGTGTGTTAGTTGCACCGTGTAACTCATGTGTCAGCGAAAATAAATTACGCGTTTCAGTATAAATAATTTGCATGTTTTATTGAAAACTTGAGTTGCACAGTTTTATGTATATTTTTACCCTAGTTTGTACATTATTATCTAATGATGTCCTTTAAGGCACCGTTTGGTTCGCGGGATTGATCGGGATAGGCCAAGATTAGGATTTTAATTCCAACTAATCTAGCTTCCCGGGTAGAAAATATATTGAATCTCTCCATGGAGGGATATGTCAATCCCATATGAAAGGTGAAATAGAACATATCTCATATATGCAATATTACAAATTATCCTTCTATTATTTAAATAGATTCACAAGAATGAAATGTGATTGTTTCAATTCAATTTAAGGATATTTATGATATATCTATAGGTATCTCATCTAATATCTCACTTCAATCCTACAATCAAAACACATATCTTGATTCAAACAAATATAGTTCAGTTAATTAAATCTTACTCAATCTCACTTAATTCTATCACACCTAATCAATTCAGTCTCGTGAACCAAACGTCTCCTAAGAATGTTGAAGAGGGCAATCACACCGAGCTTTTAAGTTCTTGGACCTACTTTTGTACATATTTTCATGTATATGAAATTATTTGTTGATATAATTTTCCTTATTCCAAAATAAAGGTCAATTCTGATTTATTTTATTTTATATTCATTTTTATCTATGAAGTAAAGTCCCTACAAGACAAGGTGACAAAATTCAATTATTGATTAATGAAAAATCTTTAGACAATGATAAATTGGTAAATCCTTATATTTTGATTTGGACAATACTTGAAATCTTAGAATTGAAATGTATTTAGGACACGTGTCTTATATATTTCGGTCAAAATTGGGGGCGCGTGTCAAAACGACGTCATTTTGGAAAGTTTTGAGTGATCGGCGATTTTGAACTAAATTGGATCAAATCGAATACATGTGATATAAAATTGGAAAAGTTGATCATTATGGGGCCATTTCAATAAATTTGCAAAGTTATGAGACTATTTTGGTTTAATTCCGTATGAAACTGATACCATTACACTTATAAGTTGATATCACTACTTTTATAAACTTGTACCAATAGCATTTAATGCTATGATCTCAGTTTATAAGTGTGGTGGTATCAATTGATAAGTGTACGTAGCGGTATTTAATTTGTAAGTGTAGTGGTATAATTTTATACTATGAACAAGTTTCACTGAAAACTTACTCATATATATATATATATATATATAAATGTCTAAAAGAAAATCTTTTTTCTTTTCGATAGATTGTCTGTGCGTTAAATGCACCGTGCAACTCAAGTGTATTTTTGAAACGTGCAATTTATTTATACTGAAACATGCAATTTGTATCTGTGAAAAATAAATTGCATGTTTCGACAATTAATTTCCTAGTTTTATTGAAAACTTGAGTTGCACAGTTTAAGTATATTTTCATGTATCTATGTATACAATGAATTTATTTGTTGATATAATTTTCCTTATTCCAAAATAAAGGTCAATTCTGATTTATTTTATTTTATATATATCATTTTTATATATGAAGTAAAGTCCCTACAAGACAAGGTGACAAAATTCAATTATTGATTAATAAAAAAATCTTTAGACTATGATAAATTGGTAGATCTTTATATTTTGATTTAGACCAAGTCCCACCTACCATATTATATACTGCATGGTCTATGGACTTACTAGACCGTGGTCTAATTATGTCTGAAAAGAAAAATACGACTCAAATATTAAAATCGAGCTCCATCTCATTTATAAGTTATTTCCCGATTAACAACTTTGCGGTATTTAATTAAAAACTATAATTGACGAATTTGTTTCTCAAAATGAAAGTGATTTTAAATAATTTTGTTATGAAACTGTTTTTGTTGTGTACCTGAAAGAGCAACTAAATCCGTAGAGTCGAGGTTCTTGGCGGCGAAGCCGGATGTGAGGTTAGTAAGATCGAGAAAGGGCTCGGGAGATCGGTGTTTGCTGCTTCCCTGTTCGCGGTCCTTCCGTCTCGTCTGCCCAGCGGAACTTGGTACGACGGACCCCCAGTCTGATTCATACATTTTGATACAATTAAAACAAGTAATAGTTTTAAATGAAACAACTAATACCTTTTAAGGAAGCAACTAATACTGTTTAGAATATACATAAAATGCATAGTAGAACTGAATTTGTACCAGGGAAACAGAGATTTGAGAAGCCAGAGCCAAAATATCTGCACAGGATACAACTCCTGGACACACATTCTCCACAGCTGTTTTGATGTCGTCTACTATGTTGAATCCTTGTATGCCGTTGTTTGGACGTGCGTCTTTTTCGCTCACAATTCCGGCCGCATTGTCTAGCAGAACCGAACCATCACACCCCTGACACAAATTGTACAAATTAAATTGTTAGACAAAAACTCTTATGAACTAAGTTTACTGAAGTTTTATGGTGAGATCGATAATACCTTTTAGCATGGGAAGTAATACCTTTTAGAATACGAAATATCATGGTTTAGTGATTTTGAGATGAATAATCGATAAAATCGAACATTTTTAGAAATGTGATACTTCTTAAGCTAGAAGGTATTACTTTGTATGGTAAAATGTATAACTTTGAAAAAATGTTCACGTGAACTTGACTACCGTTAAGTGAAAATAACTGATATTGACCAGGTTTGGGTTAGTTTTATGGTGAGTTCAATAATGCCTTTTAGCATGGGAAGTAATACCTTTTAGAATACGAAATAACATAGTTTAGTGATTTTGATATGAATATATAATCCATGAAATCGAAATTTTTAGGAACATGATACTTCTGAAGCTAGAAGATATTACTTTGTAAGCAAAAAGGTACTACTTTGAAAAAAATGTTCACGTGAACCTGACTAATACTTCAGTGAAAAAACTAATACCGTTCAATGAAAATAACTGATACTGACCAACTAATACCGTTAAAAAATATACGCAAGTTGCACTGGTGGATACAAGACTTAATTTGTCCTATTTCATTATACATTATTGAAAAAACAAAGTAATTACGTACGTCGACAAAGCAATCGTGGAAATGAAGGCGAATGAGCTTCGCCCCAGCTCGGACGTCGCCCAGTTGCGCCGCCTGCACCACGTTGGTAACCACAGCCGATAAATTGGAGCAGGAGGTAGCATAAAATGTGGTGCTCAATTGAGCATTACATACGGATGATACTCCCACAAATACTATAATTATCAGAAAAGAATTTGTCACAGACATGATTAATTACTGATATACCCCTGTACAATATCTTGCTCTTTATTTGTTGATCTTGTTTGTGATGAGTGAAGCATGCATGAAATTAGATTTATTTATAGTAGAAGGAGATGATAAAGGTTGTTGAGAAAACAGCATGCATGGAGTGATATGTCTACTACTTTTCAACTTGCATGTGTTAATAATATTGAATCTTCATCGCATCACTTAATGAATTTGGATGTATACATAGTGATTTTTTTTTTATTCCACATATTTTCTTGTGGTTAATAATCAAACAATGATTAATTAGTTATTGGTTGTTGTTGGAGTTAATCATGTCAGTATACACTTCGTAAAAGTAACATAATTTATAATGTGGTTAGTGTAGTGACGACTTTAGCAAACACAAATTACACATTATAATTATTCACAGCATGATTAACGATTATTTATTTTCGTATTGTCACGAGTTTCTCTTCAGTAAAGAATAAAAAACCAAGAGTATAAATTTTGAACACTTCTTTATTAATGGTATATTTTATTGTTACATCATGTAGATACATGATAAGCATACCAATTACTTAAAATCAATTAATACATGTTTATTATGACGACTTGAAGCAATATATTTCCATTATATGGAGACTAATGAAATCATATATTCTAATCTTTTGAAAGAATTTCGTCTCATTTAAAAGTCCGAATTTGTAGAGAGGGTGATAATCAATTCATTTATTTAATTACCCTCAACACTCTCCCTCACTCATGGGTGGACAATTTAAATGGGTGGACTACTTTCCACGGGAATCGAACTCAGGATCTGGGCTAGCCTAAGCTCTGATACCTTGAAAGAATTCCGTCTCATTTAAAAGTCCGAACTTGTAGCGAGGGTTGAAATCAATTCATTTATTTAATTTCTCTCAACATCTTTCATGTTTTATTATTTATAAAAAATTACCTGAACATGATTTGACGCGATTTTTTTTTTCAATTGAATGTATTTAGTGTCACTATTTAAAAAATTTATATGTTTTAACAGTGATACTCCGTAAGAGAGTAACAATTGGAGACGATCGAACTAGAAATATTAATCAATATATGCAAAAAAATTGTCACTATGTAAAGATTTTCCTTTCTTTTTTTTTTTCAAATGTGCTAAATTGCCCCTTTCAATTTAAATATTGTCTGCGCTGCTGGATCTATTTTTCAACATTCTTGGATTAATCATTGAATCGTCCATATTATATCAATTCTTTTGTTTTTTATGTTGGTCAGATTAAGTTAAAAATACTTCGTACATTTAAAATCAATAGCAAGTGTCTGAGACATAATTAGAGAAACTTTTTTCTTTTTAAAAATAAAATAAATACTTAGAAGGTGAAAAACATTTTTTAGTAAAATATAATAATAATTTGTCTTAAAAAAACGAAACGAAAAAAAAACAATTATAATTATGAAATGTAAGAACAATAGCTATTGCGAAGGTCATCCACATTAGTTGAAGGCTCGACCCAATAATAAGGACTTGAAAATGATAAAGATGCCCTAGCAAACGATGAGCCATATCATTGGCTTTCATATGAACCAGACAAATCATGTACTCCCTCCGCGCCTTATTACTGCAACACTTGTCTTATTTGAACGTCCCAACATTAATGCAACACTCCCAAAATGGATATAACACATAATACTACTAACACCCTTACAACATCATTTTATTTTCAAAATTGCCATTCAAATTCCTTCTTTATTTCAACTCAAACCCACAAAAGTCAACATCTCCACCTTTAATTAACCACAATACCCCTACTTTATTACACTCAAACCCACTTTTCACTTTTCTTCTTGGTTTGCGTGCCGTTTTTAGTGTTGCAGTCTTCTTGGAACGGAGGAAGTAATTATTATGCTGGTATAGCTTTACTAGCTAAGTTGTATTTTCACAGGCACCATTACCCCCTATTACACACTATTTTACTCGTCCATCTATTACTCTCACTATGTAGTCAACACTCCTTTCTCCGATTTAAATTCTAAAGCCTACATTTTCAAAGATTGACGCTAAAAATTAATTTCACAAGAGATGACACGAAAAAGAACAACATCAAGACTCTAAACTTAAGAGAGAAAATAAAGGCTCTTAATTCGGGAGAAGAAATCAGAGACTCTCAACTAAGGAGAGAAGTTAGGAGCCGCACGATGTAATTTGTCCAAGGTAATTTTGTAATTTGTCCAAGGAGAAGCACAAAAATGATGACGGCTTCTAGGTTTTCTGGATGAAATAATAGTAATTTGTCCAAGGTAAAAGAATAGCCGATGTCATACTCATACAAGTTTATATAAGTCAAATTAAATATTATAGTAATGTAATAAGTTGATTAGTCTTTGCATGATGAGCGGCAGATACATAATTCAAACAAATTAAGTTATTGATTTGTCAAATTAGATGGCTGTTGGGCCTCTAAGAACTGTACCATGTGCTGGGTTATGTCTACATATGTATGAAAAGTAGTCTATATGGCATATTCGTGCATGAGTGCTGACTTTTTATACCACCAAAGAATTTTCATATCCATAATTAATGCAAACTATAATATATTTTGGCATTTCCAGAGAGGGGTTTAACCCTTTATGAGCGAAAATATGGGCTTTTATCTTACTTGCCACTGCTTATTTCTCTGGTCTTTAAGCTCTAGACATAGAAATTTCAAAGAAATAATAACTTAAAACAAAAATTTATAGGAGCCTCATGTATGATATGTAATGTTTTGTCTGATATAATTTATATTTGAAAAGTATTATTAAAGTATGAAATATTCTCATGCAATACTTCCTCACAACTTAATTGTATCAAAATAATTTGAAATTTTATTTATACATGTCCATATTTTACGAAATTTTGATATGGTGTTCCTTATTTAAGAAATGATGCAATATTTTTGTATTTAAGAAATGGACACAAAAAACTCGGGAATTGAAATTGGGTTAAACGGATCTTTTCGAAAAAAATCGCACAAGACAATCAAAAAAATTTGCTCCCAAACCTGTATTTTTATTTTTTAAGGGCTCCCAAACCTGTATTACTATAAGGGTAATTTTGTGTTATTGTTAGTATAAATATGTGTTACTATAAGATATGTCCTGAAAATTTGTATGAATACAAGCGTATTACTTTATGAAAAAAAAATTGTGTTATTGTATTAACAAAATAAAAATGCAAAAAAAATCAGAAGATATATTAAACTCTGATATTCAAAATTTTAATCCATCATAGTGAAATGTAATTCAGCAAGTAAAATTAATTAATTCATTGAGCGAGAAAAATCAGTTATACACAAAGGATAAGAAAGAACGAAACAATGAGTTTTAGTGTTTAAAAGACATATTTCACAGATCAAGATCTGCGCAATATTGCATATAAGAATTTGCATATTAAGTTGATGGTTCGGGGCTCCCTCTTTGGAATCTTGACTTGATTATGGCGATTTTCGATGAGGAGGATATTGTAAAGATTTTGAGAACACCGATCGAGCCACAAGGCAGCTGTGATCAGCTGGTTTGGCATTTTAACAGAGACGGCCAATATTCCGTAAAATCTTGGAAGTTGATGGTCAGTGGAATGATTTGTGGAGGCTGAAGGTTCCACCGAAAGTGAGAGATTGCTTATGGAGGATTAGCCGGGATGTGTAACCACATAAAGTTAACCTTGGACTAAGAATATAGACGAATTGTGTATTGAGTGATTTTCAGTTGGAGAATTGTTGGCATTTGTTCTTTGATTATGATTATGTTAAACATTGTTGGCATGTGGCTAATTTGTGTATTGTGTGATTTTCCGTTGAAGAATTTGTGATAGATGCAATTAATAATGAGAAAATTACAGTTAAATACAAGAATTAGCTAATACTAACATGTAAATACAATTGCTTTTCCGTCTTACAATAAACTACAATAGTCATTAATAAAAGACATCAATACCCTTCAAGCTATAACCCCACACCTCTTACTTTCTCTCTCTTTGCGTAATACCCAAAGCCCACACCTGCAGAAAGGACAACTCTCAAATCACCCCATAGAAACACTGTTCATCCCGTTTGAAATTCAAAATTTCTGTATATGAATCAATACATGGGTTATTTGCTCAATATTACACGAGTTTTACCACCATATTCGGCCTTCTGGTGGGATTTTAGATACACAATTAATCTCCATATATTGCGTTTGTGGCGTTTTAGATATATCATTGTGTGTTGGGTTACACGGATTGGGGACGAATTTTGCGATTTGGGGCCAGGTTTCGAATTTCTGAAAATTCTTTTTCAAAATTCGACATTTCTGGAGTGCAGCAAATTAGTCCATATGAACGCACCAATCATTATTAGCGTGAATCATGGTGATCGATGCAAGCTATTATCGTTAGAATTAATTTCGTCCTTCAACGATCTTCAAAATCAGGTATGTGTGTGTTGGCCCCAATTCCTATTACGAGAGCTCTCATTTTCTGCTTCTGTTGGATATTTCAGTAATGTTGCATTGGGCAGTGATGATGCTCTTAGGAATTTGGTGTCAATTTGTGAATTGGTATGTAAGAATATTATTGTAGTTCAGTTTTCTGCAAATGATCGAGGGCAGGGGTCAAATGATATTAGTAATGTTGGAGGGCAGGGGTCGAATGATATTATTAATGTTGGAGGGCAGGGGTCAAATGATAGTAGTGTGCAAATGAGTGAAGTGTTAGATTCTGATTGCAGTGACCATGATGGTTTAGCTGGGGGCTGTTTAGGAAGTGAATCGCTCTTAGAAATAAGACCATCATTCGATGTGTGTCCATCTGTTTATAAGAGGCTGAAATTATTTGATGAATGGACACATTTAATGGATGGTGGTGTTGGTTCGATCTTTAGGGGAGGTGTTGTTGAATTTAGAAAGTCGCTCATTAAGTATTCTACTAAGATGGGATTCGATTTTAAATACAAGAGGAACGATGCCCAGTATGTAACTGCGGTTTGTGATAAGGATTTGTCTGATGACACTAGATGAAATTGGTTCATTAAGGCAAAGATCCAGGCCGTCACTAATTATTTTATGATTTCAGAAGCAAACATGACCCATCAATGTGTTGGACAACTTGTGAACAAGAAAAAGAATAGACGTTTTGGGCCAAAGATTATGTGTGACTTGGTTGCTCAGAACGTGAAGAACAATCCTAATGTCAGTGGTGTGGACGTCATGAATATATTGAAAGATGGATATGGTATAGATATTCCATACCACAAAGGTTATCGATCCGCGGAGGCTGCTAGGAGTGAGGTTTTTGGGAAATTTGATGAATCATACAACGATCTTAGATGGTACTGTGAAGGTATTTTAATAAAAAAACCCGGGGTTGTTAGCTTAGAAGTGAATGATGTCACACATCGGTTCGAACGTGTATTTGTGGCATACAAAGCCTGTATTGATAGGTTCTTGAGTTGTCGTCCGATGTTGTTCGTAGATGGAACATTCATGAAGGTACGTGCGAAGGGTACTATTCTAATAGCTACCGCAAAAGATGGGAATAACGGTAAACCATTTTGTACACTTTCGCATTTTATATGTTTACTTTCGATATGTGGTGCAATCTATGAACTGGGCAAGTAAATTTGTGAAATGTTAGTTAACACTTGTTTCTTTGCAATCTGTGTTAAGGTCAATCTGTGATATGCAATCTGTCCTTTTGAAAATCAAGTTTATTTGCAATCTGTGATATGCAATCTGTCCTTTTGAATCTGTGATATGCAATCAAGTTTAATCAGCATGATGCAATCTATCCTTTTGAATCTGTGTTTTTTGCAATCTGTCATTTTCAATATTTGCAATGTTTTGTAAAATCTGTTGAATTTTAGTATAATCACCACGATGCAATCAAGTTTTTGGTAATGAATCTGTGAAAATAGTTAGTAGAATAACATTCTGGTGATTTTTTATGCATCTTTTTTGGCAATATCACAGATTGTGTTTGATCATATTTGCATTGATATTTTTTGTAGGGTTATTCCCGGTTGCAATTGCAATAGTGTCCACTGAAAATATTTCAAACTGGGAATGATTTCTCCAAAAAATCAAGGAACACGTTAAGCATGATAGGCATATTTTTTACGTATCGGATCGTAATTGTGGCCTAATGACGGCGTTCAACAATGTGTTTGATAAACCCCGTCCACTTCTTTTGTTTATACCACTTAGTCACCAATCTGAAAGGACGTTTCAAGAGTGGTTGGAGCAAGGACAAGAAAGAAAAAATGGTGGAACATTTCAAACAATGTGCGTATGCTCCAAATGAACGCATATTTCATGAAAAGATAGTTGTTTTCAAGGAAGTTGGTGATAAGGTTGCTGAAGAGTGGCTTGAGGATCTACCCGTCGAAAAATGGGTTGTTACATTCACCATCCATGCATGTGTTGAGATATGGAGAGATGACTTCAAATGCTGCAGAGTCATTTAATAAATGGATCTTAGAAGCTCGGTCAATGCCAATCACTCTTATGATGGATGTATTCCGGAAAAAAATAGTGAAATGGTTTGTTGAGAGGAGAAAGAAATCTGAAGGTTGGGTTAGTCCATTAGTACCAAGGAAGGAAAAGAGGTGAAATTTCCTATCCGAGTTTGGGAGCAGATGGAATGTTGCTGAGTGTTCGGATGGGGTTTATGAAGTTTCATCTAACACAATCACTGTGGTTGATCTGCCAAAAAAGAGTGTTCTTGCTATCAATGACAAGTCACTGGATTCCCATGTGCCCATGCAGTTGCAGTTATACGAAAAGACGTCTAATTCGTGTTTCAATTATGTGGATGAGTGTTTTTTTATCAAAGCAATACTCCAAATGTTATGAAGGTCACATTAATACAATACCAGATAATATGAGATATGATATCCCATCCATTGGTAAGCACAAGATTCTGCCTCCCAAATTGAACCGTAACCTGGTCGTCCCAAGGAAAAAAGGAAACCATCTTTTGGTGAGGCTAAAGGCAAGAGGAAGAAAAAGATTTTTTGTAGGAAGTGTTTTACATGGGGATACCATGATGGATTGACTTGTAGTGTTGCAGTCTAGGAGGATGCCCACATGGAACCACCACTAGATGATAATGCATAGATGTGAGGATTTTGGTGAGTTCACTTTATATTTGTAGCCGTTTTTAAGTTTTCTCTGCCCAAATTTCAGTATCTGCACTAATTGATTTCAGTTTTACTGTATGGGGACTTATACATTCATATCATTTTTTGTTGCAGCACAAGAAAAAACTGCATATATCTTTTGCTACATTTTGGGAGGCTACGAGGAAGGTCACATAAGCATATTTTGTGATATAGTTGGAGGTATAAGAAGCTTATTTTGTCTTTTTTGTGATTGAAGTTCGTCCTTGCAGATTGAAGTTCTGTGTAAGAAATGCTGAGAGATGTGTTGTTCAATTTCTCTCGCTTGTTTGTTCTTTTCTTTGTGCTTTCGCGTCGTCTTTTTGTTTTGCAGTTTAATATTAATTTTTCCATGATTTCGGACTTTGATCCAGTAATCTACGCATAAGTTTTTTCGATTTGTTGAAATCGCTGTAGATTTATGGTTAGTTTTTTTTTAAAACGACATTAATTTCTATTAGACAATCTTTGATTTGGGATTGAATTAATCTTGCCTCAGAAATTGACAGACTTCCCACAACTACAACTCATTATGTAGTTTGAAAAGTACTATTGTGTGTTGTGTAGTTTGAAAAGGACTACTGTAAATGGTGTCCTTGTTTCTATTTTTTGGACTTTGAAAGTAATCCCCTTCCCTTTTTCTTTGTTCTCCAATTTGTTGGGTATGATTTACAACTTAAAAATTGATTTTTGTAAGTGACCGTACACTTCTTGTACACGTACGAGGACGAGATGAAGAATGTTAATACAACTATTTCTCAAACAGTTTTATGTGCTACAACATTTTAACCCTCTTGTTCTGATTTATGGAATATTGGTAAGTTTGACAACTTATTTCTTTTCCTCGTACAATCACTATCTGAAGTTATTTCAAAGTTGTTCTTTACTTTATTTGTATGGTGGAAAAAAACTTTTGTAACAATGGATCTGCTAAATCCAGAGGTTTACTACGACTACAAGTTTTTTGTGAAATTGTTCATGTGTTTTGATGAAATTGTATTATTCATTTCTGTGACAATGTTTATGTTTGGATTTCAGTATAATGAAACAGAGATTTTCATAATCTCATGAGTAGGTTGCATATCTTTTTCTGCGACAACTAAAAGGTGACTGTAAGTAGATTAAATCTTTCACTACATCAACAATGAATTCTGCATTTGATCCCCAAATATCATTTACATATTTACAGGTTTTGCATTCTCATAATAAAACCTGTCACGCACATTGGAAATCATAATGTAGAGTCAAATATCAATTTTGAAATAGTTGCTTTGTAAACATAGAAATATATAATTGTCAAATATATGAATAGAATTATTCAGGCTTTTGATTGTATTGTAATAAATGTTCAATTCTCTTATTATTTCAGAATTTATGATGGTTATAAAGGTTTCTTTTGGCTCATTAGTCATTGCAGACTTTGCAGTTATTGCCTCTCTCAATTCTTCCCCTGTATTTCCACTCTTCAAAAATTAATACTCCTCATAATTAAAAAAGCTTTAGTGCCACCTCCATCATTACATGAATTAAGAGAAAAGTTGAGATATTGTCAACCTGGGTAAACACCTCAAGCATTGAGGTGTGACCCCAACTAGTACATATATATTGGTCACTAGTAAGACATTTCTCTAGTACAATTTATGTTATGATTTTCTTATGTTAACTTTGCATTTATAAATATAGTAGTGTTTTCAATTGTAAAAGGTTTTATTATGAATCTGTGATGTTAACTTTTGTTAACGAAATAAATGCGCAGATGATAAGCACGTAAAAACACAGGAAAATATAGCTCTTAAGGCTTTTTGTATCAATAATTTCGACCCTTTTATCTTGGGGTTAACACCTATTTATAGGTGATTAGTGTGAAAATTGCTCGAAATTCTTGGGATTTATTTGCTTATTTTGTATAATTTTATAGGATTTCATGCATATTTTACATTTAAATTGATCAATTGTGCTTAATTGTCGAGAAAGATATTGTTTTGTTATTTTGTAGAGATATGAAGATTTTTGGAGCAAAACACGTGCCTATTATTTATTGAGGTCAAGCGAAACGAGTGAAGCCCAAAAAGTATTAATTTTAGCATTGGGTCCAGAAACAAAGCATCTCAAGGCCCAACAATTACATGTCCAAAGTTGGCGGCCCAAACTTCTAACAAAAGAGCAGCCCATTTAAGCCACCCAATCAATTGCTCAGCCGTGGGAATGAAAAGGAAGCATGGAGCAGCTGCAATATCAATTGACAATGTGGACTTCATTTTAGTGGCATTAATTTTCATGACTTTGGTTAACAAAGGCTGCCATGTACTCCCTCTGTCCCGGAGGACTCTGCGCCAACTTTTTGGCGCAGAGATTAAGAAAAATTATTTTATGGGGTAGTAAGTGTGTATGAGGGATAATAAATGTGTGTTGTAAGGTTATAAGTGGAGAAGAGTGTGTCCATTTTTTGGTGCGTAAAGTCTCATGAGACAGACCAAAAAGAAAAGTGTGTTAAGTATTCTGGAAAGGAGGGAGTCGTAGAAAAGAAATTGGGCCCATTTTTTGAGTGATTAATTAGCCAAATTTCAGGCCAATTTCGCCAATAACATAGCCGTGAGCATATAAAAAGAAACAGAGGCAGCAGCGGCCAGAAAAAATTCCATTCCAGAAACAACACGCCATTTGTCAAATTTAGGAGAGAAAATTAAGGTTAGGTTTTGAGAGTCTCTATACATACTCCTACCACCCACTAGGTGGGGTGTTTACTTGGGGAAGATAGAAGGAGTTTGGGTGCAAGAATAGAGTGAAGATCCTCTCACAAGATGTCATCTAGGGTTTATTCTTCCTTTTATTTATTGTATTTTTCATTAATTAGTTTTGTGGTATTTGCATTCTAATTTCTATCATTTGATTTTGGATTGTAAAATCATGAGCTAAACTTTTAGTGCTCTTAGATGATGTGATATTGTGAATCTTGATCTTATGTTTTGATTTAATTGTCTTAGCTTATTTTCTTAATTGTTTGATTAGGTTGGTAAGTTTTCATTGTTCGATTGCATGATTTCTTTTATTAGCTCATATATTGATGTTTGATTGTTGCAACGAGAGTTGGATAGTTGAGCTAATTTGTACGGGTGTGAGTTGAGGTTGTGTAATTTGAGTTGATATTGGTTTATCGCAACGAGAGTTGGGTAAATTTCATTAGAACCCCATCAATTTACATTGATTATTTGAATGAGAATTCGGGTAATTAGTGAAGGGACCATAGGAGCTTGGGCTCTAGTATACAGGTGAAAAAGCATGACTAGGGGTTAGAATAGATAGACTATATAGATAGATAGTGTAACTAGGTAGAACCCCCCTAATTGTGTGATTACCTGGGTGGGAACGGGTCAACTCATCCTCTTCAATTTTAGGTGCTTAATTTGATAATTGATTCTAGGCTTATCAAGTACGAATTGATGTAGTTTTAAGTGATTGCTCTTATCTCTCGATTAAGAAATGAACTAGGATAGTTTGATTAATTTGTTTGCTTGACTTTTGTAAGTTGATCATTGTCTAAGTTCGCGATTCTCTCCCCTTGACTCCACCTAGTTGGTTCCCTTTTATTATTTTCGTGCTTTTTTTTACTTGCTTTTCTTTCGTTTCTCATTTTTTTCTCTCCGCAACTACAATAACATGCCGACACATAGCTCTAGGGTCACACCGTGCTCACTATTTCCCGTGGTTCGATAATTTAACCGGGGACTTACTTTCTACTACGAGGATCCTCTTACACTTGAGAGGTGAGTATTTGAAAAATATGTGTCAATAGGTTACATGATGTCGATCACAAACCCTAATGGGTCATGTAACAAACCCTAAAAATCGGGAGATAATAGATGTGCGAGATCTTCATCTTCCTTAATATCCGTCGTAAATCTCTCGCCTTGAACTTCATTTTCATACTTATATTCTTTACTTACTCGGCTCTTTCTGTTATCAGTGACGTAACGTGAGCTTGGTCTCCGAGCTTCATCTTAAGCCGCCCAATATATAAACTCCCCTTCAGGTCGCTCATTGTCCGCCAATTCTCTTGTACGTGAGGCCGCCCACTGTCGAGGCCGCCCTTAAGTTGTAGGTCGGACGATGACGCCTTTGTGAATAATGGACACGTGTCACGATTATCGCACATGGGGTACATAAGTTATAAATATATAATGCGTCCCATTTTTGCAAACTTCATCATTTATGGCACATGACTTGGACGATCTTTGAAAAGGTGAGAGTTTTGTAAAAATTGGACATAAGTTGAGTAACAAAGTTATGGGACTAAATTGATTTTTTAAACTATTTTTAGACAATTTGTGAAAAAGATAAAAGTTATGTGACCAAAAATATTTTTAAGCCCCTACACCATCAATACTATTATTTGTACGTAAATATTAATATTAAGTTGCTAGTGCTATGCAGCCACAAGGTGTACATACCTTCTCCAGTTGAATTTATTGGTGATTAATTTATATAAAAGCTTTGTATTATAGATTTAAACACACCATGCGCTGATTTTACTAACACGTTTGATAGATCACAAACTGTCAAACTCTCATGTGAAATTTGGTCATTCTATGAAATTGATACCATTACATTTATCAAATGATACAACTACACTTATAAATTAATACTTATAACAATTAATATTATGGTACTAATTTATAAATGGTGTGGTATCAGTTGATAAATGTTATGATATTAGTTTATAAATTTAATGATATAAATTACATATGATGAACTAGTTTCACCAGAAACCCACTGTCCATAGATATATTGGTAATTAATTATGATATATTTGTAAATAACAAATTCCAAGGGTCAAACTATATTCATTCACAGGTCAAACTATATTAATTCACATAGACAAAAACCATTTACAGTCACAGAAGGTCTAATACTTGTAATGTATGCAGAACAAATCAAAACCTAAGTAGATTTAAAAATTGGCCTCTTGCGGTCCAAAGGCAAAGGGATAGAATTCAAATGGTCTCATAACTTTCCACCTTTTTTAGGATAGTCTCAATAAAAATTAATGTACGTACAAAATTAATCTTAATTTTTTATGAATTGTACAATTTTCATCCCAAAATTTGCCAGAACTACGGAACGACGTTGTTTTTTCTCAGGCAGTGGGCACATTCATTTTAAATTTGAGAATTTTCGGTGGACTGTTGACTGGACATAACATGGCATGGTGATATGTTAAACTCAACCAATATAAAAAAACGCAGTGGACACACAAGCAATCACCCAATTGAAAAGAAAATTAAAAACAACAAATTATTAATTACAAGAAAATTAGAAAAACAAAAAAAGTTTGTGTGATTTATTTTTCCCTCTCGCACTTTTGTGCGTCAGCCCATGACAAAACTTACAATATCCATCATTCTACAGAAATTGAGAAAAATCAACGTCTAAAAATAATCGACTGAAATAAATTAACACACAAATCAACACCCAAATGGACATAAATCGCACCCAAGGAAATAAGATTCTTACCGGGTAATTTCCACCCATAAAATCGTCACCCAACATTCACTTCGTTACAATTATAATATATATATATATATTATTACTTTCAGTATTAATTATTTAAAAACACTACTAATACTAACAATATTATAATTATAAATTTCGGTAAAATTCCTATAAAAATAATCTTGATAAAATACATATAAACTTTAAATAAATTATATCATCAAAAATCATATTTTTAAATATATGTAAAAATAATTTTAGTAATGACGGAGTAAGTCACAATTTTTGGAAAATATATCAAAATCAAATAATTAAATTTTTCTTTCATGTCTAAATGGGCCGATATATGAGATATTTGATCGGGTGAAGATAATTTAAATATGAATTCATATAAATTTGAATAAATTAACATTTTATAAATAATTTTAGTATATTTAGAAAATATTTAGGGCTGATATATAATGTTAAAGACCTTAAAATTTTAAAAATATACTCTCACATTGATTTGAAGAAGATATAGCAGCAACATCATTAATTTATTTATATAGAATTTTTCAAAATCATCTAATTATTTACACGCTCAACCTAAGAAGTTGTGATATTTTTCTCGTATATTATTTAATGAACAATGAATGGAAAAATTCAAATTAATGCATAAGAATTTTGTGATTTTCATAAAAATTTCCTACAATTTAAGCCAAAATAATATGATCCAAATGTATAAAGATGTTATGGTAAAATTTTATAAAAGAGAAAATATTATAATATAAATTTTAATCTTAATATTATTTTATTTATAGATTGGATGCATTCAAAACCTGTAAATTGTTAATAGGACCCAAAAGCATTTAATTCTTGAGAAGGAACACAATGCAATAATTAATGTTGTCGGAAACAAGAGTTAATAAAACAAAAAAAAAAAAAAAGGATTTTGCATGCTTATTTAGTTTACATGAATATACGATAATTTTTGAATGTATATGCTACAATTTTTTCAAGACAAAGTCTTATGCAAAATGAGAAAGTGAGAGAAAGAATTTTTATCGCTATACTACTACAATTTAATATTTTAAAATTAGGGTTTATATATAATAAGTCGTGTTTATAAATTTTAATTAAAAATTCATGAAAATTCACGATTTCGTTGTCGTTAGGAATCAAACTTTTCAACACTATACTACAATAACTTGATATTTTTAATTAAGGTTTTATGTACAATAAATGTGTTTATTCGTTTTAATTAGGTATGTATATTTAATTATCTATATAATACAATTCACAATCGATTGATGAATTAAACTAGAACTAACTCTAGTTATCTAGTCGATTCAAATATATAAGGAAATAATTTTATTAATACAATACTTTTATTTACAAATTGTACGTATAATACATTCAAAATCTTGTTTTTTATTGTAATACTTTATATTTTTCATGTAATATTATTTCATTTTGATTAGATAACCTTCGTAACTTAACTTTTTCTTATATTTAGATTGTAATATTGTTATGTTTTTACTTGTAATGTTGTTATGTTTTTGCATGTAATACTATTTTTTTATCCTTGTAATACTGCTTCAGTTTCTTATTTGAAAACAAAGTAAAATGCATTAACGATTTTTTATTATAAATTATAATATTCTGCTTCTGTTATGCATTTAATACACTTCAAAATTTTAATTTTTTTCTTATGTTTTGGATGTAATACTTTTATGCTTTTGCGTGTAATACGGTTATGTCTTGCATTTAATGCTGATTAAGTTTTACACATAAGCACAGAGCAATATGCAATATATGTAGATAGTAATCTAATATTATCTAGGTAAACAAACAATAATATTAAGTGTAAGACATAATACTCTTTCATAAAAGTGGTAACACTATACAATAAAACCTCGTTAAATTAATACTCGATAAATTAATAACCTCGCTGAAACTAATAATTTGTCCGGTCTCAAGTTGGGACCAGTATAAATTTGGGACCCAATCAATAAAATTATAAGATAATAATTTTTTTGAGATCCCAGTGTATATATATTGGTCCCGACGAAACTATAAATTAATAATTATTAAAAACAATCCATATACATATATATGATGCACTTGAATATTCTTAAGACAACTTAGTAAAATAAGAATCTATTGTAACTTGTTTTTTCTTGAACTTCAAATCTATGTTGATCTCATCTTTAAATCTCCTTACTACACCCAATAGTTGTGTCGTTGTCTTCTCGTACTGCAACAAAAAGTTATGAAGAGTTGTTGATGCTTGCAATGCTTCTTTTAGAGTGACCGGTTCCAAAGCTATTGAATCAACCTCTGCTTCATCATCTTCCGGATTATGAATGACATCGGTCACAATCTCTTCTAGACTCTGAACTTCGTGACATTGATTATTTTCACCCGGAAAATCGAGCAATTTATTCACATCCATTTTGTGGTGATATTGCATGTCGGTGATCAAATTATCAAGCTCACGAATGTCTTCTCCAGGAGTTGCATCATTTGCACTTGAGTCGCTTTGATTTTCCGAGCGAATTTTGCAGTGTCGAAAACAATTTGCTATTGCTTCTTGATGAACATTTTCGGTCCAAGTTGACATTTGTATTTTAACTTAATTTTCATCAATAACTATGCATGTATATTTAAAGTTATTCAAAGAATTTGGAACTTTGAAGGTCAACTGTGCATATACGTTAAAACCTCTTTAAATTAATAAATTATTAATTTATCGATATAATAATATCTCTATAAATTAATAAAATCCTCATTTCCCAAATGTTATTAATTTATAGAGGTTTTACTGTATATTAAAAATTATAAAAAGTTATTTTTGAACGAGATACTATATATAGAAAATCAAATAATATTATTTATGTAACATGAAAATATTGTTGATCTGAATACCGTGAAATTAAATTAATTTTGGTGAGAAATAAAAATATTGAATTATTATATTTTTTTCCCAGTAATTTTTTCGAAAAGTAAATAAATTAGTGAGGAGTTTATTTGGCATATATTCAATGTATCCTAATGGAAAATCTACTTTTAAAAATAATATATACTGACAAAGGTTCGAATTTATAGTCTAACAAATTTTTCAATTTTTGGTTTGTTGAGTAAAAAAACACGAAAAATAGCTGAAGGTGAGTCAAACCCACGTCCATTAAGCTAAACATATAGCAAATCTCGTTAGGCCATACAGGTTTATGTCACCAAGTTCACCAGTCAAACATATGCATTCTGTTATGACTTGCGAAATTTTAAAAATAAATATTAATTTTCACTTGTGAAAATTTTCACATAAAACTAACTATTTTTCCAAATATTATTATAATATATTAATGTGAAAATAAATTATTATTTTAAAGGTAGTTAAAGTTATCCTCATGAATGACACTATAATAAAAACTAGATATATGTTTGGCATGTGGGGGATATAGTAATGATAATGGATGAAAGTTTATGTCATAATCAGTATTTTTAAGTGATGATAATGCATTATTTTAATATTTTTAGTTATGGTAATAATTGAGTTTGTATAATGATTACATTATTGCTAATATTCTTGAAGTATTTAACTTAAATATAAAAATATAATATCTCTTCTCATACATCCTAATACGCGGGACTACCTAGTTAATTATATTAATGAAACCTCAAATCTCTCAAATATTTATGACGGATTCAAATATCTATATCTCTCAATTCCTTCAACCAAATCTTTCTCTCTCAAAAAAAATTCAAATAGTGCCTGCTAATTACTCTTTATATACCCTCGAAACATAGTGCCACCCTCATACCTCTTGATAGGAAATAATATTTTTAAGGACAGTAACTTTAGGAATGACAAAACAATGGACCGTATTTTTCGAATTGGAAAAATAAGAACCATAACTTTAAAAAGTAACAATTTCAGGCCAAACTAACTCGATCTTGGCATGAAATTGCTACTTTTTAAAGTCATTCCTTGCCATCGTACAAGCATTAACAAATCAACAATAACTCAAAAACCAAAATAAAAAGACCATATTAATGCCATTAAACTGGGAAGCTCCAAAAATGTTCAGTACCAAACGGCATCGGTATGATATTGTCCATTTTGGGCCGAGCCCGTACAAATTTATTTTTGGGCATGTCCCAAAAGGCCTCATACCAATGGAGATAATGTCCATCCTAATAAACTTTGTAATCCTCCTATATTATTTCGATGTGGGATATTGTTTGATACATCAACAATCCTCCCATCAAACAAAGACCACCGAACCTCCCCTTAAACAACCCGCTCTATCTAGGTCCAATTTCATCAAGACTCTAGTCCATAGAAAGACCTCACCGTTTATTCGCTTCAACTCCACATCGTTTAAATGCGGGATCATGACTCTGATATCAGAGTTTGGACCCTGGATGGACCCAAATCCCCGCATTAGTATAATATTGTCCGATTTGGGCCGAGCTCGCACGGATTTATTTTTGGGCATGTCCCAAAAGGCCTCATACCAATGGAGATAGTGTCCATTCTAATAAACTTCATGATCCTCTCATATTATTTCGATGTGGGATATTGTATGATATCCTAACACTGGGTCCTATTGATGGAGAAGCACAATTTTACGGGATACTCAAATGCTAAACAAGAAAATGAAGTACTTAGTTCAGCCTCAATTTAATTTCCAGGTATTTAACTTGTGTCAAATAAGTGTCTAAAATACACGTCTCGCTGGAATCCCCAATCTATACATCGCTGGTGAAACAATGTTGTTATGGGTGGTTTCCAACAAAATAGCACAGAAATTGAACAATTCTAGTAGTTGTGGGACTAAATCATTCTAAAAAAAATAGATATGGGACAAAAACTGAGCAATTCTAGTTGTTGTGGGACTAAATAGTTCCAAAAAATAGTTATGGAACAAAAACTGAGCAATTTTATTAGTTATGAGACTAAATCGTTTTAAATAATAGTTATGGGACTATATAAACAAAAGTATTAGCAGTGTGTGGTGCACATAATACTTTGTTCATTCTTATTCTAACATATCAAAATAAAAATTAATACACTGTTAAAAATATTTTTGGTCCCGTGACTTTTATCTTTTTACAAAAATCGTCCAAAAATAGTTTAAAAAAATAATTTAGTTTCATAACTTTGTACATTGCTCAACTTACGTCCAATTTTTACAATATCGTGTGGTGTTTTGCTCATTTTAGGTCCCCATAACTCTCACCTTTAAGCAAATCGTCCAAGCCATGAGACATAAATGATGATGTTTTGCTAAAATGGGATTAGACAAAGACTTGCAAGGAAAGACAATCCAATAAAGAGAGGCATCAAGATGGAAGCAGGGGAGAGCTGGTGCATTATGTGCGAGGAGCAAACAGAGGAAAACACACCCCTTCTACTGTTCTAATGCAAATTCACTCATAGCAGTGTGGTCGAAAATTCATAATTGGCTCAAGCTGATATGGTCATGCATAACAACAAAAGACACAATTAAATGAACACATTTGTCTCCTATTCCCAACCAGTTTCACAACGCAGGTGTTAAAGTGAGCCTAATTGTTAAAGAGAAATCAAGAAATATCAAGAGAAACAGAAATCGCGAAAGAAAAATTAAAAGAAGTTAAATTGCTAGAGGTAGGAGCAACAAAAAAACGGCTGGAGCGAATGAGGAGGAAGGAAAAGAAGCACCTATAGGGTGAAATTGAAGAAATACGAAAATTAAAGGAGGAAGTAAGGGCGGATCTATATTGAGACTAGGGGTAGACGGCACGCCGAAAATTTTCTCGCCATACCATTGCCGTACCGAAATTTTCGATACCAAAAAATGTCATACCGTTGTCGTACCGAAAATTCAGCATACCGAAATTTTCGATATGTCAATATTACATAAAAATTTTCAATATACCAAAGATACGAAATATTTTCGATATACCGGAAATATTTTCGGTATACCGAAATTTTTTCAATATACCGGTATATTTTTTTTCGTAGATAATTTTCGATAAAATCGATATTTTTCGATACCGGTAAGTCAGATATCTTAGTATTTTTTTATTTCCTCCACCCCTAGTTGAGACAGGGCATGACAAATGCCTTGCACATGCCTTGCCTCAATTTTTTTTAAATTATTATATATATCTTTATTTTTTAAATTTTAAATATAATTTTTGAAATTAATAAACACAAATTAATACAGTATTAAGATAGGATATTTTATTTTCAACTCAACCAATTTAGGCTCCAACTTAGGGGTGAAAACGGATTGAATACGGACGGATAGTGCTTATACCGTATCCTAAACCATATTTTTTTCTCGAATTCGGAGTCGGATATTTTAAAAGCCGGATTCGGATATTTTTCGAATATTCGATATAACGGATCTGGGGGCGGATATCGGACGAATCCGGGCCGGATTCGAATAACTATAATCGCCTAATCGGATAATATGAAAACTAAAAACTATATCATTCCTAACCATCACCACTCCAGCACAACATAACGTCTAAGAAGACATATATAATATTATACCCAAGCATGAATAAAGCAATCAACACTAAATATTGTGTTGCGTAGAAAAGAAGAACGTGTTTCATGTGTGTCAAAGATTGTTTGCTACATCATATTTTTTCCTTGAAACCCCAAATATGTTTATATAGAAATCTTTAATTTAAGATTTTTACTAAAAAATTAAAATAATCGAGAATTTTTTGAAAAAAATATATCTCAAAATTAAAGGTCAACCGATCATTCTATAAAGCCCGAAATGATCTAATTTCCAAAAAATGTACAACCACCAAGATATATAATCTCTGACTAAAAAAGATGGAATAAATACAATTCCCTACGCCAAGTACAAGGATATTTTATTTTCAGACTCAAAGAGATTTACCAATTTAGGGACTCCAATCAATTGAATTATCAAGCCCATTTATCTTTTTCTCAAAACCTCACCTCATCATCGGGGTTCGATCCCCAAATAATTTGTTTGCTCATATTTAGTGGATAAAGCTTCAAACCAATAAACAAAAAAGAGGACGATTCGACGATGGGGGGCTAGCCAATTCAATCTTGAAAAAAAGTTATTTTAAGGAATGAAGGATTTATCAATTGAATTTGTTTTAATAAAATTTTTAAAAAAAAATGGATATCCGGATAATATATCCTGATAATATCCGATAAAATATTTGAATTAAATATTATTTTTCCGATTCATATCCAAATCAACTATCCATTGAATTCCGATACCATACCAATTTTTATACTTATTATCGATCACCCCTCCAACTGCTATTATTATAAGCCCATTTATCTTTTGCTCAAGTTCATAATTTGTCTGCTCATATGTTGGATAAAGCTCGTCTCAATAAACAAAAAATTCAATCTTGATGGTTATTATATAAAATTTTGATTTAATTTTAATGCAATAGTGGTGATAGATCATATCTGATTAAAATTATTTTCATATGATGTTATTGTATACTATTATTCACCCATAACTATTGAATTCATATGATTTTTGCATCCATATAATATGTATCATCATTTGCTAAATTTGAAGAAATAATTTTTTTTACATTTAGCACTATTAAGTTAATGTTTAATTCATATGATATGTACAGACTACAGACACACATTTTTTTTATATTTGTGCCTTGGCAGGACAAAAGTTCTACGTCAGCCCCTGGGAGGAAGGATCCAAATTAAAGACTCAAATTGGGCCCGGATCCTTGTGACTTGGCCGAACAAAAGTTCTACATCCACCCCTGGGAGGAAGGATCCGAATTAAAGACTCAAATTGGGCCCGGATCCAATTGCACAGATTTTAAATCACACAAGAATTTGCCTAATTATATCATTATTTTGCTTAAGATAGCAAATTATAAAAAAATAATTTCAAAATAGGAAATATGAAATATGAAAAAGTCGATGAAAATATGTAGAGATGGTTTTTAAGTTTACTTATCAACTAGATTGAAAAATTAATAACTAAAAACACCATAAATTATTCTTCCTAAATAGGAATTAATAAGATTAGAAGAAATAATTTTAGAGCATTAACTACATTACATCTATCCTACAAATTCAACCAAATCACAACATATGTATCTATATATATCCTACAAAACAACACCTTACAAAACCTAATATACAACGGACACCTAAACAAAACGAACATCCTACCTTGGGAGATAGGATTTTAATAACTTGTTACAAACACTTCTCTTCAAAAAAAAAAAAAAAAAATTATGGTTTTATAAATTTTAACTATTAAGAAATTAAATTGCCACTTTAGGTGCGGCGATGAACAAAAAATCAAAATTTCAAACCGAATTAATGCTATTCCATTAATTATCTTATAACTACTATCTTTTGGTTGGGAAAATTTGACATTTTCGACTTTCTAATCGTTTGAATCAAAATTGTCCAAATCAACCGAAATTCTGAGACAAAAATTTCTAAACCCTTATCTCCAGGTCTTTTTCAGTTCCCTTGTGTTAGGTTCCACTAAATTCGATTCAACTATACCCGAGCAAAACAGCAGAGCCAGCCCTTGTTGCTTTCGAAATGGATGTCGATCAGCAAAACCGCCAAGTCGAAAATCTAGAGACAGACAATTGACGCAACAGACAAGTTGAACCAAGATTCTGGTCATCTACTCCCCTCAAAATGCAAGGTAAAATAGCTATCATTCTGAACTGTTTTCGACCAAAGAACCAAGTAGACCACATCCCGTAATCTAATGGCAGCCAACATATCTGCTCTTAGAGTACCCATCTCTAAAACAGCTCTTCCTCCCATTCAGGAATCAATGCCTGCAAAACAGACACTGACAAGTAAAACCTAGCTACTGAGAAACAACAAAGAGAGGAGAAACATCACCGAGTTCTGTTTCCCACCAGTTTGAGCCCCCTGTCCGAGAGGATAATGAACCTGGTAAGGATACTAATGCAGATTTCAAACTTTAGCTCTTAAATCAAAGAACGAAATACATGTAAGATGTAACTGTTGATTCAGACAACTCATTACCAGCTGATCCATTAATAACCCCCAAAGCATTTCCCAAGTAGTTCATTTCACAGTTAAGGTGCAGATTATAGAAAAAGGAATAATAACAAAAGTGCACGATCTAACATCAAACACCCACTTCATCCCTAGAAACAGAAAAGACAGTAAGAACAGAAACTGAAACATTGGACAGGACACAACAACGGGATGAGAGCAAGACGAGCATTCTATTAAAATAATTTCTAATGCACAAGGACCTTTTCAGAGGAATTTCCTCCAGACCCATCTCAAATTCTGTGCACTAGTAACCTCCAGCAACTGGACCTGAGCAGCCGAATAAGTTTTCCAATTCCGTCCCCTGACGGGTAAACAGAGGAAATTATCAATTTAAGCAAATCACACTATCCAATAATACCCCTCAGATTTAATACATATAGCTAAAACAACATCATTACACATTGTACTTTACCAAACAGTATGAAAGAGGAGATGCTGCACTATCAAAAGGCAGATACTCTACCTGCAGTAAAAACTTGGAGGGATAATTTGTAACAAATTTAATCATTAAAATAATAAAGCACAACCATCAATATAAAATCCTAAAATTGAAAAGTTCATTACAAACACTCCACATTCAAAGTCTTTAACATAAACCTAACCAACATTCACACAATAAAGACACAGAATAAAATGGTACAAGCACTAGAAGAAAAACAACATAGCCTAACCGAGCTTCCCAAGACGAGAAAAGAAAAAATATATAATGCAGTTCCTTATCCTTGTTATAGACCAAGGGACAGCAATTTAAGAACTACATGCCAAAGTACTTACGAATCAAGAAAACTCTAAGATGAGAAACTCAAGAGAGAATTGACATTAACAAGAGGTAATAACTGTGAACATTTCAAGGCCAGTGTTGTTATCCGCACAAAAACTAACCTCCGTAACTCCATCACACCTTAATTTTCCACACTCTCTTCTAAGACCATGTTATCCTTTGCTACTTCACCCTCTGGTACACTAACATCTCCTGCAACCACATACTTATCAGATTCAGCATCAACATTATCTCCTATCTCAACCTCCATACCCACATTATTATTATTATTATTAGCCTTTTCCGCAATTCTTTCTTCAGGCTTATTAGCCTCAATGGACTCATCTGCATCTTTAATAGTTTTATTAGCTACATTGATTATATTTTCCTCCGCGTTCTCTAATTTCCCCTGCACATGTAATTCAACAACTTTCTCTACGGTTTCTGCTGCTTCAGAACCATCAGAAATATGAGCATAACTGCCTTTTCCCTTAACATCACTTCTACCTTCCTCATTGTTCTCACCATTGGAATCCTCGTTATTGTCCTCCATCAAATGAGTTTCCTCACCGCGACTATCACTTTCATTTTCCGACTCATTCTCAACAACTTCCTCGTTCGTATCCTCTTCTTGGTTTCTACTTCTTTCTAAACAAAGCAGCCTCCTCCTAAGATCCCCCAACTCCCTCTCCATTAAAAACAACCTTTCTTTCAGAATCAGGTTCTCCTCTTCCAGCTGTGCAATATGAGTATCCTGATCATCAACCCGATTCTCCAACACATTCTGATACTCCATTCCGATGCTATTTGGATCATAAATCATCTCAAACCTGCTCAAATCATGATCCAACCTCCTCTCAACCTCAACATGCTCCTCAACATCACTCTCGCTCGACCCATCTTCTTCTTCTTCCTCCTCATGACCAGGGGACCTCAGCCTTATCAACCCCTTCATCGACCCGTACCCATCCACACCCCACTCTTCTTTAGCCATGTCCCCCAAGACTTCACCAGAAGGGGACAAGATTGGCGTTGGCAAAACCGCGGGAGTTACAGGGTACGGAGAAACCAATGGAGCTATCCCACCACTTTTCTTTGCTCTAATTATAAACGAAGTGGTGTTCCTCGGTGCATACGGAGCAGACCTACCATTATTCCCACTATTACCACTCATATTCATGTTCATGCTATTCATGTTCTTATTATTGAACTTCCTTTTCTGGAAGAATTTCCCAGTCTTCAACCGATTCTGATGCTGCAATTCATTCAGAGTCGGAGGATTGTAGCTATTAAAATTCAAATTCCCACCACCGCTGCTACCACCAACTACGTTAACACCTCCAGTTGCACCACTACTAATCAATGGCTTATGCTGTTCAGTCCTCCTCTTGTCATTCGGCTTATTCACCCGCTTGCCTTTCCAATTGTTCCTTGGAGCTAACGACTTATTAAAAGAAGAGGATGGCTGTTTCATGGAGACGGGATTCAGATTAGGGTTCTGAAACTGCTGCGGCTGAGTCCAGATCCCATAGCTATGATTCATCTGAACCATCTGTGACCGAAAATCAATGAAATTATTTAGATGTGAAATCGGAGGACGATGATGGATGAAGGGTTTAAACTGGTCGAATTCGATTACCTGCGGCTGAGGCTGCTGCGGCGGCGGGTGCGGCATCATTTGATTCATGTTCATTAAATTCTGATTCCTGTTCATGATTTGTTGCTGTTGCTGGTTCATCATCGAAACTTGCTCGTTCATTTCAACGACCTAGACGATCAAATAAAAACTTGAAAAACAATCACCAAAACTAAGGACGAGATTAAAAATTAAAAAATCACACAAATTTGCAATCGAGAATTAGGAACCGGATCAGAAAAATCTCCTGATTCGACCGAACCGAACGTTATGTTCAAATTTCCCAATCCAAGGGTAAAAGAAAACCCTAAAACAGAGACAAAACGAAATTGCAAACCCCCGAAAACAAGGAAACTGACATAAACTGACGATCTTCCAGATTTTATCTTCTCTCAAATTGATAACCAAAATTAAAAGTCGCAGATGTGATTTATTGATAATTGTTACGAATTGTTTGTAGCTCCAGAAATTTTAAGCTTCACGTTTGCAATTTTGTGAAATTTGGGGATTGGGGGTAATGGAGAAACGCAAGCCGGGGTTTATATAGTAGGAATCAGGGTATATCTGACGGTGACGAGCCCACTTCAATTCAACGGCGAAGATGGAAACACATGTCAATCAAGCATGGTAAGTAAAGGAATATGAGTCGGTTTGGAATTTTGCCATTAAGACGTTAGTTAATACCCACAAAATCCATTTATTTATTTATACACTTATTTATATGTTTGTATTAACAAGTGTTTTTTTAAATGAGTTCATATCAATATTTTATTTTTTGTCAGCAAAAATGGTATTATTAATAACGTAAAATGAGTATAAAACACCCCTGTATGTTTGTATTAACAAGTGTTTTTTTAAATGAGTTCATATCAATATTTTTAGAGGCATTCAAATTCTTGAACGATATCTATGCATCAGATGCACTGTGTATTTTTTAATAATGTATTTTAAAATTTTATAAATTTATAGAATTGAAATTTACAATTTATTATATTAAAAAGTGTTATCTATATTTTACAAATAAATCATAAATTTCAATGCAACAAATATATATTATGGAGTCATTGAGTGCACAATGTATCTCATATATACAAGACTTAAGAGAGTTAAATTGTATATTTAGTTTGATTACTTTTATTTAGATTTGAATCCGGTTATTTATTTTTTTTAAAGATGATCAGAATTTAGTACAGTAATATTTCAGCTTTGATAATATAAAGTTGAAAAAATCAATTGAATTTAGTATACATAAAAAAAATCATAATTTTATTTTTATTTAAATTCATATAGTTACAAGAATTATAATGCAAAATTAAATTTATGTCATTTTATTTTATCAATGAATTTATGTCATTTTATTTAATTCAAATAAAAATGTACTATATTTTTTAGAAGTTGCTAAGTTATTAGATAAAAAAAGTTTCTATAATTAGGTTATCTAAACGACCGTTACACAATCCCATGTGGAAGGAATTTTAGATGACAAATACTCATATGAGACGGGTATAATTTAGAACAAATTACCCTCACTCCTCCTAAAGTGTTAAAAATTAATGTCCAATTTATGTTCCGTTTCATCGTGAGACCGTCACATGTAAGTGCGCCTCATTTTAGATTTAGTGTATACAATAATTTATTTGTTTACCATTTTAATTGGAAGCTTAAAATGGTCAATTTGAATGGATGGATTATGGTATGTGGAAGGGATTATGGATATATATTGTATATAATAATGATTTATTATGGTAACCATTTTAATTGGAAGCACATTTAGAAAAAAAATGTAAAATTAAAAGGCTGATAAACATTACGAAATACAGTAAAATCTCGTTAAATTAATACTCGATAAATTAATAACCTCACTAAAACTAATAATTTGTCCGGTCCCAAGTTGGAACCAGTACAAATTTGGGACCCAATCAATAAAATTATAAGATAATAATTTTTTTTTGAGATCCCAAATGTATATATATTGGTCCCATAAAAACTATAAATTAATAATTATTATAAAATAATCCATATACATATATATGATGCACTTGAATATTCTTAAGACAACTTAGTAAAATAAGAATCTCATCAGAACTTTGCTTTTTCTTGAACTTCAAATCTATGTTGATCTCATCTTTAAATCTCCTTACTGCACCCAATAGTTTGTATTCATGGAATTCTAATTTTCATCAATAAATATGCATGTATACTTAAAGTTATTCAAAGAATTTTGAACTTTAAAGGTCAACTGTGCATATACGTTAAAACCTCTTTAAATTAATAAATTATTAATTTATCGATATAATAATATCTCTATAAATTAATAAAATTCTCCGTCTCAAAATTATTAATTTATAGAGGTTTTACTGTAGATGGGCCGTGTTGTGAGTACACCATGAAATTGGACCTGATGACATAAGAGAAAACATAAATTTAAAGGTTGGATCAATTTACACATAGATTTAAATTTTATATGTTTAAAAAGTTAAAATTATGTTACAAATTTTTGAAGGTAGATGTTCTGTGCATTCAGTTGTACCAAATAATTATTTGGTCCAAGTGCAAGAGCTCAACATGCGCGGCATCGCCATCTCCATAACCATGCCGATAATGTTAGGATTTAAACTGCTATTATGGAGAAATTGAGAGTACACGAAATTAAATAATAAAGATTTGATTACCTAATTCGTCAGTAATGACTACGTCTGAGGCCATGGACGGATTTACGAAAGGGTTGCACCGGGCTCCAGCCCAGTGCAAACCCCCACTAATTTGTTATATATTTATGTGTAATATGTGAATAAAATTCAATATATAAATTTAAATTCAACCTAATATTATTTCGTACTCATATTTAATTTGCAATCCCCAATTAAAAATTAAATTTCATCCCCACACTCTATGTTCGTTATTGAATTAAGATACAATATGTGACTTTGGCTTAATATAATTTTATTTTCCTAATTCTTCCGTGTCCTTTTTTTTTCTTTTCCTTTATCAAAACTTAATTAAAACATTGAAATTCAAGAATTTAATCCACAACAAGATTTTACTTTATTGTAATTTTGGATGTTTTTTCTTGAGGCAAACCTCACATCCAAACATTTAGAGTACAATCATCTGAATATAATTTTTTATTTATTTAATATTTTAATTTATTTAACTTGTTCAATATTAAACATGTACATTACTCTCAATATTTATCCTTTTTATGAAGAATGTGTATGAGTAATTGATTTTTCATTTGTTATATATTGTGATAATTGTTATTCATTATTGTTTGGTCACTTTAATATTAGAAAAAAAATGTATTAAAATATTAATATGAGTTAAATTAGATATTCTTTTTAATTGATTAATATTTCTTTGAATGATTAAATACAAATATTGAGAATATAAGTTGTATGATTTTATTTTACTTTATTAATAGAAAAGGAATGTATTTTACAAATGAACACCAATCTTTTAAAATATATTTTATTAAAAATATAGATAAATTCATATTTAACTACTAATAAATTTTATGTTTTGAAGACTCATACCTAAATTAATATATTAAAAAAATGTTATAAGTAAATAAAAAAAATTAATTCAACAAAGCTTCAAATTTTTTCAACCTACCCCACTATTAAATCATGGATCTGTCCCTGTCTGGGGGCATAATTGTAGTTTAAATCCTAACAGATGAAATAGCTCGGCATCCCAATGCGAAGGAAAGTTAATAGTTAGCCATCAAAATGAAAACTGAAGGTTCGTCTAAGGACGAGCTCGACAGGTTTATCAAAACAATTGTCCCTCCGCAAGTTTCTTAATTAGTCGATTTGCTCGCCGTCCCATCAGATAAATTGATATTGAACAGAGACAGCTCGATCAAGGCAGTTCGTGGTCCCAATCAAGTCGTGCTTGTCCAACGGTCTCTTGATTAGAAGATCTTCCTCAAAATGGAAGAAATCCCTCAGAATGACGAATTGACATATGTAGATGGCTACAAAAGGCAAAGGTCGGAGCTGGCAAATGAAGATATCAATCCCATTGTTAATTTGGCTAATAACACATCCGAATTAACCCGAACTTTCTTTTTCGAATGGTATTGTCATGCATACAAAGTGTCACTATTTTTTTTAAAAAAAAACTTGAATTTTAAATAGTGATAATTCATGTGCACAATATTGATATTGTGTATGCACACCAAAGACGCTTTAAATGCACATACAATACTAGTTGAAAAAGAACGTGAACTAGGTTCACATAAGTTTTTACCATTCTCTGAAGATAATATTGTTAACATGCCTTTGGTCTATTGTGGAAGTCTATAGTAACAAAATTTGAAGTATTTCTGAAGTTGTTCATGTTTGTGTACTGTTCGTCTATTATTTTAAACTTGGGCTCCGTTTAATTTGATTATTAATTTGTACAGACATTTTATACATAAAATATTTATGGGCTAAGATTAATTAGGACTTTATTATATGGGTGTTTGGTATATATTTAGACCCCCATGATTATTTTTATGGGTGTTTGATAGGGAGTAATCCAAGTGGTATAACTTAAATTCTTGTTTGATAGGATATACTCCCTCCGTCCCAAATTTGATTTCCACATTTTCATTTTTTGGCGTTTCATACTTGATTTTTACTCTCCTTAAATGGAAATATTTACTTTATCATTTTATCACATAAAATATTAATAAATAACTCCATTTAACCCCAATTACCCATCACTTTATCACATAAAATACTAATAAACAACTCTTTATACCCCAACACTTTATCACTTTATCACATAAATACTAATAAACAACTCTTTCTACCCCAACACTTTATCACTTTTTCTTAAAACTCGAGCACATAGTAAATATGAAATCAACTATGGGACGAAGGGAGTATAAAACATAAGATAATATAAAAATAAGAGTTTGAATCACAAATGACCCCATAACTTTGACCTCAAATAGATTTAGTCCGAATAACTTTGACAATATCAATTTTAGTCCCAAATCGGCCGAAACAACGTCATTTTGCCATTTTTATTTGGGACTTTCTGGCGGATGTTGTGATTTGACTACCACGTGTACTATCACGTATATTTTAAAGTATGTTTGACTAATTCTTGTCGACAATTTTGTTTTAATTTTAAAATTAAAATTTTAATTATATATGCCTGAAATTTCAGATCACTACAAAAAAAAATATAGATTTTGACACACGTAAAAGTGATATAATAGAACACCTATCATAACACTTCATCTATTCTCACATTGATTTTTTGTGTGGTCTATGCTTGTGTGAAGTTAGGGTACATGGATTTAACACACCGAAAATTGTTAAGATTGATTATATTTTAACGCATCTTAAGATGTTATAATTGATTAGATATTGACACACTCAAAAGTGTTAAGATAGATCCCCTATTTACAATTTAAAAGTGTTAATATTGGTTGGATATAAACACATTAAAAAGTGTTAAGATTGGTTGGATATTAACACACTTTTAATGTTAAGATAGGTTGGATATTAATACACTTTTAGTGTTATAATAGATTGGATTTTAACACACTAAAAGGTGTTAAAATAGATTGGGTATTAACACACTACAAAATGTTAAGATAAGTTCAATATTGACACACTTTTTAGAGTTAAGATAGTTTTAATATTAACACATTAAAAATTGTGTTGAAATATTAGATATTAACACACTTAAATATATTAAGAAATGTTCTATATTAACACACATAAATGTGTCAATATAGATTGAATATAAACACGCTTAATATTGTTAAGATATATTGATTTTAATTACACTTTTCTATGTGCTTAAAATTAATTGATGAATTAATTTAATATAATTAATATTATTTTTTCTTGAACATGAATGACTTTAAATATGAAAATATATTAACAAAATTATATAATAGGAAATATGCATATTTCAACATGTAGAAAATCAAGTACTCGTGAACATTAAATATCAAATGTACAATGAAGCAGTAAATAGTAAATACAATCAAATTTGCTTCTTTAAAACTAGTTAAGGAAGGCTATAAGGCAATGTTGAACCTTGAGGCTGCTGTGAAATAATTTTTTGTTGTTGTGACTTTATCTTAGCCATTTGATTTTTCAGTTAAAAAATTTATGTTTGTTGCTCCAACACTTTACGTTTGTACGAGTTGCGGCCTGGAATCTCCCCCCATACATCTAATGCAAAAACAACGCCAAACATACGAACATAGCCTAGTTTGTCTAAGCCAGTTACTTGAGCAAATATGTCCTTCGGGCCAACAAAATCATTAGAGCCTTCAGGGAGTTGATTCGTCAGTTCTTTCATCGATTCCTATAAAGTGTCAAGCAGTACGATCTTTTAGAGTATTTTCACAAGACAATGTAGGATAAATACTTAATATACATAAATATATACATAATAAACATATACTACCTCCGTTCCAGATCAATTTTCACAGTTGACTTTTACACGCATTTTTGCGAGTGATTTTGTATTAGTAATTAAAATGATAAAGTGACTTTTAAGGAGGGGTATGATAAATGAGCCCCTCATCTATCATACCACTCCTTAAAAGTCACTTTATCATTTCAATTGCTAATACAAAATTTGCTAGCAAAAACGCATGTAAAAGTCAACTATGAAAACTGATTTGGGACGGAGGGAGTATAAAATATTTAGATTATTTTGATATAAACTTACCAAATACTTGTCAACTTCACTAGAGGGGGATTCATTAGCAGGAGTATAACACACTTCAAATATTTTAGAAGGTAATTGGGCATGACCTTTTTGCTTGATCTGAGAATAAATTTATTTGTTGTAAATTATGTAGGACAAAAATTATTTATAACTAGAGAAAAAATCTATAAATCAATCAAATAGCAAAGAAAGTAAATTTTCTTGATGAGCGAAAATTGTCTTCTACGTAATTGGAGATATACTGAATTACATGTGAACATGAAATTAAGTTGGAGTTGAACAAAAATTCTGAACTCTATGATTTTGTTACCAAGAATTAATCAAGGAAGAGTGTATAATTATTGCACCTTTTTTTTTAATAAAGCAAAATATATTAAAAGCAGACATAGGAAATGCCTAGATGTTACAAGTTCAAATTAAAACAAGGCTAAACAAGATTACATCAGACATAATTTAGGTTCACTCAACCAATCACTATATGCATAAATTGAAGAAATACAATTTTTAGTACCTAACCAGAGCCACATAAAAATTTTGATTCTCATGACAGTTTCAATCATTGGAATAAAGTAGTGCGCATAACTTAGAAAAACATAAACAAGATAGGAAAAAAGCAGCAACAATCTCATGTTTCATTGCCTAAAGTAAAAAATGTGCCCTCTGTTCAACAATAAACAAACTCCACACTCACTTCTCACAAAAAATCTATAACAAAAATACACATTCCATTTCTCATCTCTTAAGACGTTGAATGCTTAACTAGCCAATTAATCACTTGGTCATGTTGGTAGAGTTCTTGCAAGAGATCATAAGGAAGCATACCTCCATATATTTGATTGGTTTTAAACCCATTTGATCAGTCAATGCTTGCTTGGACGGGGTGTGAGACTTGTCAATCTTGTTTCTCAAAACCAGAACAAAAACATTGGAAAATTCGGGGAACTGATAGTCTAACCTGCAGTCAATTGGAATCAAACGAACAATGTTGGTCCCGGTGCAAACGAGTCTTACACGTGTATGGGGAGGAATACACATGTTCAATATTTTTTAAAACTTTTCTTTTACTGAGGTCAGCTTGGGTCAGGTTATCCTGATGATTTGGTCCCCGAAGCCGCACGATCGCTCTGAGTCAAAAGTCTCTTGAGACAGTGATCTGAAAATACTTTCAAAAACCTCAAATAATCCCAACCGAGTCCGAGTTTTCAGAGATCCCGAGTTGCTTGGATCGATAACTAACTTCTTGAACCCTCGGAAGAGTAAGTTCGGTTTTGGTAACTATATGTTCTAGCTTACTCGGATGTCTTGGAATGGTTGGCCCTTAGTTTATACTCGTTTTAAGCTTTTGTTTGAAAACCTTCCTTTAATGGAATAGTGATTAGGCTGTGATTCAATTATTTGCAACTTTCAGTGGATTGATTCCAACTGAATATCAGTGAAAAATATGCTTTTAGATTTAAATCAATGCAACAGTTAAGCACAAATAAAAAAGCAATAAACAACACAACAATTTATAGTGGTTCGGAGACTCAAGCTCCTCGTCCACTCTCTCGATCCTCGAGAAAATTCACTAATCACTTCACGAGCTTTACGACTACCTCGCGTAGTTTACTTACTCAACTTCGCCCTATGAGCTTTACACTACTCCACGTAGTTTACTTACTCAACCCGACATTGAGCTTTCTCGACTACCTCTCAGTAGTTTACTTACTCAAACACAAACAAGTTTTCGGACTACCTCTAGTTTTTACTAACTTCACCTCTAGAGCTTTTAGCTTACTACTTCACCTCTAGTTTACTAACTCTTTTACTAACTCTTCTCACCAACAATCACACTCAAACTACCTTCTAAAGGGTTTGGGGTTTCTTGGTTGGTTTCAACTAGGATGAGATATCCTTTACAATGAAGTATAATGCAAAGGCTAGGATATCTCGACTAAGCTTTTGGATATATCTTATCAAGCTAGACTTAGTATAGTGAGCTCTCTTCGATTTAAAAAGCACTTGGGAAATTCTAAGTTTTTTTTGAGTGCTTTTAACTTTTGATAATAATAAGTTTGAGCTCTTGAGTTGCTTACAAATTTCCCGTAACCTTACAATGTAGAGGGTCACAAGTATTTATAGGCATACACCAAGGTCACTCTTGAAAAACTATCCGTTGGAGGAGATACACCGTGAGTTTCTCTTTTTATGGTGTGTGAGGAACGGCTATATTTAGGGTTTGAAATTCCCTAACACGTTTTAGGCAATAGCCTTTCATGTAGTCGGTCTTCACTTTTTGCGATGCAGAACTTTGTACTTGACATCTTTTTTCAAATGACACATCATTTGTCGATTATCGATATAGTGGTCGTGTTGTCTTCCTCTTTTTGACTTTTGTCTCGATTAAAGGTAGACACCTTCAACGGCTCTTTTGGTTTACAAACTCCGAGTTGATATAACCTTAACAACACTCGACTTAGTTCCTTTTATGCGCATTTGAATGTCTTGGCAAATATCTATTTTTCTAAGGAATCGCGATCTTCTCGATTGTGTATTCTTGAGATAGATATTCTCGGTGCCTCGGAACATTGAGTTTATCTTGAGCATTCAATACATTCTTGAGATTCTTGATAATTCTTTGTGCCTTGATATTCTTGATCTTGATTCTTGATCTTGATTTTCTTCGTCTTGAGTCTTCTAAGTCTTGAGGGTCTTCGAGTCTTGGCGTCTTGAGTCTTGGCGTCTTACGAGTCTTCACATATATCTTGGTGATATCTTTGAGTCTTCATCTTTGAGTCTTGATTCCTCGGTTTCATCTTGAGTCTTGATATCTCAATTTCTGCCACACCGAGTCTTGATATCTCGATTTCATCTTGAGTCTTGATATCTCGATTTCATCTTGAGTCTTGAAAACTTTAGTTTCATCTTTGAACTTCGGTTTCTTCGAAAAACTTCTTGAGTTCTTGAAATCTTGAGATCTAACTTTGATCTATATCTCTGTGACTATACATTTTGCGAGATACCATCCTGAATACTCTAAAACTGAATCCTGACTCAACTATCAAGATTATCCTGAACATGTCATACTCAGGGGTTTTGGGATCTAATCAAAATCATATATCTTTATTAAATTCATCTCCCAACAATTTTCCCCTTTTTGATGATGCCAAAACCTATCTTGTTACAACCATACAACCTAAACTCAGGTTTCAGTTTATCCTATTACAAGATTGGTTATGTCTCCAATAATTTCCTGAACAGAGAATCTCCCAAAAATTTCTTAAGCAGAGAATTTCCAACAATTAATCATACAACAATTTCTTCAGTAATGAATCTCTCAAAGGATTCATCACCAAATACTTAATAAACAATTTCCCCCATAAACAATTAATTCAGAGACATCATTCAGCATATCAAAAGTAAAAGACATGTAAATAAGATAATGAGATATTATCTTTTGAGCATAAATGATAAATTTTCATTGATGATGAGTAGACTGTTACAGGTTACAATGAAACTTATTAGAACAAAATCAAAAAGACAAAAAAAATCATAAAAGATTACATGAATCTTCTGAGTCTTCATCTTATGTTCTTCAGTTCAGCTCTTCAGTTTGGTTCTTCAGCTCTGCTCTTCAATCTCATCAGCAGGGACTTCTAGGTCGAATATTCCGTAATATCTCTTCTTCAGTGCATCTCTTTCTTTGATGATATCCGGACTGTTCCTCGTCGAGACCTAATCATGCAAAGATATTGAGATATTTCTGAGAAATGGCTTTCTCATTCACCACGACCATTCTTGAGCATAGGAGGAGGGTACATATGGACCGGGGGGAGGTTATCTGGACCTTTGCTTCATCCTCAAGATTTATCCAACTCTGAAGGTACTTCGGATAGAAGGTTAGGAGATAATCAATGAAAGCCTCATTCGGATCTGAGCTCTCCCCTCTCCACTCTCTGAGCACATCATAGTAGAACCAGAAGGTTCTCTTGATTTCTTCTCACGCATCGTTGAACTGGACAGGCATCCACTTGTCAACGTCGCGCCCATTTCGCGGCTTTAGTGCTCCCTTTCCTCTTGCTTGCGAACCTTCTGAACCCACTCCTTATTTTTTGCTCTTCTTCAGCTTTCTTTCTGATCACTGGTACACCAAAAATGTATTTTTCTTCGCTTGTTCAATCTGGAGTGTTTTCAGAGTGCTTCTTGTGTTGAAGACTTTCTTCTTAGGCTCAGACTCAGAATCTTCAGTACCCAATATTAGCTTCCTCTGAACTGGCTTAGAAGCCTTAGCACGCTTGCTCTCAGGTTCAACAATGCCCAAGGCTTTCATCTTCATAGGCAATTCAGCAGCAGCCTGGCTTGTTCCAACCTTAGCTCTATCACTCAGTTTCTCTCTCACAATTTCAAGCATGGTTTCCTTAGAAACCTGAGTGTAGATCGGCTTCTCCACCTTACTGAACTTCAGCTTCTCAGTAGCTTCGACATCCTTCAAGGCTTTAGATAGGTTATTCATTTCAGCTTCCTTTTGCGCCTTTTTCTCCAAAGTATGTGCCAATAACTTCCTGAGGTCTTCACCTGGCCTTTCCCCCTTCTTGGCACCGTAATTTGGAAGGAGTCTGGAGAGTGTTGTGTCCATATGGTATTGCTCTTTGCTTACATAGCGCACCTCTCCTGCTAACTGATCATGTTCATCTTCTAGCCTCCTGAGGTGGTTCTTTGCCACAGAGAATTCTTCCGAAAGATGGGCAAACTGGCCAGAGAGAGCATCTTTAAACATCTCTGTCATCTTGGTCATGAACATTGAGCTCATTTCCTCAACAGCAGACTTGATCAGCACTTCGTTCTTCTCTGCCAATTTCACCTCTAGAAACTCAGTTCTCTCCTGGTGCTTCTGTTTAAGTTCAGCACTCAGCTCAGCCTTGACTCCCTCCAGCTTCTCATTCAGCTTGTCTTCCATGGAGGTCATCTTTGAGGTCAGAGTGTCTTGAATTTGCACCAGTTCTGAAGATGAACTCAGATTCTCCATCTTCTGAGCTTGGCTGACCATTGTCTCTTCCATCTGAGTGATCTTGTTCAGCATTGGCTCAACCTTCTCGAGCTTCTCCACTATGAGAGTGAGGTCGATCTCAGGAACATTTTGCACCTTCTGTGCTGATTGATCATCTGGGGTTCGAGACCTGACCCGAGGGTCGGTCTGCTTTGAGCATCGGCTTCATCTGAGCTCCGATCTCTAATTGAGCCTCGGTCATACATCGAGACAATTCGAGTTAAAGATAGAACTTTTCAAAGAACTTTGGCATAATTGTTAATAGTGCAAAAAGGTACCAAAAGTCTTAACCGATCGAGGTTGAATGATTCGGAGTTGATCGGCCTGAAGTTTCCTTCTCCATCCGAGGCCGATCCTCGGCATCTCCTATTGGTCCCCATCTTGAGATTTGTCTCTCTGTTGCTAGGGGTACCAACCCGGTAGCTCTCCTCTAAGCCATCTTCTTGAACTAGCTCATCAAAATCGGAAATTTTCATCCCGAGCTTTGTCTTTTCGAATCCCGAGAATTGATGAGGAAAAAGTCTCCTCGTTCCACCCGTCTTCCCCTCTGAATGCAAAGAATGTTAAGCATCTCCTAAGAGTCTAATTGATGATGAAAACCGTCGACCTTAATCTGAAGAAGATATCTTGTAGATCGGGGGTATGAAATTTGAGCTCGGGATAGCGGTCAAGGATGAACCGTTCCCCCTTGCTCCTCCACTCGGTTTCTTCAACTTCGCCCTTCTTCAATCTCGGGCTTTACGGTTCGATCGAAGCATCGGTGAATGATCAAGAAGTAGATCACTCAGGAGCTCATCAATAACAATACTGCTCCCCGAGTCTTAGCGACATCCCCGAATGTTGTGCGGTCGGGTTCTCGGTTTGCATCTGAGTAGGTTCGGAGCTTTGGTAGCACGTCCTCGGATTGACTCGAGTTGGCTCTCTTGTCTGCGGCCGGTACATCTTTGGTAGGAATTTAAGGTCTCGAGCTCCTTTAAAAATTTCGAGAGAAATTTTATCTCGAATCGGCGATGTCTCAAGCACCTCGAAGAAGACACCGCTCCTCGATCTTGTCTGTGCCTTAGAGATAACTGAGCCAAGACTTCCAATGGCGATTTTTGAGCGGTTTGGCTCTCAGGTTGAATCTCTTCAGAATCACTTGCCATCTTCATCGGTGAGAACCACCATTCTTTTGCGCTTGGGAGCGAGGGTTTTCTTCTTTAATTTCTCACCTGCTTTTTTCTTGGCCTCCAACAAAACCTTCCCCCTTTTTCAAATTGGGTTTCTTCAGCTGCGCAAAGGTGATTCTGCTTTCTTTTTTTTTTTCCCCGATGGCCCTTTCTTCACAAAGAATGGGCTTGAAAAGCACCTTGGACTTAGGGAATGGGGTCGAATTGGCGAAGATATCCTCCTCCTATCTGCACATCTCCAAAATAAATGTTATTTTGGTGGCATGGTGGATCTTGCCTTTGATCGAGATAGCCCATCAACCTGTTTTATGACCTTGGCTTGCTCACTCACCATCCGAATCAAGAATAAAGCTAGTTGAAGTCGGTGGTGGGTGAAGCCTCGATCACCGCCATTAATCGAGCTTTGGGGTACTAATCACTCAAAACTCCCGAATTACTCATGATGCATTTGCTCACAATATCCAACAAAACTCTATATTGTGGCTTCAAATGCCTCTTATGCAAGATGTAGCCTCAAATTTTACAGATTCTCGGCAATCCTATCTAAATACTCCCTTTCTCTACCCAACATATACACAACAGGATCCTCTCCTCTATCACAAAGCTCAAAAATATTGTTTAAATTTTTCGAAATTATATACAATTCCCTTTCAAAGTCGATGTATTTAGACGAATGTTCTAAATGTGATACAGTAATCTCGGAATGTATACCATCCTCTTCATCTATCTTCAGATTACAGATGAACTCGATTACCTTTTTCGCGTATTCTTGGTCTGGTCTACTTGCGACGAGATTGGTGAGCTTGGCCAAACGGATCAAATGGAGAGCCTCCTCTTCTGGTTTAGAGTTGGTTGTGCTATCGAGCAAGACAACGAATTCGTACCAAGGTTTATTAGTTTCGGCTAATTTGTCGAAAACGGTAGGAGCCATTTGAGAGATTAAAGATTTAGGGTTTGGAGTTTTTATGGACAAAAGGGATTTTCTTTGCAGAGGATTTTGGGAACGAAGGGTTTGATAAAATTTGACTTCAATGGCTTCAAAGGATTAAATAGCTTGAGATCGTGGGGATTCACATTGATTAGGTGAAACACAACGGTTGAGATTAATCGCCGATTAATCGGGTATGCGAACAGTCGATTTCCGAAAAGTAAGCTGCCATTTTATCCTCATTGGTCATTAATGTAACAGAGCATTAAATGACTGTTGACCTTCTTCGGAATTTCAAAAAAGATCCCGCCCAAAAATATTCATTAGGTGTTTTGTATTTATTGCAAATGATTCTTGAAACTTCACTTAAGCAATAAATGAGTCGCATGAGTCATTACTTCTTGAACTAATTTCTCTCTATCGGTCTTCTTGAGTATTGACCTTGATAAAATGTCGATTATGATCTTTGAAAAATTGAGTGGGTTCGATGTAACAAATCGAGTCTTGACCTTCAATAAATCTGAGTTTCACGAGACTCGATTCAATATTTCCATTTTATCCCGAGTTTCTCGATAGAAATCGAGAAAACTTCATGCATCCGAAAACCTTCAATTTTTCATTTTTTACTCTATACACTTGGATCTAACATCCTAATTCATTCAAAGTTCTTGAAAGTTCTTGAAATTTTGATTCTCTCTCTCTTTATCAAGATGAATTTTCTCCATCCTTATGTCCTTTTTCTCGACATGATCTCTCGATGAAGTGATGTCGATATCCACATGCTTGCATCCGGTGTGCAATACCGATTTTTGTGAAATAGCAATGGCACTATTATTGTCACAAAATATTGGTACTTCATAGGCTACAACTTTATAATCCCTTAATTTGTCTTAGCGAAGAATAAAAGCACAACAGACTTCCTGCAGCCATGTATTAAACCCGATTAATCTTGGTTGCTCTTTTGGTATGTTTCTTTGAAAACCAAGATATCAACTTACTTCCTAGAAATTGACAAGTTCGATGGTGGACTTCTTGTCAATCCTGCAACCTCCATAATCGACATCCGAGTAACCAGTTAATTCAAGGTTATCATCAGCTAGATACCATAATCCTCTATTCATCGTGCCCTTAAGATACTTCAAGATCTTTTTTGGCGACCTCCATGTGACTAGCCTTAGGATTAGTTTGGTATCTTGCACATATCCCAACAACAAATGTTATATCAGTCTCTTAACGTCATGAGATAGAGCAATGATCCAATGATTCCTCTATAATCGGTTATGACTCACCGATTTGCCTTTTAAGATCGATCCATCTTGTAGTTAGTATTCATAGGAATTCTAAGCGCATTGCAATCATACACCATATTTGGCAATCGGATCTACGGTGTACTTTGCACGGTTGATGAAAATTCCTTCCTTTGATTGTTTCTCTTGAAGACCTAGAAAGAAATTCATCTCCCCATCATAGACATCTCAAACTTGCCTTTCATCGGTGTTGAAAACTTTTCACACGGTGATGGTTTGGAGATCCAAAAATGATGTCATCAACATATATCTCTGAACCAAGAAGATATCTTCCCCATCTTCTATCCCCCGAACGAGTTCTATCAATGATTCCTTTAACAAAACCATGGTCAAGAATAAACCGAGAAAGAGTATCATACCATGCTCACGGGTGCTTGCTTAAGACCATACAAAGCTTTTTCCGAGCACAGAAACTTGGTCATTCTGTTTGAAACCGGAGGTTGTTCCACATAAACCTCTTCTTTAAGCACACCGCTCGAAATGCACTTTTCACATCCATTTGATAGATCGTGAACTTCATGTGGGCAAAGATATATGCAAGAAACAATCGATGGCTTCTAGTCTTGCAACAAAAGTGCAAAGGTTTCCATCATAATCCAAGCCTTCTTCTTGGGAATAACCTTGTTCAACTAAATTGTCTTGTTTTCTTACAATGTTGTTATTTTCATCTCTTTTATTCTTAAAAACTCACTTGGTTCCAATGACATTGTGCCTTTCGTGTCTATCTACTAGCTCCCATACTTCATTTCTTGAGAATTGATTCAAATTTCATCTTGCATAGCAAAGAATCCAATGAGAATCTTGTAGAGCTTCACCAATCTCGTTAGGCTCTTTCTCTGATAGGAAGCAGCAGAATAGTGCACTCTCACCATGGAACCTTCTTGTTTTAACACCATCAGTTAGATCACCCACAATCTGACTTGTAGGATGACTATCTAACCATTTCCTTCTAGATGTTCCCCCTTCAACAGTATCCTCAACATTTGAAATGATAGGTTCGATTAATTGATGGCTTCGAGGAACAACGAAAAAAAGAAAAGGGAATCATCTTCCTCGTGGAAATTCCATTCAGAACATTGTCAGAGACATTTGTTCCCCTTTGGTTGATAGATTCAAAATTTGCCTTAGATGTGACCACATCTTCATTGGCATCACATACCTGAGTCTGAACTGGTGTTTGTTCAGATTGGTCACCTTTGGTGTGTTGGTTTTCCTGAGTCTCACCATCCTGAACTTCTTTATCTGAGTCTGAGTCACTCCAATCATAGATAGTGACTGACTTCTTCTTTTCGTGTTCGATGGATGATTTATCATTCTTTTTTTCGGGCTTAATCTGGTGATCCTCTTGGTCAGTTCATCTGCATCATGTTCCTGTTTCTTCTGAACACAAGTAGATTCATAAAAAACAACATGAGGTGTTTCCTCCACAATAAGAGTCCTACAGTTGTAAACTCTGAAAGCTTTACTGACTTCAGAATATCCTAAGAATATTCCTTCATCGAACTTTACTATCAAATGTTTTCAACCCGATCTTTACCATTATTGTGTATGAAACACTTGCAACTAAACACACGAAAGAAAGAAACAAGAGGCTTCCTTTCATTCCAATGCTCATAAGGTGTTTTGCCTTGACTCTTAGTCAGCATGGATCTGTTCTGTGAATAGCAAGTGTTTGACGACTTCATTAAAACCTTTTAGGAATATCGACAATTTATCATTGTCCTTGCGAACTTCTTTTCGTCGTCATGTTCCTTCTTTCAGCAACACCATTTTGTTGAGGAGTCCTTGCAGCTGATGTTTCATGAGTAATTCCATTTGCTGCACAATAATCAGATATGATATGATTTATAAATTCGGTTCCTTTGTCGATCGATTTTGACCACACTCGATTTTTCTCAATCTTGAGCCTTTTCAGTAACTCTGGCAGCTTTATCTGAGTCTCTTTCTTACTGAGTAAGAATATGACCCAAGTATATCTTGAGTAGTCATCAACTACTACTAGTGTGTATTTCCTGCCATTAGTGCTCACTGGTGTTATAGGACCAAAAAGAACCATATGCAATAACTGAAGTATTCTCTCAGTAGAAACATCTACTTTACTTTTAAATGATGCTCTAATTTGTTTTCCTTTCTGGCACGCATCAAAAATATGTTCCTTACTGAACACTTCATTAGGAAACCCTCTCACTAGAGCTAATCTTGCAAGTTTATTCAGGGTTTTGAAATTCAGGTGGTTCATTCTTTTATGCCATAACCAACTGGTATCTATGGAACTTTTAGCAACCAAACATGTATCTTTAGGAGTTGAACTCCAATCAGCAAGATACACATTTCCTTTTCTAGTATCAGTCAGTAATATTTTCTGTGTTGTATCATCTTTCACATAACATAAGTTCTTAGAGAACTCAACATTAAAACCTTTATCACGTAATTGGCTTATTGAAAGCAAGTTATGCTTCAATCCGCATACATATGAAACACCATGGATATGAACCGAAATCGATTTCCAAAGTTCCATATCCTTCGGTTTGTCCCCTTGAGTTATCTCCAAAAGTGGTGCAATGGGCCTCTTTGTTCAACATAGTCACTTGAGTATCTTCTTGAATCTGTCATATGTCTTGAACATCCACCGTCAAGATACCATACATCGAGGGGCTTTTTTCATCTCTGCTCATCGGTGTTATGTGATCTTTAATCATTCGATGCCCTTGTTTTTTCCTCCCGAAAAAGCAGATCAATTTTTAGGTACCCAATTTGTGTAGGGTCCTACAAGGTTAAATTGTACCTTTCGAATCCAAATCTTGCTGACAACTCTAATCACTTTAGAGTGGCTGATCATCTTCCATAAACATCTACATACACATTTACTACTCGGGTGCCTTAGCGGTTTCCTGTGTATGAGTGCTAGCCTTAGCATGAACATGGGCTTTTGAATTTTTCTTTGGTTCAGGCCTTTTGTTCATTTGTTTTGGCTTCTGTGCAGCCGGTCTAAATCTTTGTTGACTCGGGTTTAGGTAACCTTTACCCTTAGGCAAGTGGGGTTCGAGGTTACTGTCTTTCGAAATTTGGGTCTTTTTTCAAGAGGCGAGGACTTGGTCTCTTGATTGAGAATATCTCTGCTGAGTGTTTCTCTTCTGAAGATTCCTCTGATGGTTCAGTGTGGATCCTTTCAGGTTTGCAATCTTAGCCTGAGGCTTTGAAGTACTTGCCTGAAATTTTCCAACTGAGTGCTCAGGTTTTCTAGCCTTCACCGAGGTTTGGGCTTTCTCACCGATCATTCGGTTTCTTTCGAACCATAGGTCCTTTTCCCTTGTCTACAACCTTGGGCATTTCTTGGGTTTGAAGTGTGGGTGCCAATTGGTTTTACAAAGATTGTCTTCTTGCTACTTGATGCGACATTCGATGACCTTGTGAGGTTCCCCCGAATGTATCCCAATCCAGATTTTATAGTGATGATCTTTGGTAACTCAAATTCCATCTATTACTTTAGATGCACTATTCAATAGAGTTAGCTTCTTGCACTATCCTCACGATTCTATAGAGTTTCATGCTTCTCGAGAGGTCATTGAACTTAGTTACGATCAAATGAATCTCTTGATTGGATTTCTCTAGCTTTTCGTTAGGGTCACTATCATCTTCTCTTTCTCGAGAGTTGTACTTTCGAACATCCATTCATCAAGAGCTCCCATTAATTGAGAAGTGATCTCGGTTTTGCTAGAAGTCTTTCCATTTTAGATTTTTCACCTTGATTCCTTATTACTCTCTTGAGTTTCATTTAGCAGTTCTTGTAAAACAGCATAGTCCTTCATTAGACTCTCAAAAGAATCCATCAGGTCAAATTGACTGTTTACAGTTGAACTTGACAACTCTTGTGCTAGTGTAGGAGCAACAACAGAGAAATAAGAGTTTACCTCCTCAATTGCCATCGAATGAAATGTCATCACTTTCCTTTGTCGAGAATATTTCATCCGAAGAGCTAGATCCTCCTCGTAATGTTCTTCTTCTTAACAACCATGGCCTTTTTTTGCTAGAGAACTTCTTGTCTCTTTTAGCTTGCATTTCTCTTCTCTCCTTAGCACTCAGGTCAGGACAATCATACTGGAAGTGACCTTTCTTTTGGCAATTGTAGCATCTGTTGGCATCATCATCCTGATCACTTTCTTCCTTGGACTTGGAGTCCTTCTTTCTGGATGAAGATCCTTCAGTTTTCTGGTCCTTTCTCTTCTCAGTTGGTTTGTCCTCAGGTTTCTTCTGGTACCTGTGATTCCCCGTAATAGCTTTTGTATTTTCCATATCGACTATTAAGTCTTTCAAACCTCCTTGCCATCGATCTTTAGCTTATCCTCAAGCTCATCCCCGATTCTTAGCAAGGAGTTCTCGAACTCTCTAGTTTTATTGTGTTTTATCTTTGGCTTTTTAAAAGCCACATTCTTACTAGATGATGAATCATCTTTCTTTGTCGACCTTTTTGGATTTCTTATCAATTACAAACTCATAGGCCTTAAATTTCGAGAGAAGACTTGTTGATATGGCATTGAATTAATATTTTTGGTGTTTTCAATCACCACTGCATGTATATCCCATTTCATAGAAAGACCTCTAAGAATTTTCAATGCAACTTCTCTCTGTGGATATTTCTTACTAAGTGCATTTAGATCATTCATAATACTAGTGAATCTGACTTCCAATTTGTCAATTGATTCACCTTCTTCCATCTCAAAACTATCAAACTTTCCAATTGCAACTGAAAGTTTGTTTTCTTTGATATGATATGTGTCTTGGCACATTACAGCTAGTGTATCCCAAATTTCTTTTGCAGTATTGCTGTGAGAGATCATTCCCATCACACCATCATCAATTGTACTGTATAGTGTGTCTTTAGCAATATAGTCTAGATTGACTAACTTTCTCTCCTCAGGAGTCAGTTGGTCATCAGACTTACGAAATTCTGCTCTAGGATCGTTTCTCTCATTTTCTGCTTCTCTGGATTCACCATGAAATTGGAATGGCCATTCAGAGACCACTCTCCACATACGTTCATGTTTAGAATACAGGTGAGCCTGCATTCTCAGTCTCCACAAATTAAGTTGGAGTTGAACAAAAATTCTGAACTCTATGATTTTGTTACCAAGAATTAATCAAGGAAGAGTGTATAATTATTGCACCTTTTTTTTTTTAATAAAGCAAAATATATTAAAAGCAGACATAGGAAATGCCTAGATGTTACAAGTTCAAATTAAAACAAGGCTAAACAAGATTACATCAGACATAATTTAGGTTCACTCAACCAATCACTATATGCATAAATTGAAGAAATACAATTTTTAGTACCTAACCAGAGCCACATAAAAATTTTGATTCTCATGACAGTTTCAATCATTGGAATAAAGTAGTGCGCATAGCTTAGAAAAACAGAAACAAGATAGGAAAACAGCAGCAACAATCTCATGTTTCATTGCCTAAAGCAAAAATTGTGCCCTCTGTTCAACAATAAACAAACTCCACACTCACTTCTCACAAAAAATCTATAACAAAAATACACATTCCATTTCTCATCTCTTAAGACGTTGAATGCTTAACTAGCCAATTAATCACTTGGTCATGTTGGTAGAGTTCTTGCAAGAGATCATAAGGAAGCATACCTCCATATATTTGATTGGTTTTAAACCCATTTGATCAGTCAATGCTTGCTTGGACGGGGTGTGAGACTTGTCAATCTTGTTTCTCAAAACCAGAACAAAAACATTGGAAAATTCGGAAACCGATAGTCTAACTGCGAAATAATTGGAATCAAACGAACAATGTTGGTCCCGTGCAAACGAAGTCTTACACGTGTATGGGGGGAATACACGTGTTCAGTTTTTTAAAATTTTTTTTTCGAGGTCACTTGGGTCGTCAGTTGTCTGATGATTTGGTCTGAGAAGACAGTCGCTCTGAGTCAAAGTCTCTTCGAGACAATGATCCCGAGCCGCTTTAAAACCTCAAATAATCCCCAACCGAGTCCTGAGTTTGAGAGATCCCGAGTTGCTTGGATCGATAACTAACTTCTTCAACCCTCGGAAGAGTAAGTTCGGTTTGGTAACTATTTGTTCTAGCTACTCGGATGTCTTGGAATGGTTGGCCCTTAGTTTATACTCGTTTTTAAGCTTTTCTTTGAAAACCTTCCTTTAATGGAATAGTGATTAGGCCGTGATTCAATTATATGCAACTTTCGGGGATTGATTCCAACCAATATCGATGAAAAAATATGCTTTCGATTTAAATCAATGCAACGATTAAGCACAAATAAAGAAAGCAATAAACAACACAAAGAATTTATAGTGGTTCGAGACTCAAGCTCCTCGTCCCACTCTCTCGATCCTCGAGAAATTCACTAATCACTTCCCCGAGCTTTTACGACTACCTCGTGTAGTTTACTTACTCAACTCGTACCTCGAGCTTTACATTACTCCACGTGGTTTACTTACTCAACCCGACCTTGAGGCTTTACGACTACCTCCTCAGTAGTTTACTTACTCAAACACAAACAAGCTTTGGACTACCTCTGCAGAGCTTACTAACTTCACCTCTAGAGCTTTCTGACTACTCCGCGTAGTTTACTAACTCTTTACAACTCTTCTCACCAACAATCACACTCAAACTACCTTCTAAAGGGTTTGGGGTTTCTTGGTTGGTTTTCAACTAGGATGAGATATCCTTTACAATGAAGTATAATGCAAAGGCTAGGATATCTCGACTAAGATTTTGGATATATCTTATCAAGCTAGGCTTAGTATAGTGAGCTCTCTTCGATTTAAAAGCACTTGGGAAATTCTAAGTTTTTCGAGTGCTTTAACTTTGCGATAATAAGTTTGAGCTCTTGAGTTGCTTACAAATTTCCCGTAACCTTACAATGTTGAGCGTCACAAGTATTTATAGGCATACACCAAGGTCACTCTTGAAAAACTATCCGTTGGAGGAGATAGCTTCGTGAGTTTCCTCTTTATGGTGTGTGAGGAACGGCTATATTTAGGGTTTGAAACTCCCTAACACGTTTTAGGCAATAGCCTTTCATGTAGCCGGTCTTCACTTTTTGCAGTCTGGAACTTTGTACTTCTGACATCTTTTTTCAAATGACTTTATCGATGTCATTATGGTATAGTGCTCTGTCTTCCTCTTTTTGACTTTTGTCTCCAGTTAAAGGTAGACACCTTCAACGGCTCTTTTGGTTACAAACTCTGAGTTGATATAACCTTAACAACACTCTGACTTAGTTCCTTTTTCTGCGCATTTTGAATGTCTTGGCAAATATCTATTTTTCTAAGGAATCGCGATCTTCTCAGTATTGTATTCTTCAGATAGATATTCTCGATTGCCTCGGAACATTCGGAGTTTATCTTGAGCATTGATGCATTCTTGAGTTCTTGATAATTATTGTGCCTTGATATTCTTGATCTTGATTCTTGATCTTATGTCTTCTTCGTCTTGAGTCTTGAGTCTTGAGGTCTTACGAGTCTTGACGTCTTACGAGTCTTGACGTCTTACGAGTCTTCCGCAGATATCTTGGTGATATCTTGAGTCCTCATCTTTGAGTCTTGATTCCTCGATTTCATCTTGAGTCTTGATATCTCGATTTCTGCTTGAGTCTTGATATCTCGATTTCATCTTGAGTCTTGATATCTCGATTTCATCTTGAGTCTTGAAAACTTGATTTCATCTTTGAAACCGGTTTCTTGAAACTTACTAAGTTCTTGAATCTTGATCCTAACCCGGATCTATATCTGCTGACTATACATTTTACAGATATCATCCTGAATACTCTAAAACTGAATCCTGACTCAACTATCAAGATTATCCTGAACATGTCATACTCAGGGGTTTTGGGATCTAATCAAAATCATATATCTTTATTAAATTCATCTCCCAACAAACAAGATTAAGAAACTATAATCATATTTATTATAGAATTACCTCTTCCTAAGAAGGTTGGCTTTTTATCCTATAACAGAGAGAGATAACTTAAGAATTTGCTCAAAATAGCTTCACATAATTGAGAAGATGCAACAAGAATTTTCCTGGTAGTGTCATAGGCTGATTTTCTTACGTCCCAAATTGGATGGCACATCGAAAACAAGATAACTGAAATAATTGACCATCACAATATTAAAAAAAAAAAGAATGAAATGTCATAATAATCACTAGCATAAATCCCCCTTTAGAAAAAGTCTCCTATAGTCTGCAGCATAGCAGAAGTCAACTACATATAAAGGTCCAAAATTTGGTTATTTTGCCAGGGTTCTAAGTATGGAACTTTATTTTGGGGTTATATAAGATACATCAATTTGTTCATATTATGCACAAAATAAAAGGAAAACACAAAATTGCTGTAAATTCCAAACAGAAAAACAGAACTGCGAACAAGAGTTCTCGCAAAATGCATTATATATGAATCCTCCTTCAATTAGAAGATCTTGAAGATCACAAAAGGATATATTATTGAGTTTATAATTATTGAAATCTGACTTTTCCTTTTCTAAATTCTACAAAAGAATTTTGTGAACTTATGAATGTAATTGAAGAACAATTATATAAGCACACTAGATTCCCAAAAGAAAACCATCCATGTGGACTTATACATTCACCTTCTGTTCGTAACTAATATAGCATTTGATCTTGTAAATTGTATTGATCACAAATTATAATCATATTTTGCTATTCGTGTGTAAGCAATAATATTAAAACATGTTTAATCATGTATTGTAGATATGTATATATCTTATTTTGTATACTTAAACACAGGCATTTCATCGAACACGTCACAAGCATATAGACAAACACAATATATCAGGGTAGAACAGTAGTTTGTAAATAGTGAACAAAGAAATTAAATATCAATAATTCAAAATCACCAATAGACATCAATTAATCAACAGAGATCCAAATACAAGAAGAACAATGACTAACACATAGATCGATAATCTTGAATTAGAATGGTCTTTCTTTTGCCCATACAAGGAACTGCAACAAGACGCGGACAGAGACGAGCAAAATGAAGAGAGAGACGAACAAGATGAATTGTTTTCAGAATTAACCTACAGAATTTCTAAGAGCGTATATTGACGTGAGAATGGCACCGTTAGAAATATGGGTATTCATGAACTAACTAGTTTAGTGCTCGCGGCCCCGCGTGTTACGCGGTTTTCTAATTAAAATTTACGATATTTTTAATAAATAATATATTTAATAATTAAAAATATAAATATGTGCATAAATGCACTAAATATGAATGAATAATTGTTTAAGGTGTATATTAGTAAATTTTCTTAAACCTTGGAATAAGATTATTGTGTCAATTATTATTTATCCATTTTAATATGAAGTTGAAACCTACAAATCAAAACAAAATAAATCAACTAAGAAAAGACTAATAAATTAATTAATATATAATAATGAAAAAAAATTAAAAGTGAATGAATTATAATATAAAATATTTTTGACACATAAAATATGTTAAGATATAAATAAGAGCAATTATAAAATAAAATTATTTATTAAGAAATTAATTATTGAATATAATTCACACTAAGATAATATACATTTAGAATGAATATTTTATTTATCTTAAATCAAGTAAAACATAAATTACCGAAAGAAAGATAAATGAATAATATTATATAGTTAAATAAAACATAAAGTAATAAATATGAATTACACATTTTATAACATTCACACATATTTTAAATACCTAAATAATTAGAAATTAATTATTAACAAAAACTTTAAGTTTCATGACACATAGGATTCTTTTATAAAAAGAACCAAATAGAAAAATGACATGTGTGCTCAAATTTCTCAATGAATGACACATAGTTTAAATTAACATGGAGTTGACACATTATGGAAAAAAAAATCTCCATATTAGTATATAGATGAATATTTTTGTATACAATAATTGTACAGTGTAACTGGTGCACACAAATATTATTCATCAATATATAAATATATATATATGTATATAAACTTTTTTAATTCAACCAAAATTGATTGTTAAATCAAACGCAAACTTTCTTATAACCAAGTTTTGTAATATAAAATCGAATTCATTGAGCAATATCATAACATTCGTTCAATAATGCTCTTAGAAACTTATATCGTACTAACATTTTATACACCAATTGTGTATTAGGATTTAAACTGCAATTATGGAGAAATTGAATTAAACGAAATTAAATAACACAGATTTGGTTACTCAGTTCGTCAAGAATGACTACGTTTGAGGGCACTACCAAGCCAGGAGATTTACTAATATTTTCAGTGATAACAACTACAGTGAATCAGATGAGTATTTATAAGTGAAACTGGGTCAAAACCTTAAAGATCAATTCTGGTTGAACACTGCTAAAAAGGCCCCCAAAATTTTTATCGTATTATTAAATGAAAGTTGGATCACTGAGAAGTTGGGACGTGAACTAGTCGATCAGACTCCATAACTCAACACTGTTTTGTGTGTATATTAATTTATAAATGTAATAATATTACTGAATGAATGTTATAGTATTAAATTAAAGTTTCATACGGTGAACAAATTTCACTAAAGAGACTCCAAATTAAAAATCTGAATATTAAACTAGTTAAATTCATGTCTTCCTTAAAGATTGTTGTGTCATTTATATGGAGAGAAAAATATTTTGGATTCATAACTTTTTGGCTCTCCAATTTTGGTCCCAAAATTTGAAAGAATCTTGAAATAATCTCAAATTAAAAAAAAAAAAAAAGTAGCCAGATGTTGCCCCCCTTTTCGCTGAGAAAATTGAAACGTCATTTCAGCAGAATTTTTGGAGAAAGATTGTATTTTGCTTATTGTGTGGGTAAATTGAGGAACTTTGAAGGCAAAAAAACCCCACAACTTATTTTTATTGAAGCCAAAAAAGACACACATCTAATTTATTTTTATTTTTTTTAAATCAATTGGAAGATTAAAAATTATTTAAATTAAGTTGGAAGTAATTTGGATTGATTAGGAGAAGTTGAGTTGAGGCTTCTGAAGATTTGAAGAGAAAAAACTTTTTCATTGATAGGCATGATCCCGTCTAAGGAGAAAAAAAAGAAAAAATTATTTCGGAGTTAAACGTGATCATGCATAACTCCAAAACAACTTATGTGTAATTTCAGCACCTGGCAAGAAAAAAAAGGAAAATTGATGGACCCAATTCTAATTCAAAGACATCAGAATGGACTAACTCAAAAGGAGCACTTGCTCGGTTATTGACTCGAGGACTCAAACTAATACGATGATGCTTAGCAAAATGACAAGATTCACAATCTAGAGATGACAACCGAGAAAATCTAAGGACCACGGTTTCTTCAACAAAGGAAGAAGGATGACCCAACCGACGATGTGCATCCATGGGAGTGACGGTTCCTGCACATGCTACTGAATTAGTCTGATGTGTCTCAAGGATGTAGAGTCCGTCAGATTCATGTCCCTTACCAATAATCTTCTTCGTCGTAAGATCCTGAAGCAAGCAATGATCAGGATAGAATGAGACACAACAATTAAGATTAAGAGTAAGTTTACTCATAGAAACCAAATTAAACGAGAGTTCAGGGAGCCTAAGAACAGATGACAAGGATAGGGATGATGTGGGGTTAACAGTTCCCGATCCAATAACACGAGATTGTGAACCATCGGCTAAAGTAACGAAAAATGCGTTTTATGTGGGTAAAAGGTAGGAAACAAGTTTGGATTACTCAAAATATGATCTCGTGGCACCGAATCAATGACCCATTTGGATGATGAGGAAGCAAGACATGCATTAGAATTACCTGACTCGGCAACAGTGGTAACAGAACTTGCTTTTGACTGATTCACTTCCCGAAATTGCAGCAACCTTACATACTCACTAGTAGAAATATTGACAGAACCATTAAAGTGGTCAAATTTATTGCGCAATTTTGGACAATCTCCTTTGATATGTCCAAACCCATGACAATAACGACATTTGCACGTAAGACATTTTATCTTCAAAACTACAAACCAACCAAAAGAAACAATTCCAAACGCAACAAATCAAATCCAAAATTTCACAAAATTGCACTCCAAAAATGAAATCACACACCACTGGGATGTTGACCCAAACAGTACACCAAACAGAAGAGCTCGACGAGACGAGCTCAATCTGAAGTCACGAGAGAAATTCCGCCGAAACGCTACCGCCAGAAGAATAGCCGTGAAAAAGCCACGGCGTGCTGGGTTCTACTGACCGCCGCCGTCACGGGCCGACCCGCCGCCGCCGACTTCTGGCGGGTCGCCGAGACGGCGCACCTCCCTGTCAATGGGTGGTGTCGCCTTGGATCTGAGCGAAAAATGGCAAAACCCCAAATATGTGCCCAAACCCTAATTTTTTTCAAACCCTAATTTACAAATTAAAGCCCTAATTTTTAAAATGTTGCCCTAATTTTCAGAATCAAACCATGCTCGATATACCATGTTATGCTATAATCAAAAGACATAGTGTGGGAGAATTTTCTATGTATTCAATTAGGTCAAGAAAGCACACATATATATATCTGTGAATAGACTATTCTAATAAAGACCCACTAAAGGCCCATCTATACTTATTATTCTAACATCAAAATAGCGATGATAGACACGAATGTGACAAAGATCAAACCCTTGATAAGCCGAAAAACAAGCTGGAAATTTGCACTGAATTTCCTTCTTCCAACAGAAATTGTCTGTATAACATAACCAAGACCAACAATCAACAATCAACAATCAATTTGCACTAAATATAACTGCAGTTAATTTCCAGAAAGAGAGAATGAATAATTTTCCGCATTTTCAATCCAAAATTTCATACAGGTGTCTCTTGAAAAATCAGAAATAAGGAAAATAGTATGCTCACCTTCATGACAAAAAGTATCAGAAAGATTACCAGCCATGATACGCCATATACCTGTGAAATAAAAGTTAAAGTATGAATCACGAAACCAGTTCAATGTAAGGTAGGAATCTACTTTAACCAAATAAAAAAGGGAAATGCTCCATTTAGCCCCTAATATAATCAGTGAGACCAAATAGGACTCATAACTATTTCTTGTACATCTAAACCTTTTCATTTTCAATTGAGATCAAATAAGCCCTTATTCTTAACAAAATCGGACAATGAAGCCCTTCATTGTATATCTTAAAAAGAAAAGGGGCTTATTTTACTTCAATTGAAACAGAAAAGGGTTTAGATGTACAAAAGAAAAACAGTCAAGGGACCCCTATTGGATTCTCACTGATAATATTGGGGGGCTAAATTGACCCTTTACCCAATAGAAAAAGAAAGGTCTGAGCAGCAGAGAGGACTTTCAAGTCAAAAACATACCAACACACTTTTGTTATGTCTAGTGATGTGCAAATGATAAATGAGCCCGTACTGATAAATAAAGAATCTTAGGGCCAATATAATCTCTGCAATAATCCCACGTTTCCCTGAATGACGAAGATGATCTTGTTCCTCTTCCCACCAAGATTCCCAACTTTTCTCTGGGGGGACACCAATACCCCCACGATTACTAATCCACTTATTCCAATCAGTCCAATCATCAACTATCTTTTGCCACTCAAAACCCGAAGGGTTAAACAGGAAGGGAGCAAAAAGCCAAGTGCCCACCATAAACCACATCGATACAGTAATGAAGATATATGCAACAGTCCCTCTGTAAGCCTGACCAAAGATTTGATAAACAAGAAGTACCATTAACTCAAGTCCCTTAACAAAGTGGCTACGAGAGTATAACCGATAGTTATCAGCAAATTTAGCATGGAAGACAACAAATCCACGACCCGTTGGCCTGTATTTTGCACCCCCATGAAGTAATGTTCTCCCGTAGTAATGTGTCTTTGTGCCTAGTGAGAAAGTGAAAAACACTGGGGCAAGTTGTAATTGCATCAGTATAAAATCACTTAATGCAGTTCTGAACCCTTTCTCTAATCCAATTTCCATCATCATAGGGAGGGCCATTAGAAATCCAATTTGGACGAACGACTGAGAGGCAAGAGCAACTTCAAGAGGCTTGTTTTCTCGAATTCCTGGTAGGCTACTAAGCCCTTTTTCAAGGCCACTAAGAACAAGATAAAGGCGGCCATAAAGGAACACGTATACGGTGAGCACGGTAATCTGCCACAATAATACAAATGCGTAAGTAAATTCCATATGGAATTCCAAAATTAAGGCAAATTGTGCATTTTTTATATTTATATTAGTTCTTTGTTTTTCATTGAACAGTATTAGCTGTTTTCACTGAACAGTATTAGCTGTTTCCGTTGAACAATATTAATCATTTTCATTGAACAATATTAGTTGTTTTCATTGAACAAGAATTAGTTGTTTTCACTAGTGCACCCAAGTGTTACTCCAAAAAGTAAAAGGTGATTGTTCACCTATGCCACGTACCAAAGTACTAACGTAGAAACCAATTGTGGTGAAATAGCTTGACATCATTCTGAAGAAGTCAAAACGATGACCAAGTCTATATAAATCACGACTTAATGTTTGTTCTCCATTTCCATTGGCAATTTTCGCCTCAAACAGAGAAATTTGGTTAAGTCCTACATCCCTCCCTTTACCAACTTGTATGTATTCATGATGGGTCACATTTCCTTCACGAAGTGTAGAATTAAAGCCTGATACATTAAGGGTAAAAAGTCAAGCAAATTGCATTTAACAAAAGAAAGTTCAAAGTGTAAAACATCATATGTTGATCATACCAGCAAATATATCCTCACTCAGGTTGATAATCTTGGAGGCTTTGCTCACCCCACCTCTTGTGAGGTGAAATAGCCTATCAAAAACATCTGGATGACCGTAGTGGAACCGAACCCTGCATAAAAAGAGAGCAAATAACAAGCTTCATAATTAACTTCAAAATGATGATGGAATCATGCAAAGAAGTCAAATTTAAGGTGGGTTATGAAAAGAACAAAAGTTCTGCACGAGACAAATCATTACTTAATCAAATTAAGTAATAAAAATTGGGCAAATTAGAAAAGAAGCAACAACGAATTAAATGCTATATAATGAATAACTAATGACCTTTAATAGACCACATATACAGGATAATGATTAAGTTTCATAGGCATAATCCAATGGCTAGCTATCATATACACTTCCTCTAATAGTTTTGAGTTTACTGTGTTTCTCCGTGTTCAATATCATTAACGAGGAAAACTTGATATACAAAACTAGTAATGCATATCCATAGAATATTCACCTATTTATGAAAGAATACAAATGTTTTAGTCTGTTTTATAAAATAAAAAAACCTCTGTAACCATGGATGTAACCTTATTCAAATCCAAATTATATTTTGCAACTCATATTCGAGGGGACTGCCAAACTGAAGACTTAAGATTGATTTTGAAGGCTCTTTCGGAATTCTAGGGGGACCCCATATGAGAACTTTCGAAATCAGAAAATATAAATATAAAAGAAACAAGGAGATGGCTGCCAGACAGATGGGAGATGCAAGACATGGAAACCAACAAAGGATACTTGGAAGCACTGAATATAGAGTCATCAATTAAAGAGTCGTTCTTCAAGTATCACAAAATGCATGTGAAAGTAGCATATATATATATATACTCTGTCATGAAGTGGGCCCCCCACTAGTGGACGGTGGGATATGGTCCTCGCAGATTAATCGGTCCTTGTGCCAGATACCGAGTAATAAAAAAAAAGGATTGTTATATTCTTATTGTTGACAAAACCTTAGTACCAGGCCTTAAAAAAATATGTACTTTATAGAACATCTAAATAAGGATTACTGATAATAATATAATCTTAATGTAGTCTTCAACCAAAAAAAATGTGGTTAATAAGTATCATGAATAAGTTCATGAATGTTGTGACTAACAAAGATTATGAAGTAGAATTAGCCTCAGATATTGCCCAATGCAAAAATAAAATAAAAAGAGAGACGATGGAATATACAGGCTATAATTATAGAGTTGGGGCATGATGGTGAGACACGGAGTAAACTTACTTCAAAGGATTGGCCAACAGTCTCTGGCCAATGGTAACAAAGCTCGTCTCTTGATTTGACATAAACCAAGCAAGGGAAGAAACACTGTAGCAAAGGTAAGAGTTTTGAATCACTGATATAAGAATTGATGAATACTTATTTAAGCCAGAATATGCTAATTATGAATGAAAGCTGACCTTCCAGTAAAGATATGTTCCCTCAAACCAAGAATTGAAGGATGCCTAACATCGTGTCGTTTAAGAAATTCTTGAAGCAAGTTTCTCATTTTGAAAGCTTCTTCCATGTAATTATCCTAAAATTGGATATAAATCTCAGGACACGAAGAATAGAAATGAAAGATATATGAGCATTAATTGAAGAGTTAGTCTTACGTAAAAGAGTTGTGTAACTGATCTGCAACTATCACTATTTACTCAAACAACTAATACCTTCTAATGAAACAACTAATATTGTGTTTAAAAAACACAAAAATAACCAGTTGCATGGTAAAACTGGTTTACATTAAGACTTTGCCTTAATTTTGAAATATACCTGATTCATATCAATTGTTTGTAAGCCTTCGCCACGGGTGAAAATAATGGCATGATTCTGATTTTCAGGTTTTCCTTCACCCATTATAGCAGGCCCTGGAAGTTTTATACGATAGATAACCTGCAATTGAGCATAATTAATGCACATCAGACTGCGTCTAGGAATGGACTCTGGGAGAAATTAAACACACATATGAAATCAGAAACTGACAATAAGGTGAAATCAAATTGATGTCTATGTTTGTTGTTGGATATGTAAAGCAAGATTTTACTTTCAAAATCCTAAATTCCTAAGGGTATATTCGTTTCCTGACTACCACGAATGGACTTTGGACATTACAATCCTAAATACTCCTTGTTCAAATACTCCACCAAAGTATTTTGAAATCGTATTTAATCCCCCCCTAATACCCACTATTACACCTTATACCCTATTTACCCCACCACTTCGTTTGGTCTAATAAACAGCCTATCTCCTTTTTATTAGGACTTTGAAATCCAAGAACTTTGAAGTCCAGGATTCCCACGCCCACTATAAGCCCGAAACGAACATACCCTAATGCATGTTTTTTTTGTAGGATTATGCAAGCTAGATTTCAAAATCCGCCAAAATCCTAACTTATAATACCCTACACTCTCTTACATTATCTTTCATGCCTTTCCTTTACCCAATAACACCCCTTTATTTTTCACAATATAATAATCCACTATCACAGTATCACTTACTTTTTCACTATCTTTTTCTAAATCCTACCATACTACATCTTGTCAACCAAACATATACAAAAGTCAATTCACCTTTTTACTATTCCTGAATTTCTCAATCTGGATTTTTTAAATATTCCTACAGCTAAAACAAAAATTCCAAGATCTTTCTGGTGCTATATACCAATTAGCTAGGCAAAATTTTGACTAGCATAGGCATGATGTCTGCAGATGAGTAGCATCATAGCTATAGCCAGAGAGTAAGCAAGCAACGAGAAGAGGATCCCCCAAGTAAGTTCAGTATAAGCAAGATAAAATAACTCCATGTGTACTAAGATATGCTTCCTTTCTACTTTGATGCGTCCCACATTATAGGCATGTTATTGAAAGCAATAAACATTCTTCAATTGACCAAAATGACCTTATTTAACACACTTTTAACAAAATTATAATGAGCATTTAATTTTTTTTATCATCCTGTGAAAGGGTAACATGGGAAGAATGTAGGAAAACTTATAATTCCAGTAACATTTAATATGCCTTGCTAATCTGTGTGAAAATTTGTACAAGCCTATCTCACTGGTACGGGGGAATTAATATTCTTAAATTCTGAAAAACTCTAAGTCTGCTGAAATAATTTACTCCCATTCATTTCCTTTTACCTGGTCAAGGTTCTGGCCTGGCTCTGAAGAATTTGACTTTGGCAGAGCAGCCTTCACAAGAGTGGAATAATACACCTTATCATTGACCTTCTTCGACCTGTCTTTACTCGGTTCTTCAACTTCATCTATATATGCCACTCGAAGAGATGGGTATCTGTAAATAAGAATGTGATTAGGTAACTAGAGTTGGTCATATGTAAAACAGTTTTACCGCGCAATTGGTTCGCAGCTATCACTTTATAGTAAAACAACTAATACATTTAACAAAACAACTAATACCCTTTAATTAAATAACTATTACTGTTTTAAAATAGTAAATACACAGTTGGAAATCAGTTGCACGGTAACTCTGGTATACAGATTGCCAGGTGAACAAGAATCACAAAAAAACAGCCTAATAGGTTTATGACTCTTAGGTCGTCATTAGTCTCAATATATCTTGAGCTCGAGGATCCCCAGATCGTTTTTGAATGCCATATAATTGACAAGATACGACATATGTGAACGTCATATCCGATACTGCTTGACACTGTGTCCAAAGTGACCTCTCTCCCTTAATCCGATCCTCATTCAACTCAATCGCCTTATAGCCTTCCATTAAATCTGTTTATATTGCAAAAGATAAGTGCTTGCACAACAGTAATTTGTAAATAAATATAAAAGGACTAGAGAAAGATAGAGTACCATCATCTTTGGCCATATCAAGAAAGGCTTGAAGTTTTAGTGCTTTGCGGTAATACATCATTCCCCTCACTTTCACAATTTAGAACAAGGCATCAGACAAGAAACTTCAAACTTGGTCATTGAGAAAATTGTAGCAAAGGCATATAGGGTGAACAACGATGAGGACACCAATTGAGCAGATCAACAAGGTGATGTCTGCTTTGGGTTTTAACTTTTAAGCGATGTTAAAAAAACAGTTAATGAAATCTAGGGATTTTGAAATCCTGATAAATAGTAAAGTCTGAGTTTGGATTTTGAGTAGGGTGAGATTAAACTTTATAACAAATCAAAGTGTAAGAGTGAAAGATGTTTTATTATTATATTGTTGTTGGGTGTGACTGTAATGACTGGATGAGGTGAGTTATGATTTAAATACATTAAATTGTAAGGAAAGAGAATGATTGCATTGGAACGTGTGATAGTAGGTTTATAGGTGTCGTAGTGGTGGCTTTATAAAATCGGATTTCAAAATCCCAAAGTAGAACCACATTTACATTTGCAAATCCGAAACCTTATTAAACCACAAAACTAAAATCGCCTTAGTATTTTGCTATTCAGGCACCCAAACCCACCTATTCGATCCCAAGAAAAGAAAGATAGAGAAGGCAAACAAATGAAAAGGAAACCAGAGAGGTACAACCCAGATTACTAAGAGTTCTTTTATTCATACCTGTTCTTGTCAAAGTTTGGCCCCTATAAGATGCCCAAAGGCGTAATTGTTCTTCTAATTCATCAGATCTTTTAAGTTCTTCTACATTAAGACAGTTGACACGCTCCAGAAAATTGTTCCATTCATCTGCACAATTTGGTGGCATGGGTGGTAGGAAAGGAGAATGAGTAAAGTCTCATGTACACCGGTTGTACAGTGCAACTGTACACAACTAATACGTTTCAATGAAAACAACTAATACTTTTTGGTGAAAACAACTACTCAGAGGGTTGAAACATGTTTTACAGAAACGTAAATTAAGTCCATTTATGAATAATATAATTAATTGTGAGTAAAGTATAATGATAACTTGAGTAATGAAGTGATTTTTGGATGATGAAGATACACAAAATTGTGTCCATAGATGTACTTAATCTACCTTTCGTAAAACCTGTTTCAGCCCTCTGAGCATAATTTTGGGGGACGGAGGGAGTAATACTAATCAACTAATTCCTTACTTTAAAAACAACTAATACCGTTTAAAAATACAGTTGAGTTGCAAGGTGCACCTGGTGCATACAAGACTTTGTCAAGGAGAAATATGATGTACATGTAAGCAACCTAAGCACACACCTGGGTAAATCTTCTGCAAGTAAAAGAGAATGGAAACACCATCTTCATTTGGCTCTTCCAGCTCAGGCAATGAGAAAGGGACTTCCTCCGCGTAATAAGGAGTCAAAACACTAAGCAGGAATAGTTTCTAGAGGTTAATCACAAATTAAAGCAAGAATGCAGGATGTTTTTTTATTATAGAAAGTAATTAGGACATTGCACCATCAATGTGTAAATAACAATGATCAAGGGTCATAAAAAGTACTCTACCTGACAAGTCTAGCCAAGAAAACAGATCCAGCTCAATTTTAGAGATTACACGCTAGGTCAACTAATGCAAAAGATTCTAGACAGAGATATTAAAAAAAAAAAATGGAAGCCTTAGCCTAATATTATTAGCTGCAATACTACTTATACTCTCAGAAATTTTCCACAAAAATAAATCTCCTGAAATATCCGCACAAAAAAAGAAAAAAGTGTGCAAGTTGTTGAGTTAGGAGCAAGAGTTTTATCTTATATTCCTCCTAGAGATGGCATTGAATCGGAGCATTTTACACATGCCAGCTCTCAGCCAAAATTATTATTAAATGTTCTTACATTCCATCAGAGTAATATACTTTGAAAGAACTAGATGTGACCAAGTCTTGGCAAGCTGTCTCCTTTTTCACAGGACGACTTCGTTTAAGTTTGATCATTTTGAAACGCCAATTTTTTTCCTTTTCTTTTTTTTTTTTTCTGTCGTTGATTCACCTTCATTTTAAACAATATACCAATGGATAAATACTCACGAGAAAGATAGCATATTGCGGACTTTAGGAGCTAAAGGCATGTCCATAAACAAAGAATTGGAGAAGAAGGAAATGCGTCTCCTAGCTTCTAGGTTTGATGGAACGTCCATAGCAGATTCCTTCACCGTCAGCAACAAATACAGCCTCTTTAGCTGTAAAAAGGGAATATTTGGACCGTAAGACAAGTGCAGATGCAAAAAGAGTTCTGGTAGTAGTAACTTTTTTGTCTTTTTGGGTTAATTACAAAATAAATCAGGACCTTTTTGTGATTGAATTGATACAAAAGATTGTGAATTTGTTTGCATTTTTTTTTCCTCTGTCCATGAATAACTTTCTTGTTTCTTTTGGACACTAAAATTAAGAAAATTAATAAAATAATAAATGGTGGGCCAAGATGGTGAATTTGGGATGAAAAGTAAAGGGAAATAGTGATAATTTTGTAATATAGTGTAAAAAGTGAGAATAAATATATTGATAGTGGAGTGTTACTTTTTCTATTTATGGAAACAGGAAATTTATTGTTGGATGGATGAAAAAGGAAAGGGAGAAACTTATAGGTGGACGGTGGGAGTATATATTTTGCCGGAAAATAGTAATATGATATAATTGCAAAATTAACCCTTTGTTTTCTTATATTTACCTTTTCTTTCCAGGCTTCTGATTTAGGAGTTAGAAACTTAATGGCTCCAGCTGATGCAAATAGTTGATATTGTTGATCCAGGGGAACCATTCCTTCATGTCCGGATGCACCATGAATCGAATCTACCAAGCTATATATAGAAATTACAATGATATAAGAACACTTCACCCAAGCCTCTAAAATGACAGGCTTAAGATAAAACCACATCCTTTTCACAAATTGCAGTCTGAAAACAAAATTTAATTTGAACCAACGGGAAGATAAGCTCCTGCCCAGAAATGACGATTAATTATCCATTACCATCCGAACAAATCTAAACATGTAATATGATTAATATTCGTTTCCAGGTAGGTCGCACGTCATTTTCAGGTAGGAACAAATCTGCCCCTTTGTTTGAATTGCAAAAAGTAAACAAATCGAGGTTTTGTTTAGCAAGATTCCGAAGTTCAGATTAGATTACAAATTGTGAAATGGTTGTGATTTTATCTGCAATTAACACAAAAAGATAACATATGGTGTCATCATTGACAATGAAAAAGAAACATTACTTGGATATTTGATCTTCCATCATTATATCTCGGGTAACAACTTCTAGCATATCCTGGAAAAGAATAACAACTTGATCCCTATCCTCCGGCTTATTGTCTAGCTGGAAAAGTAACCAATATAAGCAGGCAAATCAGCATCCTACAATCTTTAGAGGAAAAAGAAAAATGACAACAGAAAAAAACCTACCAAGTATTTTACGAGCTTAATAAAGAGGTCATAAAGACTGGGAAGTGCACTCAGATGGTATTCAGTTAACATATCATCCTCTGTTATATGTTTGTCAACTTCAGAAAAGATGTATTCAATAACCCTGGAAAAAACATAAAAAAATTCAAGAAACTGAAAAAAAATGTAATCAATGTACGATTTTAACCTTAACAAATGCTTCTTACTCTTTCTCACGATTTCCACGAACTATTGTTTTAATAATGTTCCGAAATGAAGCATAGCACTCACACACAGCAGAATACATATAATCATCAGACTTAATCCGCTTTTTCAGCTCACTATCCTTGCCATTACTATCTTTAGCCATATCCACTGCTATTGGAATCTGTATGATAAATATTATCAGCCAACTTAAAAGTATAATCAAATATCAAGAAATCATTTCTATTGCTAAGTAAAAAAAAAAGAATGGCAAAGTCATATGTAAACCAGTTTCACTGTGCATTTAGTTTGGATTTAGTGTGTATTTTTAAACAGTATTAGTTGTTTCATTGAAACGTATTAGTTTGATAGTATTAGTTGTTTTACTATAAAGTGATAGTTCCAAATCAATTGCACTTTAGACTGGCAAACTCAATTATAACATCAGTAGACAAGTGCGTTCAATGGTGGTTTTAGAATGGGTTTTAGTGTTCGGATATATTCTGGTACTCTATAATAACCAGTAAAGACTCACATAACGTAAACAAGTTCTCATCGCTTATGGATTTATACTGAACACCAACAACAATAAGTATTTCTAAGTTTCAGCATCAGAGAGGGGAAATCAACTTTAGAAATTAATAAATGGAACTCTATTGAATCATTAGATGTCATCCTTCAAATCTCAGTGTTTGTATTCAGGGGAAGGGATATCTAAAGAAAGGAATAGATGGTGAAGACTGAAGACTGAAGAGAAACCTTGCTGGCAAGTAGAAAAGGGGGCCATTGTATTAACTCCAAATCACGATCAGCCCAGTAAGGAACAAGCAGCAGATCCATTTCCCTATAATGAAAGCACGTTGAACAATCAAATAAAAAATATGTACTAATATTTAGCCTTTTCCAAATAGAATGAGAAAGAGAGAGGGATGTCAACCAAGCTGACTTAACAATATAGAGATTAAATATCACCTGTCACTTATAAGATCTTCCTCTCTAAAACTTGTGATTATTTTGTTCCACAACTGAGCAAACCTTGCGGCTTCTTTCTCTTTACTGGATGGGATCTGGTAAAATGAAATTCATGGAAACTAAAATTAATTTCACTTAAATTCATGTATTAATCCCGGAATATAAAGAAACAAACAATTAAAATAACGAAAGAAATATGGTACCACTTCAAACTTGCGAGTAAATGTAGCCTTCAGTCCTTTCCTTTTCACTGTCTCATTTTTCTCCCTGGTATTAAGCATGCATTAAAAGCACCAGGTAATGATTGAAATCGGGATCTAAACATCCCGAGTGTACGAATCTGACCACCAGTAAAGGACAAACATCAACCCAAAAGAGAACGTTAGTTAGACATATAAGTCACAGTAGATGCAACTTCACATTTTCTTGGCACATGCATTGTTATCAAATTAACGTAGTAACAAACAATTATGCATTACTATCAAATGATTAAAACATTCATTATCAAGTAAAACTAATAACCACACCAGCTCAATATTTGTAGCAATAAATGTTACATCTTACTGGCATTATGATAATTAATTTTTGAGAATATATCATAGTCGTTAAAGGATTAACCGCTGCCTTTGCTACATTATGTTTTTTTTTTTTTTTTTTTGTGTTAATGAAGTCTACATTCACTACTTTAGTGTTTATCTCATGTTTACATTACGTTCTGGTAGTCATTAGTTGACTTTTTGGTATTATCATGTAATTTTTTATGTGGTATTGAACTTAATTTTGTAAGACAATATGTGTCAGGATGCTGCTATTGACACCCAGGGAAGTGCTAAATACACCCATACTTGCAACTTTTTTAAGCTATCCAGACAATCAAATACAACTACAAAGTGGATGCATTCAGCAATTTCGTGGGTGTCAATAGACGCGCTCAATGTGTCAAATATGTTATATTAATATATAGATGATGTTTAGTGAAAATGCACAAGAGAAGGTGCCCGTCTTGCACCCTTAACAACTATAGCATATATATTTCATATATAAGTGTGTGTGTGTGTGTGTATAAAGAAGATATTTACAATAAACGCAAAGGGCTCGATTTTCTTGAAAGGCAGGAAACTATAGGTACTCAGATTCAGATTTCTTAGAATTGTCACTTAGCATAATATTTGTACTCTTTTAATAATGCTTGAATGACCAACACAAAAAGAAGCAATTTAGTGATTAGAGTAGATGTCATCAATATCACAGAAAGAAATCCAGCTAACCTCTCCAAGACGACGGAATGCACCATATATGCCTCCAAACAGTGGGAGAATATAGCATACCAGATCTGTGCATCCATAAAATAGACCTAAAAAAAAAAAAAAAAAAAAATAATCCTTTTGCAGATCAGATGGACTACAGCATTTCGTAAAGAATTAAATAGGTATCACAATGTTGCATGATTCGTACAAGAATAGCTGGAGCCCAGACTGCAATCACAACGCCAATATTGTTCTTAGCTGCAGCAAAGACAAGGTGGAGGCAAAATAAATACTAACTCAAGTCACTTCCAATGTTTTTTTTTTATTTAAAAGTGTTTTCCTTTGAGTGTATACCTCGAGGGAAAAATTCATGCCACTGGTAAGTTGATACATGAGCGCTCATTATGGTTTTAGTGGGACCTACCAATGGCCTTATCTGCATTGGAAACATTTGGCAGTGAAATCAGAATAGATGCAAGGACATAGGATACAATATAACAACAAAACGTGCTTAAGCATGCTTACTTTTAAAGATAATATCACAGATCATCCTGTAAGTGTCAACTGAAAAAGTAAAAACATACAGGGCTAAAATTGGGCACAGCCACATTTACACGATGATCTATGATATTATCCTTAGATTTAACTGAAAAATGATAATTTTATTCAGCTTCCCAAAAAAAAAAAAATCCATCTCTCAGTCTGAGATGCTTAAAGCCCGAAATAAATGTGTGTACAGCCTATTCTATTGTAACTGCATCAGGGAATTGTAAAATAGTATGATTGATACACAGATTTAAAAAAGAAAATAGGAAACGTAAGGCACCTCTAAATAGAAACTGAAAGCTAACTTTGTAGCAAGAAGGAGCACCCAAATAATGTATACCTGAGAAATCGAGCACGAAGTAATATTGCATAAGATGATGATATTGTAAAATAACAAAAATGTTTAATCATAGAAGTCTTACTTGAAGAGTGAAAATGTGCTTTCATGCATTCCGAGGCTGCAAGGCGTGATAATCGAAAGTGTTATCTAGTTTGTTTATTACTTCCTAACTGTCACTTTTGAGTGTTTCACATAGATTAAGAAAGTCATTTAATAATACCCATAATTAGTTCTATAAAAAAATAATTTAACCTTGTGGGTGTTTTACATAGATTCACATCTCAAAAAATGAGACATATCACAAAAATTATGAAAAGGACAAAGTTGGGAAAAAAACATTAATTTCTCTTGGAAAACCAAAGCCAACAGATATTTCGGAACAATTTTTTTTCTCCAAAACAGTTAAATTGGAATGGAGGGAGGGAGTATTGAACAAGAGAGTGGGAATCCAGAAGGACCGGAACACATTGTAGAGTTGGTCTTATGTATTCGCAACTATCACTCTATAATAGAACATCTAATACCTTTTAATAAAAAACTAATACTATTTAAAAATACACTCGAAATGCAAAGCAGTTGAATGGTAAAACTGGCTTACGTAAGACACTGCCCACATTGCATACCTGGGACCACCACATCATTAGCATCACGATCCTGTAGTTGGACCTCTCAAGGAACCGACGAATTAATGGGAAAAAGAACAAAAAGGCAGCAAGCATATTTGGTGATAAGTAGGTAACGACAGCCAAGATGAAAAATGAAGGAGAACTTGACTCATTTCCAACCCAACTTTTGATGGTTTGAGCAAAGCCACTAGGGTTCTTCCATGTATAAGCATAGGTGACTGGGAGGATGACTACCCAAGCAGCAGCAGACACAACCTTTAAAATGTATCTTAACTTGACATGGAAGGACATGCTTCGTCTAGCTCTCCAGCTCAGAATTACGTCGAGGATGGCTGCAATCGATATGCAATTAAGTTCACAAGAAAAAGTGAATACATAAGTTCAGCAAATTAAATATTCCGCACATAAATAGAAAACCAATAATATAAGGGTGTGTTTGATTTAGGCTTAAGTGGATTTCGGAATCCGGATTTCGAAATCCTGATAAATAGTAATGGCGTGTGTTTGTTTTGAGATTTAAGTTGGGTGGGTTTTAACTTTATGTCAAGTCAATGTGTAAGAGTGTGTGATGTTGTATTGTTAAATTATTGTTAATTGTAATGATTGGATGATTGAGTAATAATTAATGTTTTTTATTGGAAGTTGCAAAAGTGGGTACAGCAGGTGTGAAAAGTGATAAATAAAATAAGAGTGGGAATAAAAATGATATCTATAGGGTTTATAGGTATTTGTAGGGATGGATAATTGATTTATTACAAACCAGATTCTAAAATCCCAAAGTCGAACCAGATTTAGATTTCAGAATCCCAGATTTGGTTTTCTAATCCCAATGCATTCCAAGTTCCCAACATCCAAAACTAGAGGCACAATGAAGAGAATAATCATGGTCACTGTAGATACTCCCAATAAACATTAGAAAGTTATCATGGGAAAATAAAAAAGACAGGAAAAGTGCATGCAGTCTACTGCTGATGATTTATCATGGGTTTGCTTCATTCTCCTCAAAGCCTTTTCTTTAATAAGAGGAGGGAGAAGTGTCAACATCTAACATCATGAAAGTTTAGACAAAGTCTTCTATGCACCATGTGCACACTGCACCATGCAACTCAAGTGCATTTTTAAACGGTATTAGTTGTTTCATGAACAGTATTATTTATTTTCACTGGAAAGTATTAGTTGTGTAAAGTTGCAACGTACAACTGTTGTACAATAGACTTACTTGAAAGTTTAAGAGCTAGAAATAACACTGGGAAAAGCTTCCATACAATCTCAGATCTCACTTAAATGAAGAAGTCCAAATTACCTTGTCCAAGTTTCAATATTGCAGCAGTTATAAAGATGCTGAGTACTTTCATGAAAACTTTGCCTTCAAGAATTGAACTAGGCTGTCCTGAGCTGCTCCAAGCAACAATGATCATAGCCTTGAAAGTTGACAGTGGTTTCCAACATCAGTTCTAAGAAATATACCAAACAATTTCTGCAGAAAATCTAAGAAAAGTATAAAGTACACTCCTGTAAGCACAATATGAAGAAGCTCCACATTCTGTCGAAGCTTCTAAAGTTATGCCAATATGAACGAATCTCGACAAAGTTAACTTTCCCTACCCACCGATCTCTTGTAGAAGTTGTTTCCTGAGTTTCAGAGAAATAGAATTTTAGAAAGGATAATTACATTGATAATGTGATGGGGAAAATAAGCAAGCATGTATGGAAAAGCAATTAGTCAAAAGGAAAAACATTAGAAGTGGCCTCTTAGGGGTGTTTGCTTATGGATTGAAGTGGATTTCAAATGCAGTAGGTGGATTTGATGAATAGTAAAAGGTGTATTTGGATTTTGTATATGTTTGGTAGTGTAGATATTGTAGGATTTGACAAGGTAGGATTTTGAAAAAGTGGGTGTATTGGAAATTAAGTGTAAAGTAGGGGAGAGTGTGTAAAGTAAAAAAGGACGAGAGAGAGTTTTGAGTTGGGTAGATAATAACAATTAAAAAGTGGGGAGATAGATGATTAAATGTGGAAGTATCTCTTAAAAAGTAAAGTATGTGCACTATAGGTTAGAATTTTATAGGATTTTTAAAATACTATACCAAAATCCAGAGAAACAAACAAGGATATGGATTTGAAACAAAAATGTGAGGAGTGAGGCTAGTAACAAACACTCCCTTAGTGAGTAAAAAATGGGAAATTGGGGAGTTGATGAGAAGCTTGAGACTCTTACTATAGCATTTTATCAAGGGACCTAGTGGTTTCTTGTTTCAGTTGTACAATCGTTTAAAGCTCAAAGAACCAATAGTGAACTTGGGATTCTCATACTATAGTAAGATCAAATGAGCCAATGCAAGTATTAAAATGGAATGGGAATTCCTTTTTCTAAACAAAAAAAAAAATGGAATGGGAATGATAATGATAATGATTATCATTAAGGGGTCAATCACTATGGGGTTGGTGATTGCATTATTACTATTTGGTTAAAAAAATAACCAAGCAGTATTAATGGTAATGACTCCTCATTAGTCCTCATTCATTCTCATTACCCACCCTCATTGCCCCCAACCAAGCGGGTCCTTAGTTTGATTGGACTTGATGCGTAGATCCAATTTCATATTCAATAAGGGTAAATCTTGATAAATAGTAATGGTGTATGTTTGTTTTGAGATTAAAATAGGGTAGTATTTAACTTTACATCAAATTGATGTTAAGAGAGTGCGGTGTTGTATTATTAAACTAGTGGTTATTGTAATTTTATAATGATTGATTCTAAACTCAGGAAAAAGCTGTTTCTGTATTCCCAATGTCAGAACCTTCAATAATCAATTTCCATGCTCACCCCATTTCTTTCACTCCGAAGCTGATCCACAGTCTTGCAGAAGAAATCAGAATCAGCGCGCATGGGCCAACCTAACCGAAAACAATCTACAGACCTGTGCTTTATTGAAATTTTTAAGTAAAAGATATAAATGGTACACAAATTTAAACATAGCTATTGAAATAAGGGATGTAATATTACCAAAAGTACTCATTCAAATCATCATAATTTCTCCACTGGGAATGAGTTGATTTTCCTTTCTTGCTCCTTGCAGCTTCCTAAACATAAAAAAAGATTTAACTTCAGTTGAAGGAAAGCATTAACATAACAAATAAATGGAAGATATTGATCTAGTAGACTATACCCTAGCAATCACTTCATAAATTGGGGAGACAACTATTTTCAGGAAAGCCTCTTCTTCTCCTCCATAAGCTGGTTTTACGTTCTCACCAGTCATAGGACTAACATTACCGGCGAGCATACCGTAAAGTTCAAAAGCCATCTGACAAAGATGGAAACGCAAAATTATAACAGAACTATAATTGAAATTCTAGGAAGAAAATAAATTCTAGGACCAATGAGTTTAGAACAGTGCTTGTAGCAAAATTATTATTGAAATTAAGACCTGTTTATAGTTCCAATTCTAATATATTGGCATCGAAGATAAAATAAGATATGGTAACTAACAGTTCAAATCAAATGCTCAGATCAAAGTATGCATAAATTGTCTACATAAGCAAGCACTACAGCTAGGTACAAAAATTATATAGCTAGCGGATTTCAAAATCTTGATAAATAGTAATGTGTTTGTTTTGGGATTTAAATAGGGTAGGAACTTTATGTCAATCAATGTGTAAGAGTGTGTTGATGTATTATTATTTATTTTAATTGTAATGACTTAATGACTGTAAAAATTAATGTGTTTTATTAAAAGTTGCAAAAATGAGTATAGAAGGTGTGAAAAGTGATAAATAAAATAAGAGTGAAATACAAAAAGAGTAGGTCTCCTGTGCACCGTGCAACTCAAGAGCATTTTTTAAACTTGCAACTTGTTTAACTGAAACGTTGAACTTGGTTACACTGAAATGTTCGACTTGTTTTACAATGAAAAGTTGAACTTTGCAGTATAAACAAGTTGCACGTTTCAAAAATACATTTGAGTTGCACAATGCACCTGGTGCATACAAGACTTTGCCATACAAAAATTATATTTGCATTAATGAGTCATTGGGGAAATGAGGTGTAGAAAAAGAAATTGTATATATAAGGTTTAGAGGTAAATATTGGGTGGATGTATTGGGTTTTTAAAAAACCTGATACTAAAATCCCAAAGTAGAACAAGATTTAGAGTTCGAAATCCCAAATCCGGCTTTAAAATCCCAAATCAAGCATGCCCTAAATTCTTACAGCACAACTTGGAGAAGGGGTCTCTTCGTATTTTGTTTAATTTTTCGTCTAGAATCACAGAAAGGCTTCTTGCGAGCAAATGATTTCAAAAGTATTATTTCAATTGAAAGCATTATTAGCTTGTGCCACAAGACTCAACATCATAGTGAAATATGAGCTGCCAATCAAGGTTATATCTCATATGTGCTTAGCCTTATATTATTACCATCAAATTTAGTTCATTATAAACTTCTTAAATAAGAAATCCATAAAATAGTTTATATTTTATATAACAGGATAGATCTTTATAATGTCCCCCACTTTGCAACAAAGGGTAACCAAGGCATGATATTTAAATGCAGATCAATAAATCATTCTTTGTTTAACCAATCTAGTTATTAAAGGCATTGAGCATTTGAAACCATACATGATGATAGATGTAGCAAAGGCACTCGGGCATGAATCTTAAATTTGCAGCTTCTCACCATATAAGAAGATAAAGCCCCATGTACAACAATTGTTGTTGCACTTCCTGTTGTATGGTAGGCAACCTACAATTGAATAAAACCAAGACGAATCAGCAAAAATACAAATGTAGAATTAAGATAATATCGTAGTGGAGATTACGTTTTCTTTCATGGATTAGTATATAAGATATTAACACCTGTAATATTGCTAAAGCTTGTATATCTAGCTATTAAAATAGAAAATCCTCGTCTTCTCCAATAACAAATATAGATGATCAAGAGATAACTGATATGAACATCAAAATAACTGAGCCAGGACTACTAAGAGCCCGTTCGGCTAAGCTTACTAACTTTTTTTTGTTGCAGCTTAAGTTCTTATAAGATGTAACTTTTAAGGAGCTTATAAGTTATTAAATTGTTTGGCTAATATTAATAAAACCTTTAAGTTCTTTGATATTTAAGATAAAAAAAAATTAATTTCAATATAAAATATTATATTTTTAGTTTGTGTTTGGGGGGTGCAGGGTGGGGTGATTTTTGTATTTCAAAATTTATTTTTTAAAAAAACCTTATGTAAGTATAGCTCAAAAGATTTTAGAAAAATAAGTAGGGATATTGGTACTTATTTTTTGTTTGAGCTTATAAGTTGTAAATAGCTTATTTTAAGATAATAAGCTTGTTAAACATCTTTTTTTACTACACACTTTTAGAGAGCTTATAAGCTGTTTTAAGGAGCTTATAAGCTCGGTCAAACGGGCTCTAAGATACCTATACATGCAGTAAAATATTGTTATAACAATGATAATAAGAAACTTACCACAGGCTGCTTTTCCGATCTAAATACTTGCACCATTTCTTGTAATTCTTGAAAAGCTTCTTCATAACTTCATCTAGAGCACGCTCATCTAACTGAAAACACAAACCAATGTAGAGATCACTTTGCAAAAGAAAATGATGTAAAATAAAATTTGTAGATTGTTAACACGGACTTAAACTTTTTAAACAATGGTTGGAGGTTAAGGATATTGACATCCAAATATCCATTAACTACGATGCTACTGAATAGAAAAGAAACAAGTGCATACAAGGGTAAAATTGACAATTATTTGTAAGCATTGGGAAGGTAAATAACTGAGTTAGAGAAGCGAGTAGTAAAAAAGCAAACCTTGGGTTGTTGATCAGGTTTTGGAAACTGTCGTATGTGTACATTTGCAAGAAGCAAAATCAAATGCTCTCTTTGATTTGCCACATTATTTTTCTGCAGGTCAACAGTCAACAGTAATGTTAATAAAATGGGCCAAACTCTATTTTAAATTCTCAAGTGTGATGCACGGTTTTGCATACTTTAAATTTTGGCGCGAGACCGTGTAGTGTATGAGAGGTTGAGAGAAATCTTAAGTGTATTTATGTTGATAATATTTATTATTTTTCCTTTTTTACTAGTATATGAATTTTGTAGAAGTGTTATTTGTGTCCCACAATTATTTAATTAGTTATATAATTTTATTTATGCATTAAACTCATCACAAATAATAAACTTCATAAAATTATATCAAAATTGAAATAAAACTAATATAACATAATAAATAAAATTAAAAACAGGAAAAAAAATTATGTGCAATATGGAAGTCAAATTAAAGATCTTAAAAAGGCGACCGTCCAAGACAGATTTAAAACGAAAAACTTATTGAGCTTAGAATTTGTGGGCTAAAAGTATTTTAAAAAATCTCATTGCCTTTGGTGCATGCTGTCAAGAGTCCCACTCTCCTTTCAATAAAACTAATATAATCAAAAATAAAAATCTTGAATTCAATTCATAATATTTAAAATCAATAAAAAATATTTTAAAAACAATATAATATTTTTATATGCAATGTGGATGTCAAGTTAAAGATCGTAAAATATGATTGTCCAAAATAGATCTGAAATGAAAAACTTATCGATCTATTTTGATGCATGCTGTCATGACAACTCTCCTTTGATTTGTCTAAAAAAAGAAAAATTCTCATTGGCTTTGATGCATGCTGTCATGACAACTCTCCTTTCCTGGAACGTGAACCACACACGCCAGCCGCGATTGGTTTTTATTTAATAAAACAATTTCTATTTTTGGTGGGAACTTTCTATTTTATGCATTACTGTGCTTTTACATAAGTATAGATATCGAACAGCAATTTTATTTAGTCATTAAAAAGTGGAAAAGACAGCAGCTGAACTAAATTATATCACCTGAAAGCCAAACATAGATTGAAGCCAGTCAAGGATATCTTCATCTTTTTTCTTCCTGTAATCTTTTGGCCAAGGAAGACCTCTGGTGTTCCGAAGTGCATGGACAGCAGCTTGAATCTGGATATTAAGATTTATTACAGAAAATATTATATAAGTCAAATCATCAGAAGCAAAAAACGTAAACAACAGAACCTGAAAACAAACAGGGACTAGGTTATTTCAGAATAGACCTCTGGATATTTCATGATTGCCTGATTTGCACTATCGGGATCAAGAGGTAGAATATTATAAGGATAGATCTCTGTCTTCTCGGCAACTTTATCATGAGTTTCCAATATCTGCAATTAAAAATCAATGGGTAACGTACATTCATACCCCTCAACTATGACCTCAGGTTCAAGTAAGCCCTTAATGTATTTTTTGGTGCAAATAAACCCGGTTAACAATTTAAAATTTAACAAATATAATGTGCAACATAAAAAAAGACACCACATATAATTAGAGAAGAATACCAGAATTTACCTCACGGTCAACTTCCACAGATTGTGTCTGATTAACTGCTTTCAAAACCTCAAAGAGCACATTGGCCGTTTGGTACGCTTTTGTCAGCTGGGCACTGTAAATTATCAGAATTCAAGCACAAAGAATGATAAATGTTAGCATTTCCACTAGCAATCATCTACTCCTTCCTTTCCACTTTAACTGTCGCTTTAGAGAAAAAGAAATAGTTCCAAAATATTTGTCGCTTTTGGTTTTACAAGAGATATTAAATATATTTTTCATTTTTTCTAACTTTGCCCTTTTCTAAACTATTGGGAAGGTTCATTTTTAGATAGGATAAATGACCATAAATGATTCATTAATAATCTGTAAGAGGGTATATTAGTCATTTTATACAAGTAATCATTAGTATTAAATGACTTTCTTAATCTGTGTGAAAAACCAAAAGCGGCAATTAAAGTGGAACGAGGGAATATTTGAAACGATTCCACCTTCCAAGAGAGAAGAAGGATGAGGAACAGATAAAAACTCACCGATCAGCTTTGTCAGCAGCATTTTGCAAAGCTTGGATATACTTTTTGTAGTAATGATGATAGAAACTCTGCATTTCACGTGCATCGCTTTTCTTCACTATTCCCATTAAGGTAGGATCATTTTCCTAAAAGCATTAGTGCCGGCAATTAAAATTTGATGTTTATTTCATAGGTGAAAACAGTAAATCTAAATCCATGATCAGCCATTCCCTGAAACAAATAGTTCAATAAAGTGTTTTTATGACACTAATAGGTATTGATGAATTCTACCACAACAGTTAGTTATATAGAAGTACATGATTTAGACTGTGGTTTTATCCCCTTTGGAATTTACTCACTAGGGTTTTAATGAGGCCGGACTATTAGGCTGCTATGTGGGCTTGCGACGGTTTAAATAAACTCACAATTTGGTACTGCTTCACTTGTTCTACGTCTAATCTTTGAGTAGAGCCTTTTTTGGTCGTAACTAAGTTTACTAGCTCTACAGGATATATGAAATCAGCAGATCCAAACTAAAAGCAGTTTTGCACTAGCTTCCAAGTAATGTCCATTTAGAATGTAAATGAAACAGATTAGTGTATCCTAGTACACTAAAAACATAACCTCAGGTAATTATAAGCCTGCTACGGGTAGAGTATAAACGTGGTTTCTTCTTCATCAAGATACAATTCCAGGAATAACTGAAGGATACATAGTTGTCTGCAACAATTTCAAGTTACAAATAAACTCATACATTCTGAAAATTTATCCATACTTACCCTTTCAAGACGTTGCAAAAGAGCTGTCTTAAATTGACGAACGCCACGTCCACTTGAAGTGGGATCCAATCTATGAGCCTTCTCAAAAGCATAAAACCTACCTACATATTTCAATAAAAACTAAATATATAGTTATTTACAAGTGTAAAATTCAGTTACATTTCAGGCAATAGTTACACTACAGTATTATATCATCATCAAACATAGCAAACAGAACAAAAGGAATGAACAAATCTTATATGTAATGAACAAATACAAACTGCTTGATTCTCTGTTTTCTTACAGGATAATAGCATATGGAGTGTAAGAATGCATACAAAATCACAGAAACAATTATTTATGTAAAAAAGTATATCTCCCTACGTGAATACACATCTTTTCTTAAATCTGTATGCTTAAAAGCAAAAATAATGATTGAAAGCTTACAGAGGTAGGCAACACGAGGGTTGCTAGGTTCAACTTCATTGGCAACACGAAGAATGGGGGCAATTCTGTTGCAGCGGTGAGGACGGCACCACTTCACTGTCAAACACAGACTACCCAAGATTTTCCACCGTCTGAGTTCGCATAATCCTCCGCTGCAGCGGTGAATTCTGTTGTGATGAGCCTCCTCTGGATGACATTTTACTTTTGTGCTCCTTCTATTCACCCAAGTATTCGTACAAACAGATCTTCCAATGCCCATGTAACAGTAAATAATTTTTTTAGCACTATGAGATTTCAATGGAAAAAGAAGAATAATGCAGTCTAGTTTTGCATTTGTGAACAGCCCATATATGGCACTATGTCAAGAAAATTCACAATGTATATGAAACTCATAGCGGCTTCGAGAAGAAAAAAAACACGATTAATTAGCAATATAATGCAGTATAATAATTATTTTGGACAGAAGACGCCAGAATTCAGAGGAGTGAAACCTTTTAACCGATACTTAACTCAAGGGCATGCCAACCCGCCCCTACCTCCTCTTCAAATAAAAAATTCAAGGAAATGGAACAAAAAGACAAAAATTGCATGTATTTTAAAATTTTACTATTATTTGAACAAAAAAGGACATCGTATTAAATAGAAATGCAGAAAAATCTGCAATTACAAATGAAGCACAAACAATCTCCTTCAAAGAACAAAATCAATAAAAACAATGATACGAGTTGAAGTGGGGCAGAGAATTACCAGTAAATTGGAAACGAGTCTATCAATGGGCCAACAGATACCCCTGTACGTTACGCAAGAATGCATCAGTATCAACATTGATTGCAAGTTAAAATACACATTAAACAATTTCAAAAAAAAAACACACACACACACACAAACGCACTAAAAATTATTTTAAAAAAACACAAAAATTACTCATTATAAATTCTCCTACACCATTTCCGTCAGTTTCTCGCTTTTCCAGTTGCAGAGAGTTGAGTGAAACGGAAACGAGTGCTCCAATTCCAATGCTCAACCCTAGAGAGAGAGAGAGAAAAAGAATCACAGAAAAGGGAAGTGGCCGTTGTGTGTGTGGGGGGGCTGTGGTTTTAAGCCTACTTACCAACAAAGGAAGAGAGAGAGAGAGAGAAGGGAATGTGGAGGCAAAGGAGAAAAGTTGATGAAAAAAATTGGATGCGAACATTACACCTGCAGGAATTTCCTGCCCCTTGTTTTTATGGGAATTACGGGAGTTCCACTCCGGTATTAATTATAGGATGTTTGTCTCTGGTGTATCTTTATTCAAAAAAACTTATTCCGATTCTAGGAATTGGGTCCACTTGGATTTTGGTTCCTTCCGCCTTCAAAGAATAACAAAAATAAAAACACAAAAGGGAAGAGAATATTCCTAAAAAGGCAAAAACTTTATATGCAATTTTACACTGGTATAAGATTTATGCAATATTCATCACCCTGCTATATATATATACTATTGTTAGACCCGCGTATTATGCAGGCTAGATATTTTTTTTTTTATTTAGTTAAATTAAAATTAAAAATTTATTTAGTTAGTTATTATTTTCTATTGTTAAAAATGAAAATGTAATCTAAATATTCGAAATGAGATTTTACATATCATTGTACTTTATTTTTTTATAAAACACATAAGAGTTCAAAATTTTATATTTCAAAATCAAAATATATCACACATAATTACAAATTTTGAAAAAATTTCTTTATAAACAACATTTGTTGTATACTTGCAAGATTTTGTTGGGGAATGATTTGCACAGATCTATTCGGGGTGAATATTTAAATACAAATTTAATTCATTAATTATTACTAGCATGAATTAATCCTATATTAATTCAAATAATAATTGCAACAACATATCATGCATATAAAAAGCCACGTAAAACTTACGATTTGATGGAATCTACGGGTTTACGTGACGCATTTTGTCAAACCTCTCTCGGGATAAGCAAAAACTTGGGACGGACTAACCAAAAGGACTTCCCAAGTATTCCTTAGCCCTTGTTCAACTATTCGATTGGAAGGACACTCAATTTCGTCGAACAATTAACAAAAGGAAAAAAAAAAAACTTTTTTCTTGTCACCTTTGTGGATTTGCTAAATATTTCCAAAGACATGGAATTGTCGTGGAATGAACTAATCATCCCCTATTTATAGGAGAGGGTGTCGAAATTTTAGTGAAATATCAATGTGGGAAAAGACTTTTCTTGGTCACCAAGAAATCTTGAATATATCTCCTATATTCTTTTTCCCATAATTAAAATATTCCACAAAAATTCCACCTCCTCATATATATGGATTTTTCGAAAATATGCCTTGCAAGATTCCAAGATTTGGATCTTCTTGAATTTATGAGATATTCTTGTATTTCAAGAAATACATATCTTCCATAATATCTTTTCAAGAAAATCAAGAAAATCTTTTTTTTTTTATATTTTCATCTTTTTAGGAGACGAAAATTTCATATGAATAAACCATGTGTGAGATTTCTTAAATTTAATGAGATAATCTTGTATTCCAAGAATACATATCTTCATTCCATAAAAAAAATTCAAAGAAAATCTTTCTCCCAACTTCATCCATAAATTTCGAAATAATTAGGAAAAATTAAGCAACAATATTTATTTTATTTTAATCACATTTTCAGTTATTGACTATTTGTTGGGCTACTCAGGAGGCCTTTAGGAGAATTAAGATTGGACCTTTTAATGGATCTTGAATATCTAATATTGAGCCACAATATAATTCAAACCCATAAATATTAATTAATCTCACTACATAATTAATATTGCACTATCCATCTTAACTCAGACAAAAGCGCATACATCGATATGGCTCCCGGTCATTATTTCCGTGTTTAAGATTATCTAGCCCATTAATTAATTCAAGCCACCGGAATAGCTTTCCGTTAATTAATATCTTACCTTAATTTCTTCCGACCATAATCATTAGTTCAACATTATTATCCATCCATAACATTCCGTATGTATCATGAAACTAATTCCAACTTGCAAGATTTGGTATGATAAAACTTATGAACCTCCTCCAAAGGGGCAAATCTTGTCTCAATAGGGGATCACGGCGAAGATGCTGCCGAAACCATCAAGCAACTTCGGGAAAATTACAAAATACAAACCATGAAGTAGAGAAAAACGTTTCCTAAAATATCACAACAAATCAAGATTCTTCAGATTAAATCTTAGCAATCACATGTGACCAATAACATTGTCCAAGATAAAAAGTATTGAATCTCTCTAATTAACGCTTACCCATGATAAGTCAAAACCGCAATAGTTACCAATCCCACTTGATGCTATTTTTAAGGGGAAAGGAAATTGAAGATTAAAAAACAACGAACCATAGGTCTAATTCTTCCTTGTTCGGTTAAAGAATTTATCCTCCTCAGAGGTCCTATTCAATCGTGCACTAGTGTAATCTCTTGGTCAAGACAAACCAATCGAGCCTTACACCAACCTTTTCGCGATGGATTGTTCATTTCCATCTAGGTCGTGAATGGCGTACTTTTTAGTTACAAGGTTGTTAATTTAATCTTCAACGTGAATGAACGCTCGGTATCACTAAATTAACTACAATGTAACACGCTTTATTTAATTATTGAACGGTTATGCAAAGAAATATATGTAACACATTCAATCATATTTAAAGCATCGATGATAAACAATTTATTTCAGTAAATAAGTCTGGAAATTCAGTTTCGATTATACAAAGTAAAAAGCATACTTTTCAGTATAATCCCAACAGATTTCACATCATAATTAAGACACGGGATTTTAAATCGTCTTTTGATTTTGACTCTAGAAACTGTGACATATAATTGTTCGTGTATGGACACCGACTTTGGAAGATACAAATCCACAATAGACAACGATTGACCCTGACTTTTATTTACCATCATCCCAAAACATATTAGAATTGAAAATTGTCTTCTCTTAAACATTAAAGACATTGTTTGGTCCGAATTGCTTAATGTCATTCTTGTGATGAACACCTTATTGTCAATATTTCTTCCAGAAATTATTTATGCTTCAATAATATTATTTCCAAGCTTTATAACAATCAACCTTGTTCCATTGCACAAACCTGATTTCTTATCAATATTTTTTAGAAGCATTATCGACACTCTTTCATTCAAGATCAAGTTGTGGTTTGGTAATCCTGAACACTTAATGAAGTTTAAAAAATCGACAGAGAACATCTATGCATTAGAGTCTGATTGACACTCCGTTATGCAGACACTATCGGAACTAAAATATACCTTATTATCACCAGAAATCATATGTAGAAGCTTCTCATTAATGGATTCCACATCACTATGTGTTTGTGCAAGTATTGATCAGATATAATAGACTTATGTTCAGAAAGCTCTTTTCCCTGAGCTGCTATGGCTTCTCCATGTTGTTCAACTGTTTGAAAGAGTTCCACCAGTTCGGTGTCAGGAATGTTCATAGTTGGTATTGAAGGTTCTGGCATGGCAGATGGTTCAGCAGACGGTTCAGTCGGTACAGATGAGGTTTCAGTTAGTATCAACTGCATCTATTTTTATGGCTCTTGTCCTTCCCCCTTTTTGGTTTCATCAAAAAGTGGTGACAGTCTGTTCATCAGATTTACCAGCTGAGTGGAAATCTCCTCCTTTAGGCTTGCAATATCCTGGGGCGTGGCAAACGAAGGTTCAAGGCTCAGAAGCCTGTTCAGACCAGATTCAATGGCCTTCTTGGATTGGTTAACTGAACCCTCAAAACGTTTTCTACCCTAGATCCAGGCAGGTTTCTGTATGTTCTAAGGACCCCCATACACTTTCCAACAATATTTGTGTGTAGCCCAACATGGAGGTCTTCTCCACAAACGGATCAACCCGCTACATCACCGATTCGAGAATTTGATCGTGCGTGAGTGTGATCTTGTCGACGGTCAGCTTCCTCTCCTTTTCTAGCAGACCGCTCTGCTCCTCCTCGAACCATTTCATCAGAGCTGCTGTAAGAGTGGTGAACATACCTACTGTCTCCAAATTTATTGTTATCAATTTTTAGAATTCATCTGGAGAATTCAGCAATCCCTCATCGCTGCGACATTGAACCCTTGTTGTGAGGTAATAGAATGCTCAAATAATGTTGTTCTCCAGCTCCTGGTGGAACATAACACAACCTTCCCACTGAAAACTTACAGTTTTTTCTCCCTTTTCACTTTCGATTTTTTTCTATCCCAAACATACTTCGAAGTGAATTCAATGTAAGTGAAATCTCTAGTCTTCTCATCATTCTTGTTGTGTTCCATCCATGCTAAAAATATTGATTTTTTACAATTGGTTTGTCAAGTATATTATCAATGTAATCATCATCACAAAAAATCGTTTGCTCATCTGGAATATGAAAGTTCAACCTTTGCATTGTTGGGTATCTGCAGTGTATAGTGTTCTCTAAACGGCTTCACATGGAGAAACATATCTACAATTGATATAATTGTCAAAATAAATTTTATAGAATCGTTTTCTTCTTCCCCACCTTCGACAACGCTCGTTGTTACTCTGTCAGGACCCTTGTTAATATACTTGAACAAATACTTAATAAATTTATGTCAATTACACCACTCAACTTTAATATATGATTGATATCTTCTCAACAAAATTGAACTATAAGGTACCACAAAAGAATTATCAATAATAATTTCACCTTTTATCACGACAGAAAATTACTTCTTCTTTTGTAAAGAGGATACCCTTCGTCGTCAACTGTAGTTTCTTCATTTTATATATTTGGAAAACATTTAGAACAATAATTTTCAACCATGCAATGAGAGTTTATATTTGAAAGTTCGCTCGGACCATGCATCATATTATTTCTAATCAAATCGTGCAATATCAAATCATCATCTTTAGTTGGTATTTCAGTAGATATAATACGATAAATATCCTCAGGATTATGAATCTTGTTCCCACGATTAATGGAGAGTAGAATGTATGCATTAGTTAGAGATAATATGATAAATATCCTCAGGATTTAAAATCCTCATTAATCCTACTCTACTTTATCACCTATCACTACTCTTTCTTTTATTCTTTCAATACACTCACATCATCTGTCTTTTTATTTTTCCAACACACTCATGATAATATAATAATACCACACCAATCAACTTTTCCATTATCCAACCCTATAAAATCTCAAAACAAAAATACATTTTAACTATTCATCAAAATTTAAAATCTCAAGATTTCAAAGTTCAGGATTTCTCCCGCCCACTATAAGCCCAAAACAAACATACTCTAATAGTTTCATATGGTGCTTTCACCATTTGTAGTTGATTTTTTTTCCATTTGAACAACATAATGGAAACTTTGGAGGGTTCTCATTCTTCTTACTTCGTTCTTCAACCACATATTTATGTTACAATAAATACACATGTATGTAGCATCACCAAATTCAAGATAGTTTGAAAAAAAACATGAATTTTTTTTAATTATTGTTACAGTCAGAAGAAAAATCCATAATTAAAAATATTATCCATTGATTTGTATAATTACTTTGTAAATTCCCGATATCGCTTCTATCACGTGGACCTAGACCTCTTTTTCGTATTTCATAATAAAAAATATGTTTAAATTCACATATTTAGAAATTTTGAAATAAATTAACTGTGCAGATACATAAGTAATGAACATACATGACAATAGATAATAAATAAATTATAAAATAATATATTACCAATTCCTGAAGTGCTTAGAAGAAATTACTTCATTCACTTGAGTACTTAAATGTGAATGTTCGTGTTCCCAATAATGATCTCCTCGATTTATATTTTTTACTCAAACTGCTTTTTCTTTTAGCTTAATTTAGCACAACTTTTCCTTTATCTACATATAAGATATGTAGGAAATATCAATTTACTTAAAGCAAGTTATAATTTTAAATTTTTTTAATTAACAATTAAGAAGAAGAAAAGTCTAACAATTTGAGTTCATTTTTATACTCTGAGATAATGACGTAGTAGATATAACCTTTAGACGCACAACTCGATACTGGTTAAATATTGTTATTGATTATAAGACAAAAATATTTAAATAGTTAATTAGCATAATTATTAATTATTCATTGAATTATGATATAGTAGTTGAGTACTTACTATTCTTTAAGTTAGATAATGACAATGACATATCTATATAACAATTTGAGTTCATTGTTATACTCTGAGATAATGACGTAGTAGATTTAACCTTTGAACGCACAACTTGATACTGGTTAAATATTGCTATTGATTATAAGATAAAAAAAAATTAATAGTTTATTAGCTTAATTATTAATTATTCGGTGAATTGTGATAGTAGTTGAGTACTCACTATTCGTTAAGTCGGATAATGACAATGACATGAGAAGAATGAGCGATGGCAATGACATGAGAAGAATGAGCTTCTGTAAAAAAATAAAATTAAACCATTTAATTTTTTAGGTTATTTATAGTGATTTTCTCACACTCCGCGTCATCATTCTTCTTTGCACAAATACATAATATTAAATATATACTCCATAATATATAATTTAGAATAAGAAATAAATTTAAATGTTCACATATAATATTAGAAAATAAAAATTACATCTACAATTAAATTAATCAAACTAATTTAATGTTTGAAATATTTAATCTAAAACTAATAATAAAAAATTATTTTTAATCCCGTGTAGTACGCGGTGTTACGTTTAGTGAAATATATTACATAATTTTTTTGTAAAAACAAATCTTACCAATATTAAATGTATTTAAAGGATATCCTCTATTTAATTGAGGTGGAATATTTGCATCTTCTTCAAATGTTAATCTTTGTTTGTAAAAACAGACTTGTGTGTATCTGATTTCAATTGTTTAAAAAAATATTTAATATAACTTATTATACCTAATAAATTTTAAAAGTAATTAATAAATTATAAAATAAATAAATGACCGACCTTTTGCATTGATATTGATGTATGGGGATGAAAAGACATTCGACATAGTGTTTTCATGTAATGTGAAATGTGGATTTAATTGTCCCAAAATATTTGTAGATTCAAATACTTTATCCAAAAAATAATTAATTTATTGATCTAATAATCAGATGATTTACATTTACAAATATTTTGACACACGTACATTATTTAAAATATTTAAATAAATTAGACCAAGAAAATTATGTTTAATTAATTATTACTTATCTTCCATTAAAAAAATATTGTATCTAATTATATATAGTTTGACTTTGTATAATTTAGTAATTATTTATAATTAATTATCATTAATTGGACATTAAATATAAATTAACTTATATAAAGAAATAAAATTCAAAATAATATTCATATGTGCAAATAAATTTAGAAATAATATTTGATTAATATTTCTTTTTAATGATATGAAAACTAAAAAATCTTAAAATTTGATTAAATATACATGTATAGGTTTAGTTGTTATTATAATTTTTAAGTCTGGATATGCTTGGAAGTTGCAAGAATTTATTTGTCCATATAAAAAAAAACCCGAGTTACACATATTTATTTAATTTTAAATTATTTTGAAATGTAGAAATTTTGGATTAAAGTTATAAATTTAAATTCATCCTATAATATTATCTTAGAAATAATAAAGTGTGAATTTTTGTATAAATTCATGTTTTCAATTCTTTGGTATTAGATAGCTGGGGAATTTTTTTTTTTCCAAAAAGAAAGAACTTTCAAATCATAGAATATTAGTTTAGTGATAACATAGTATCTTGATCAATTTTTAGTTTATACTTTTTATTTTAAATAATTTTCCTAAAAAAATAAAAGAGTAAATATTTGATCGAAAATGTAGAATGTTTGTAACAATACAAATTGAATACAATATCTCCTAAAATAACTAAATCGCGATAAGAATAAATAATATTAGATCAAAAAAATTGATTAATTTTTAATTTAGACTTTATTTTAAATAATTCTTCTATAAAAATTAGAAGATTAAAATTAATAATAAATGTTGATTAGGTAAGTTAAACACTATTTGTTGTCGTAAAATATTTCGTGTCCGTAGATATCAGTCCATATATTTTTATAAAAATCATAATTTCGCTATCTTGAAGATATATTTAAAATTTAATTTTGAACGTATTGTAATTCAATTATTAATATTATTTTAATTTAAGTATTAATTATTACAATAACAAAAAAATTATATTACTCTTTTACATTTATTAATTATTAATTATATCTTGCCAATCACTTGGAAATTTGGTCAACTAAATCAATTTTCGCAAATTTTGTTATATATTGAGTATATCTTTGGTCAACTAATCAATTTTGAAATTTGGACTCCTATATATTGTTAACTAATCTGTAATTATTAATTATTAATTGCATAAGATCTTTCTTAATTATTGAATATTTTTTAATTAAGATAAAAAATTGTTCAATTAATCAATTTGGAAATTTGGATTGTTAATATAGTATTGTCAATTAATTATTAATGGTACCTTGTCAATCACTTTTGAAAATTTGTTTAGCATTGCATAACATTAATTATTTTAAGTACACAATTTATATATGTTAATTAAGCATACATATATGAATTATCGATTAACTATGAATTTAGAAAAAAAAATTGAATCAAATAATTTAAAAAAATATTTGTCATATAAATAAGTAATAAGTTATATATATTAATTGTTAAGTCAACGAAATAAATTAACCATAATATTGCAATTTTTTTTTTCTTTTTATAGATATGTTTATAATATTTGAGAAAGAAATAAATTAATAATAAAATTCATAGTTGATCAAAAATAAGATAACCATGTATATAGATATTAGTCAAATACTTTCTATAATTCTTGATCGAGTTTCAATATAAATAAAATCAATAATTTGAGACTGGATCTGTTTTTGAATTTGCAATATTAACTAATATTGTTAATTATATCTATTAATTATTGCATTGATTTCAAAAAAATATTACCTAAATCTCCATAAAATTTTGGAACAAATCTATGACTGCGCCAATTAAAAAATTAGATAGTCAAAGGGTCTCTATAGAATAATGGACTTTATTGAAAAATAAAAATTCATGGACAAATGTATTGATTGTGCCAAAAATCTAATCATATGCGACGAAATTATAGTTGAAGTAAAGAACAGTCATTACTCATTAAAAAAAAATTAGATCATATTCGAATAAAGTATATTGAAGAGACGAATATCAGTTACATTAAAATATACAGAAACGGTAAACATTAAACGAAACTTGTTAATATGTCCATCGACTTCATTGTAGACATCAACCCATCTTTATGTATTCATTTCCAGGTATAATCTTTCTCGTTCTTCAAAAACAATCTTCTCAAGAAAATATATAAATCTGAAAATCAAAACACGTTTGTTAGAATATGAAAAACAATACGAATAAATTATGAACAAAATAGAAATAAAGAAATCACATTGCTCTTCAAAATTAATCTTCTCCACAATAATAATTAATCTGAAAATTACAAAACAATTATTAGTTAAATTACTGCAAAAAAAATAGAAACAAATGAAATCGACACCAACAAATATGATCTAACATATAATATATTTTTTTTCATTTTTAACAAATGAGAAATATGATATGAAACCCTAAGAGACGATAAAAAGAATTGGCTGAGAATTTGAGATGAAGAAAGGAGAAACAGTGAAATAGAATGGAGAAAAAATGAATAAGAGATGTCACAATTTATAGGAAATGGAAGACAAAATCAACGGTTGAGATTAAAACAACACTACAAATAAATGAGATTAAAGAGATTTGAAATAGAGAAATGTGGCTTTGCCACATCAACTGACATGTCATTTTATCATTTGACACATCATCTTTTATAGGTTTTGCATTATAGAGATTATAAATGTATATCTCGTTTCAAAATTTTTCTTCTTCCTATTTTATGGTGATTTTTTCTTCTCTACATTTTAAGGTCTTCTTTTTTTCTTTCTAATGAGGGTTCTTACTCTTTTCTCTCTTTTTCATTTTCACTTTGTTGAAAAAAAATTGCTATCTAGGTGTCACGATAAGGACAAAAATGGGAATTTTAAAATATTTGAGTTCGTACTAAGCTTTGATTTTATTATTTTAAAATTTGAGTGTTCATGTTCATATTGAAATTTCGGTACGGATCGGTATTGATTTATTATTTTTCATTATGAATTAGAACGGTTTTTTTTATTACAGTGGAACTAAATCACAGCGGAATGGATCGGAGCAGAAAAACGAAACTTTTACCTTTTTTTTCTGTTATTACCCCACTTTTTCACTGAATAGCATTAATTATTTGGGAAAATTATTCTTTAGTATCATTTTTCATCTACTTCTCTAAGGTCCAAAATGTTACAATTTTACCCACACTCACACCCCCACTAAATAAGAGTAAGACCCTTGGTTCGGCACCGTCCCCCTCAACAAATTAGACACCCTCCCACAGTCCACTACTCCCTCTCCCCTCATTTCTCACTTATTACCCCCCTTCCCCAAACAACATCAACCTCCTGCCGCCATCCCCCAACTCCACCCTCCGCTCACCCACCCCCCTCCCAAGGAAGGCCGCCCCCGCCATGAAGAAGAATGAAGATAGATCTATGTTGGGCGGTGGATACGTCCGGGTCTTGGAGAGGTGGCGAGGAAAGATTTATTCGTCGAAAATGGTGGTGGGTTTTTGTCGCAATCTGTATTAGACAAAATGGCGAACGATTGCGATCTAAGGTTTCGCCACCGTCGCGATCTATTTTCATCGAAGGTGAAAACAGCGAGTGTGGCGACGGATCTGTGATTGGTGATCTATTTTGCGCCGTGTCGAAAGCCGACTGAAGAAGGGCAGCGATGGTGGTGGTGCGGCGGATCTATTTGAGGTTCCGTACCATGAGCTGTGGACATATCTGACGGCGCCGGAAGTCCGCGACATATTAGAGGAAGAAAGGTCTTTTTTATTGTTTTTTGCAATTAGGCCTTTTTATTGGCATAATTTTATGTGTTTTGAATTTCTGTGATTTTATTTGTTTGTTTAGGATTGACGTTTTGTATTTTTATTTTATGGTGTTTGGGCAGTGTTATTTATGCTTGGATCCGATGAATTTGGCGACTCCAGTGTTTTTGATTTGTTGCAAATTTGTAGATTTTTTAATTTGCAGATTTGCAGTTGGGGTTGTGACTTTGGTATTGATTTTTTTGATTTGTTGCAAAATTATAGATTTTTTTATTTACAGATTTATTACAGGTCACTAATTTTGCACCATAATTGATTTTATGATGTTAAAATTATTGCAGGTGATATTTTTGGTTAGTCATATGCCTCTAAGGGAGAGAGGGCGATGATTATGAAGCATAAGAGAGAGAGATAAAATAAATTTTGATGTCTCCCTCAACGATTTGTGCTGAATTTGTTGAAGATGAAGATTTTGGTCGGTCCGACGTGCAAGAGAGAAGAAGATAATATCACTTTGTAGTTTGAATAATTCTGGAGTTATGAATGTAATTTTTAGATCATATTTAATCATTTTCCTCGTATTCGAAGCCATTTGGTTTTTAGGGAATTACAGATTTTCCCTATAAAAATTCAGAATCTTCGTCTCGAAGATGGTTATTGATTGTTGCTTTGAAGATGGATCTAATTATGTAATTTACAATTTTAATGGATCAAATAAATGTGTATTTGACATTTTTTTTAGAATTTTAATTTTTTGGTTGTAATGTTACTTTTTTTCAAGAGGGTGCATAATTTTTTTACATATGTGTGCAGAATTTTTTCACGTGTCAGATTTTTTTTTACGAGTGTGCATAATTTTTTTTGGGTGTGCGAAATTTTTTTCTGGGGAAGGATTTTTTTTGAAGGATTTTTTTTAAAAAAATGACAAAATAAATAAAATTTTGGGGTGTCTTGAAATTTTTTTACGGGTGTGTATAATTTTTTTACGGGTGTGAAAAATAATTAAGAATATTCAATTTAATATATATATACGAATATGTAATTTTTTTGGGACTAATATTTTATTATTAAAAAAAAAAATTAAATAAAATGACAAATGATTAAAAAAATTTTGGGGTGTGCATATTTTTTTACGGGTGTGCAGAATAATTTTGAATATGTAGTTTTTTTGGGCTGAATTTTGTTACTGGAAAAAAATAATTAATTAAATAAAAGGACAGATAATTAAAAAAATTGAGTTAAAAAAATCAATTAGAGAAAAGAATATATAATTAAAAAAGTTTAGTAAAATTTTAAATTTTAGAATTTTAAAAATTTTAAAATACAAAATTACTAAAAATGTGAAGTGTAGAAAAGTGTTTCATTTAAAAAACTTCATATGATTACAAATTGGTGGTTGGAGAAATTAAGGATATTTAAGTCTTTCCTATTTAATTTTTTTTTTTCTGGGAGTAAGAGAGTTAAAAAAAAGATTTTAAGAAAGAAAAAGACTTTCTATAAATACCCCATTGTAATTGCCCCTAGTTATTTTTACGTACTAATATTATGTGTTTTCATTGAATAACGTTAGTGAGTGGGTCTTATGTATACCCAAATGCACCGTGCATTCATAATGCGTTTTAAAATCGTGCAACTTGTTATACTGAAAAGTGCAACTTGTTTACACTGAATTGTGTAATTATTTTTTTCATATTAATAGTTGCACGGTTTAGTGTAAATAAGTTGTATTTTTAGTATAACAAGTTGCACGATTCTAAAATGCATTATGAGTTCACGGTGCATTTGGATGCATACAAGATTTAACCAACATTAGTTATTTTTATTGAACGGTATTAAGTTAAAATCATGTTAATTAATAACTAATCCATGTATATGATTGAATTATATCATTATCTAAAAGTAAGTTTTGTGGTTCTCTAGCTAAGGTGTTTAAATTTGTAATGACTATTACTTTTTATTACTATTAATTTAATTTTTTTAATTGATGCTCCCCCTGTTTTATGAGGATTTGAACACTGAAAATGACACGTAAACCAAATAAAGTGAATTTTAGTTGGTTTGAGTGGAATAAAATAAAGGTGTTGTGAGTGTATTAATATTATGTTTGTTTTCATTTTGAGAATATTCAAGTAATGTTAGGACATCCAAATAAAATAAGTGTTCAAATAATCACGGGACGGATGGATTAATTTATATTATAATATAATTGTATACTTGAGTTCCATAAGTATGCAATATTATAACACAATTTGATACATATTTTATTTGGTTATTCGGTTTGGTACGGGTGTATTACTATTATGTCCTTCCTATACGCGTCATGCTCATTTAAGGACTAACAAATGGTAACAAACTAGTGGCTTAAATAACTAAAAGTTTAAATTAATTTTTGAACCTCTTTCTAACGTTTATTTAAATGGAAAACATTCGGAATCTAATTCAAACCTTATTATGTAATCTAAGCACTATCATAAAATACAATAATTAAATAATTTAGAGAGAAAACATCCTCCACATTCAAATTCTAATTTTCTTGTGAACATCTTTTCAATATTTGTTCAACCCCACATAATTTGAGTTCAATGCAAACTTTAGAGCTTGTAATTTAACAATTTTATTATGAATATAAGAATTGAAAAAATTGGTTTGGGATCATTAAAATATTATTTAATTGTAATTAAGAGAGTGTGAGACACTCATTTTTAATTAAATTAAATAAAGGGCATAAAGTTTAATTTTTGGGAAATTAAATGGTGTAGCGTCGATCTACTATCGGAGTAGATGACCGTAGTGTATTTATAATCTCAAAATCAAAATTCGGTGAGTGAGAAATTAAATCACAAAGTTGAAACGGTAACACACTTCTTATGAATTAAATAGTGTTGGGAAATTTGGGAGAATTAATTGAGAATTAATACATCTCACATTGAATAATTAGAGTATTTAACAAATCCTTATAAGTCGGAGTTTGTTAGTAAATTCAATTATAGTGGCTAATGACTAGTTATATAGCCCACAGCCGCGCGTCATCCGTCTGTGCCATGCCGTCCCCGTGACCCTTGGTTCTTGGCAAGTGGACTTTTGTCTTGGGCTTGGAGCGCATATTAATTTTTTGGAGTTTGACCCAACTAAAATAATATGAGCTGCCCAATCCGGGATTGGGTTGACCCAAGTGAATTTCAGCTGCAGAAATTTGAATTTGAGTTCAGACGAACCTGGAGGTCCAGGTTCATGGACGTTTCTCCTGGAAATTTATAACGGTTCGGTTAAAATTTGCCATCAATTCCATGACTATTGAAATTCAATTCCATAACTCCTGGAAATTGAATTCAAGAGGCTTCCCATAAAGTGGACGTGCTCATATAAATAGGACTTCATGCATTGGTTTTTAACACACAAAAATTTACTGAAAATTCCTGAGCCTGCATACTGCATACTCAACTTTTCCTGCATTTTTAGAGCACAACCTTCTCCTTGTGCCAATTTAGTTCGCCGGAACTTTACACGTTGCGGTGTTGCATGTGTAAAGATGAAAGTCATTTTACCTTTGAAAATGATACATCAAATCGAGAGCACTACCGAGGCGTATTTCATTTTTGGGGAAAAGGTTCCACCTTGACTCGACTTTGGCGAGTTTTTTTTTTTTTTTTTATTTGTTATTTGCTTGTGTTGTTGTTGTTTAGTACGTGCAAGGATCGAAGATTTCCAGAAGTTGTTCGTGTAAAGTTCCAGAATTAGTACTTGCAGATTTTTCAAAATTAGTTTGTGCATACTTTTTTCCAGAATTAGTTTGTGCAGGATTTTTCCAGAATTAGTGCGTGCGAGGTTTGAGTTGCTGAAAAGTAATACTTATTTTACTGAAAATTACTAATTCTTTTGTTGTAAAGTACTATTTTATTTTCAGTATTTTCTATTTTTTATTTTAATTATTTCTCCCACATTGTAAGCCATCATTAGGTGCTCTATAAATCCAATATATAAGAAATAATTAATTTGTAGAAAGAGGCATTCTAAAATTTTAAATTCAAATTCCCAACATTTATGTAGGATAACATACTGGAAATATAATAAAAAACTTGGAACTTGTAATAAATGCACAAATATTGAATATAAATATATTTAATTTAGAGAGAAAAACACTGTAAAATTTGAACTTAACTTTGAACTTTTAAAAATGTCATCTCCGAAAAAAATCTGAACTACACGAGAGTTATGTTCGATTATTGCAAGTACAAAGGATGTCGAGCAACCCAACCACAAAATTTGATGAGGCATCTCTAAAATATATGTGAACATTTATGTTGTTAATGTGGGAAGATTGTTGAACAATATGTTGGACAATATTTATGACAACATCTAAATTTGTCCTTTCTCCTAACACTAACTTTTTTTTATATGTTGTTCTCAATGTCTTTGAATGCAGAATGATGACCTAAAAGGATCCAGGTCATGCGGTTGTGGGTTCAAAGAGTGAGGTATTGAGCATGTAACACCCCGAATCTAGAATGAAGTCCTTGCGACTTAAACACTCTAAATCTAGGTTGTCACTTAAGTAACTGTAAAATCTAGATAACTTAAAATTTTATTTTTAAAATATAACGACAAGTATAAGTATTGCATTTTGCAACGGAAAAACCTAATCATAAATATAAACTGAGATAAAGAATGTGGAAGGACCTTTAATTTAAATTGAAAGATATATATTTATAAAGGTGACATTTATAAAAAAATGTAGTGTAGATGATACTTTATCAAGTAAACATAAAGGGTTTCTTGACATAATAATTAAACCATTTTAGGAGATGATTACAGATTCATTGATAATCTTTATTAGGGAAACTTTGTGTCACTGCTGCAGCTTTGACCCCTCTCAATCAAAACCTTTTAACATTATAGATAAGTTAGATAGCATCTGTAGCCCCCATGGATATCATGTAAGAGGAGTATTTTCTGATGTGAGTCAAAGGATCAGTCTCCCCATTGTATTGTGAGATTGAGTTCGTGTTGGGGTTATACGTGAAAATATGTTTTTACTTTGTATAACCTATGTATTAAACACTTATTTACTAAAATAAATTATTTATCACTATTGCTTTAAATATGATTGAATGTTATATATATTTATTGCAAACCGTTCATAGAATAGCACGTGTTACACTTTAGTTAACGTGGTGATACCAGATCACAGAAGATCACGTTAACAGACCCTTGTAAACAAGTGTGTATTTCACAACTTAGATAGATCCGAACAATCTATTGGTAGAAGTTGATGTGTAAGGCTCAAATTGGCTTGTCTTGACCAAGAGTTTACACTAGTGCATTTGATGCGCTGAAGCGGACCTACATATAGGATAAACTCATTCGCACTGACATATGGGATGAAGAGTTAGACCTCAGTGGTTGTTGATTTCTTAATCTCTGTCACTTAATAAGGAATGTGTGCGATTAGTAATTATTGCTTTGACTTATAATGGGAAGAGAATCACTGCGACTTCGATACCCTATATCTTGGGCAATAATATTAATTATATGATAGTTGCTAAATTAATACGAGAATTGTGTGCTTGGAGAGTCTTGCATGATTAGTCCCCTTGGTGGGCTCAGAACCTTTATCATACCAAATCTTGCAAGTGGAATTAATTTTACGGTACGGATAATAATGTTGAGTTGTCCTTACTCCAAGGATAAATATATTAATTTATATAAAGTTTTTCAGTGGCTTAATTAATTAATGGTCAAAATTATCTTAAACACGGGAAATAATAACCGGAGCCATATTACCGTAATATGGATTGAGATAGATAATGCAACATTAATTATATAGTGGAATTAATTAATATTAATGAGCTGAATAATATTGTGGCTCAATATTCGAATTCAAAAGCCCATTGGGAAGTCCATCTTAATTATCATAAAGGCCCCTCAAATAGCTCAATTAAATTCCATTAAATAAAAGGTGCATAAAATAAAATAAATATCTTGTTGCTGTTTTTCCTTGCATTTTTTGAAAATAATTAAAGAAAATGGGAGAAGGATTTTCTTGAAAAGATTTTATGGAAAGGAGATAAGTATTCTTGGAATACAAGATTATCCCATAAATTCAAGAAATCTCCCACTTGGCCTCCTTAATTGGAATTTTCGAAAATTAGGGGAATAAGAAGGAAGAAATGATTTTATTGATTTTCTTGGAAAGATTTTATGGAAAAAATATGTATTCTTTGGAATACAAGAATATCTCATAAATTCAAGAAAGATCCAATCTTGAAAATCCCTACTTATTATTTTCGAAATTTATGGGAAATAAGGGTGTGAGATTTTTGTTGAAAAAATACACATGGAAAGAAGAATATATGGGATATATTCAAGATTTCTTGGAGATCAAGAAAAGATCTTTCTAACCCTAATTGTACCTAAATTTTTGTCCAACACCTCTATTATAAATAGGGGATGAATTTTTCATCTCCAACACAATTCCATGTGCTGGAAATATTAGAAATCCACAAAGGTGGTACAACAAATTATTTAATTTTCTTTTGTTTTATAATTGTTCATTGGAGAACCTTCAACCAAGGTTGTTGAGCAAGAACTTGAGAATACTTGAGAAAGAATTTTGGTTGGTTGTCAGATACCTGATCCTACCTGTCTCAGATCGTCTCTCCAACGGGTACGTTTACGTAAACTCCTAGAAATTCCGCATGCTAGGATCTTTTACTTGAATTATTGTTTGCATGTTGTTGTTGGATTTATTATTATTTGAATTCACGTAGGTAAATTCATGCTAGTAATAATCGTTAATTTAAATTTGTGTTTATGAGGCCATCCCGATAGATCTTGGGATAAAGTATACCAACAGTTCGCTGTGACCTTCAGCTGGACCCAAGCCAGCATCACCATTGGTGATAGAGGTGAGATCGACTGTTGGGGTTATACTGGAAAGTATGCTTTTACTTTGTATAACTAAACTGAATTTCTGTCTTATTTACTGAAAAAAATTATTTATCACTGATGTTTTAAATATCATTGAATGTTACATATATTTATTGCATAACTGTTCAATAACTAGTACATGTTACATTGTAGTTAATTTAGTGATACCAGATCACGGAAGATTAAATTAACAGTCCCTTGTAACTAAAAGTACACCGGTCACGACCTAGATGGAAATGAACAATCCATCGTGAAAGGTTGAAGTGTAAGGCTCAGATTGGCTTGTCTTGACCAAGAGATTACACTAGTGCATGACTGATGCATTGAATAGGACCTACAGGAGGATAAATTCTTCAGCACTGAACTAGGAAGAATTAGATCTCAGTGGTTCGTTATTTTTTAATCTTCGTCCCTTAAATAGGGTCGTGTGTGGTTAGTAATTATTACTTTGACTTATGACGGGTAGAGAATCAATGAGATTCAATACTTTATATCTTGGGCACTATTATTGGTCACATGCGATTGCTAAGATTTAATACGAAGAATCGTGTGCAAGTACGCTTGTTCGATTTGCCCCCTTGGGAGGTTCATAAGATTTATCATACCAAATCTTGCAAGTAGAATTAGTTTCCGGTATGGATAATAATGTTGAATCGTTCCTTGACCAAGGACAAAAGATATTAATTAATGGAAAGCTATTTAAGTGGCTTGAATTAATTAATGGGCTAGATAATCTTAAACACGAGAAATAATAACCGGGAACCATATTAACAGTAATATGGGTTAAGATGAATAGTGCAATATTAATTATGTAGTGTGATTAATTAATATTTATGGGCTTGAATAATATTGTGGCTCAATATTGGAAATTCAAGATCCATTGGAAGGTCCAATCTTAATTCTCCTAAAGGCCCCTCAAGTAGCACAAACAAAATGTCCAATAACTGAAAAGGTGTTTAAAATAAAATAAATTATGGTTGCTTAATTTTCCAAAATTTTCAAAAATTATAAATAAAAGGGGAGAAAGACTTTCTTTGAATTTTGTTATGGAATGAAGATATGTATTCTTGGAATACAAGATTATCTCATTAAATTCAAGAAATCTCCCACTTGGTTATTTATATGGGGATTTTCGAAATTAAAGAAAAAAAGAAGGAAAAGAAAGATTTTCTTGATTTTCTTGAAAAGATATTATGGAAGATATGTATTCTTGGAATACAAGTATATCTCATAAATTCAAGAAGATCCAAATCTTGGAATCTTTATCCTCTTTTTTTTTTTGAAATTCCCTAACAATAAGAGAGTGAAATTTTTATGGAATATTTTAATTATGGAGAAAAGAATATATTGGATATATATTCAAGATTTCTTGGAGATCAAGAAAGAGATTTTTTCTCCCTTTTTCCTAAGAAAAAATCGGCCACTACCTCTTATAAATAGGGGATGATTTTTTCATCCCCAAGTGCAATTTCATGTGTTGGAAAAATTAGAAATCCACAAAGGTGGTGCAACATATAATTTATTTTTCCCTTTTGTTAATTGCTCGCGAGCATCCTACCACCGGATTGACGAGCAAGGACTTGGGAATATTTGAGAAGGTCTTTTGGTGTGTTCGTGTCAACGAAGTCCATCTTCTCAACGATTGTCACTCCAAAAGGTTAGTTCACGTAAACCCGTAGCAATTCCGCATGCGTAGGATTTGTGTGAACTGTTTATATGCATGATTTGTTGTTGAATTATTATAGGATTAATTCATGCTAGTAATAATTGTTAGAATTAAATTTGTATTTAAATATTCATCCAAAATAGATCCGGGCAATTAATTCCCCAAAAATTAACCGTGATAATTGTATATATGTGCCCAATGTGTTTAATTTTGTTTTGATGTTTGTGCATTATTTTATGCTTATTTAAATTGTGTTTGAATATGCGATGCATGAGAAAATGTTTTGAAAAATCTCACATTCGAAAATTACTAAGTATGTTTAAATAATTAATTGACAATTTTATTCCGGATAATAAAATTGAATTAATTTTGACCTCCATGATTTATTTATTTGTGAATTCTTTTGGAGAAATTCCCCCCACGGGACGGTCAAAAGATGGCTTTCACATGAATAAATTCCAAACGGATGATTGTGGATTATTATTAGTGGCGACGATGACCCTCCCCACGAGGCTCGTCCAAAGCGAAATAATAATTCTGTATTTAATCATGGTTATTACTTAGGTATAAAATTGATATGTATATATGTTGCGAGACCAGAGGGAAACATGAAGAATGATGAGTTGGGAACGAAAGGAGAGATAGAATTGGGATTTCCTGTGTCAGTGGGAAAGAGAGGTTTCGAATACATTTATCTGAATGAGGGTTTTAACTCAGAGAAAATAAGTGATACGCCTGAGTGTAATTATCTGAACGAGGGACCTGACTTGGAGGATACGCCTGAGTCAAATTCTCCTGAGTGGATTTATCTGAATGAGGAGAATGCTCCTGAGTCAAATCCTCCTGAGTGGAGTTATCTGAATGAGGAGAATGCGCCTGATCCTCCTGAGTGGATTTATCTGAATGAGGAGAATGCGCCTGAGTCAAATCCTCCTGAGTGGAGTTATCTGAATGAGGAAATGTTTGGGCTTCTCACAGATGGGCCCAAACATTTAAAATGACCTGGAATTTAAAGATTGAAGAGGGGGCTTAGGCCCAATCATTATCTATTTTAATTCTGCATTTAAATTACCTAAGGAATATCCATCTTTGTGTGGACCCCACTGTTTGTTACAAATATGGCTTGCGGCCGATGAATGAGATATCAGAAAAATATCATTTCACTCTATCTTTCTCTCTCTTGTAACTAATCTCTCTCTCTCTATCTCTTTCTCTCACTTGTTCTTCATATATCTTCAAGTAAACCCAGAAAATCATATACAAAAATTTACATTTATTACAGAAAATATACAAAATCGTAACATTGAAAATCACACAAAAATATGAATTATTGGAGTAGTGAACAGATCGCTAGAATTGGTATCAAAGCCAACGATTCTCCTTCCGGCTTCGATTTGGCGATACAAAGATTCGATTCTAAATTAGAAGTAAATTTTGAGAAAATAGACAGGCAGCTAGATCAGATTACCGAAATGCTAGAGAATATGCGGCGGAGAAATGAAGTTAGTTATTCGCTCCAAAAATGTGAAGAAGTAACACCGTATAGGGAGCCAATTCGAGGTGAGATTGAAGATTATACATTAGATGTCATGGTGGATACGAAATTTGATCAAACGAGTTGTGATTGCTCAAATGAATTGGAGGATGCTGTTGTTCAAACCCTTGAGGAAATTGATGCAGTTCCCGAGGAAAGTGACGCAACCCTAAATATTATTCCAGGTAAGTCGATTGCGGTTAATGGGGATGGGAATTGGGTCGATTTGGCCGATAATTTCACCTACGTTAGAGATACTATCGAGGGTTGTGAGTCATTGAAGGATACCGTGAAGAAGAGTTTGAGTTCGAGTGTGAAGAAATTAGCTCTGGCTCAGTTTCAATTCTTCAATCTGGTTGATACTTCTCCTGTAATGTTGCTACAAATGGTGGGGATTTTCGAGAAGCAATTGAAAATGAAAGCGAAAATGAAAGCTGAGGTGAGTATATTGCTTTCCTCTTTTGAATTTTTTGATGATGAGTATTGGCCTCCACCTATAGTGTTATCGTTGTTTCCCAATGATTTTCCATGTCTGGCTTTTACCTATCGTGATGCCTTTGTTATTGTTGTTGTTGATGAGATTGAGGTAATATATAAGTGGGACAATATTATGAAGCATCTATACGACAGGAAAGTGATAACCATAACTTTGATTGAGTGGTTGTTATTTCTATGTGTTCTTGGTGGTCTGATTACTAGTTTAACAGTTGATAAGTTGCTGGAATTGGTGGAACTCGAGGATCATACAAGCTTGATTAAACTTGTTAATTCCGGAAGTGAGTTTTCGGAAGGTGAGGCAACTGTCTCAACTTCTTTTCTTGAAGCTAGAAATTTAGTAGTTATTAAGGGAAAGGATCAGAAGCCATTGTCTATTGTAGAAGTGGTGTATCTAGCTGGCTGTGATGTTTATGAATTAGTTAGGTTGATTAGCCGAGTTGTTGATTTTATTAGTTTGATATCGCTTGAGTTTGGTGTTGGAAAGGTTGTAGATGAAGAGATAGTTCAGATATTTAGAAGTTTTGGGGTTGTTAAATCAAGAAGTGATATTGTACAGGGAAGCTCAGAAAAATATGCATATTATGTGGAAAATTATATCAGGGGTGGTATTACATATTGGGATGTTGAGTTGTTTTGTGACTTTGGGGAAAGCGTAAATGTGAATAGGATTGTTACTGCTGGTGGTGTTATTGTGATGGGTTCACTAGAGCTCTTATTTTCTAAATTGGCTGTGCATGGAATTTTTTTGAAAATCGGGCTAGGTGATGATAGAATTTCTGAGTGCTTTATGAGTATTAGCAGCCAATTTTTCCAATATAGGATAAGTATCCTTCAGCCTTTTGGTGGAGCTATGGTTGCATTATGCATACTTCAATTTATGTTGGTACTTGAAGAGTTCATCTACGTATTTGGTGTTGGGTATCCTGACTCAAGAAAAGGTTACTCAAGGACGACATTGAGGGACGAAGTTAATGCTTACATATCAACTCCTCACAGACAAAATGATTTGCCATTCTTAATGGCACTTGAAGAAGTTTCTATAATAAAAAATAGAGGTATCATTAAGCTTGGAGAAATTGGTTATGTGGAATTTTTCGTTGACGTGTTAGATGTTGAAGTGAGTGCTTCTGGTGTTTCATCACTCTTCCTTGTGTACTATCTTAATTATGATAGGATGCGGTTGGCAACTAAAAATATAGGCAGCGAAAATCCGACACTCCATCCTTGGGGATAAGGATCTTTCGTTGGAGGGAGTATTGTTGCGAGACCAGAGGGAAACGTGAAGAATGATGAGTTGGGAACGAAATGAGAGATAGAATTGGGGTTTCCTGTATCAGTGGGAAAGAGAGGTTTCAAATACATTTATCTGAATGAGGGTTTTGACTCAGAGAAAATAAGTGATACACCTGAGTGTAATTATCTGAACTAGGGACCTAACTTGGAGGATACGCCTGAGTCAAATCCTCCTGAGTGGATTTATCTGAATGAGGAGAATGCGCCTGAGTCAAATCCTCCTGAGTGGAGTTATCTGAATGAGGAGAATGCGTCAAATCCTCCTGAGTGGATTTATCTAAATGAGGAGAATGCGCCTGAGTCAAATCCTCCTGAGTGGAGTTATCTGAATGAGGAGAATGAGCCTGAGTCAAATCCTCCTGAGTGGATTTATCTGAATGAGGAGAATGCGCCTGAGTCAAATCCTCCTGAGTGGAGTTATCTGAATGAGGAAATGTTTGGGCTTCTCACAGATGGGCCCAAACATTTAGAATGACCTGAAATTTAAAGATTGAAGAGTGGGCTTAGGCCCAATCATTATCTATTTTAATTCCGCATTTAAATTACCTAAGGAATATTCATCTGTGTGTGGACCCCACTATTTGTTACAAATATGGCCTGCGGCCGATGAATGAGATATCAGAAAAATATCATTTCACTCTATCTTTCTCTCTCTTCTAACTAATCTCTCTCTCTCTCTCTCTCTCTCTCTCTCTTGTTCTTCATATATCTTCAAGTAAACACAGAAAATTATATACAAAAATTTACATTTATTACAGAAAATATACAAAATCGTAACATTGAAAATCACACAAAAATATGAATTACTGGAGTAGTGAACGAATCGCTACAATATACTTCCCCGAAGTCCCTGTCAATTTTATATTGGTCAAGTGGGAGCCAACTATTAATCTGGATATTAAAGGTTTGTAACTGTTTTCTTGTTTGTAACCTGCTTGAATGTGTTTAAATAATGACCCACCCCACGTTGCTTATTTAAACTGTTTTGAGATGTTGACTGATGCATGTTCACATTTTTTTGAGATTTCAATATGATACATGTGATCGAACCTTGTGATATATTTGTGCTTATGCAAATTGTTATTTATTTCAGTTCAACATGTCGCAACCTTTTAATCCACTGTTCAATATACTTAAATGCAATTTGCTTACTGGTGAAAACTTCGTTGATTGGAGTCGTAAACTTACTATTGTCCTCACTGCACAAAGCCATAACTAGGTTCTCACTACACCTAAACCAGAAAAGCCAAATGATGAGTCAACTAAAGCGGTTAAGAAAGAGTATGCTGACTGGGAGCATTCCAATGAAATGACAAAGTGTACCATCTTGGCTTCAATGTCAGATGTGTTGCAACACCAACACCAGAACGTTGAGACCGCTGCAGACATCATGACTAGTCTTAAAGCGATGTTTCAACATCAGAACCGTGTGGCTCGTCAGATCACCACGAAGGACTTGCTCTCTATGAAAATGGTGGAGGAAACGCCCGTAAGGGAGCACGTTCTCCAGATGATGGCTCACCTTAGCAAGCTTGAGGTACTTGGCGCTGAATACGACATCGAGACCCAAATCGATTTCATGCTCCATTCTCTGTCGAAAAGTTTTGAAATATTCAGTTTAACTACCAAATGAACAATCGAAGTTCTCGATGCAGTGCATTTGCAAGCTTTAGTCTCGGTAGAGGCGATATTGGGGCAAAAGAGCCAAGCCTTTGTGGCAAATGAACCTTCTTCTTCTTCTAGGCCAAAAGGTGGTAAGATAAAAAAAAAGGATAAAGGCCACAAGCAAGTGAACTCAAGTGTTGCCAAGGGCAAAGAAAAGGTAAAAGGGGGTGGAGGAGTGACTAAGCCAGCTAAGGGGAAGTGCTTCAACTGCGGTGAAAAAGGACATTGGAGGTCAGCCTGTTCCAAACCCAAGAGGAATGGAAAGAAAGGTAATTCTCACGCACTAGTTGTTGAAACTTGTTTAGCGGCGTATGCCTCCCATTTATGGGTGGTGGATACGGGATCCACTGATCATGTATGTTTCACTTTACAGGGGTTCAAACGGACCCGACAACTTAGTGGGAGTGAGATCCTCATCTTACTGGGCGATGCTACGAGAGTGGCAGCTAAAGCAGTGGGAGAAGTGCACCTGTATTTTGAAGACAGAGTTTTAATTTTAAGAGATGTTCTTTACGTTCCTAGTTTTAGAAAGAATTTGATTTCGGTTTCTAAACTTTACCTTAATGGATATTCGGTTACTTTTGACAAAGTTGTTACCATTTATCTTTATGATAAATTTATCTGTCATGGAACATTGTCGAATAATCTCTATACAATTAACTGTGCACACCACTCATGAAATGCATCCTATAACACATCAACTGTTTCCGATAAAAGAAAACGTTCATCAGACGTGAATGAGACACTTCTATGGCATCTCAGATTGAGACATATTAATCCAAAAAGGATTCAAAGGTTGGTAGAAGATGGTTCATTGGAGTCTCTCCGGGTTGAACCAATCCCAATTTGCGAATCATGTTTGGAGGGTAAAATGACCAAGAGGACATTCGGAGCCAAGGGGAATAGAGCCAAAGAAGTGTTAGAAATTGTTCACACAGACGTATGTGGTTCAATGTCAATCAAAGCAAGAGGAGGTTATGAGTATTTTGTCACCTTTATTGATGATTACTCAAGGTACAACTATATTTTCCTTATGAAGCATAAATCTGAGACCTTTGACAAATTCAAAGAATTTAAGGCTCAAGCAGAGAATCATAGGGAAAAATGTATCAAGTCTCTACGATCCGATCGTGGAGGCGGAAGTACCTCAAATGATGAGTTTTTGAACTACTTGTCGATGAAGGGATTGTATCCCAAATAATCGCACCAAACCCCTCAACCAAATCGGGTTGCGAGAGCGAAGAACCATAATTCTTTTAGAAATGGTTAGATCAATGATGAGTTATCTTGGATCTACCCAAGTCGATTACTCGGGTCATGCCTTGGAAACAACGGCTTATATTCGAACTTGGTGCCATCCAAATCGGTTCCCAAAACTCCCCAAAGAATTGTGGACCCAGCGCAAAGCCCGTTTTGAGACACATGAGAATTTGGGGGTGTCCGGCCTACGTGTTGGACAAGGAAGCCGGAAAATTGGATCCTCGATCAGAATTAAGGTTGTTTATAGGATTCCTCGAGGGAACAAAAGGGTGTATGTTCTATGGTCCCGGAGATCAAAAGGTGGTAATCAACACTCACTTTAGATTTTTGGAAGAAGACTATATGAACGAAAGAAAACCCAGAAGTGAGATTACCTTAAATGAGCTAAGGGGGCTAACTTCAGTGCCAACTGTACAAGATGACATACCAAACGACACACTTACACAATGGGAGGGTTGTAAGACAACCCGAGAGATTCATGGGGGTAGGAGAGTCCTCAGACTTAGTCCCCGGTCAAGATGAATCAGGCCCATGGACGTACGACGAGGCAGTCCAAGACAAGGATGTGGTTTCTTGGCAAACAACAATGGAAGCCGAAATGGGATCATAACAGAGTGTGGGAGCTAGTCAAACCACTTAATGAGGTCAAACTCATTGGTTGCAAGTGGGTATACAATAGGAAAAGAGGACCGGGCGGGAAGGTGGAAACCTTCAAGGCAAGGCTTGTGGCAAAAGGTTATACTCAGAAAGAAGGGATCGACTATGAGGAAACTTTTTCACCTGTAGCAATGCTCAAGTCCATCCGAATTCTCTTGTCGATTGCTGCGCATCTCGACTTTAAAATCTGCCAAATGGATGTCAAGACCGCTTTCCTTAACGGAAGTCTTGAAGAGGAAATCTATATGCAACAACCCCAAGGCTTCATTGAAAAAGGCCAAGAACACCTAGTTTGTAAGCTCAAGAAGTCCATTTACGGACTCAAACAAGCATCCAGAGCTTGGAACCAATGTTTTGATCAAGTAATAAAGTCTTATGGGTTTGATCAAAATGAGTACGAAAGTTGTGTGTACAAGAAGCGTGTCGGAACTGCATTGGTATTCTTAGTACTATACGTAGACGACATTCTGTTGGGGAATGATTCGCACAGATCTATTCGGGGTGAATATTTAAATACAAATTTAATTCATTAATTATTACTAGCATGAATTAATCCTATATTAATTCAAATAATAATTGCAACAACATATCATGCATATAAAAAACCACGTAAAACCTACGCATGCGGAATCTACGGGTTTACGTGAACGTACCTCTCGGGATGGCAGTGGCTTTGGTCGGACGGACTAACCAAAAGGACTTCCCAAGTATTCCCTTAGCCCTTGCTCGACAATCCGGTGGAAGGATACTCGCGAACAATTAACAAAAGGAAAAAATAAACTTTGTTGCACCACTTATGTGGATTTGCTAATATTTCCAGCACTTGGAATTTTTTACTTGGGAATGAACTAATCATCCCCTATTTATAGGAGAGGAGGGGCACGAAATTTTGGTGGTTTTTCAATGTGGGAAAAGACTTTTCTTGGTCACCAAGAAATCTTGAATATATCCCATATATTCTTTTTCCCATAATTAAAATATTCCAAAAAAATCCACCTCCTCTATTTTATGGTATAATTTTCGAAAATTTGAGCAAGATTCCAAGATTTAGATCTTCTTGAATTTATGAGATATTCTTGTATTTCAAGAAATACATATCTTCCATAATATCTTTTCAAGAAAATCAAGAAAATCTTTCTTGCCCTCTATTTTCCAAAAAATTTCGAAATCTCTCTTATGAATAACCAAGTGGGAGATTTCTTGAATTTAATGAGATAATCTTGTATTCCAAGAATACATATCTTCATTCCATAACAAAATTCAAAGAAAATCTTTCTCCTCTTTATTCATAATTTTTTAAAAAATAATGGGGAAATATAAGCAACAATATTTATTTTATTTTAATCACCTTTTTTCAGTTATTGGACTATATGTTGGGCTACTCAGGGGCCTTTAGGAGAATTAAGATTGGACCTTCTAATGGATCTTGAATATCTAATATTGAGCCACAATATAATTCAAGCCCATAAATATTAATTAATCCCACTACATAATTAATATTGCACTATCCATCTTAACCCATATTACAAATCAATATGGCTCCTCGGTCATTATTTCCGTGTTTAAGATCATCTAGCCCATTAATTAATTCAAGCCCTTTGAAATAGCTTTCCGTTAATTAATATCTTTTGTCCTTGGTCGAGAACGGTTCAACATTATTATCCATAATTTAAAACTAATTCCACTTGCAAGATTTGGTATGATAAAACTTATGAACCTCCCAAGGGGCAAATCAAAACAAGCGTACTTTGCACACGATTCTTCAGATTAAATCTTAGCAATCACATGTGAACAATAATATTGCCCAAGATAAAAAGTATTGAATCTCTCTCCGATTAAGCTACCCATGATAAGTCAAAGCAATAGTTACCAATCCCACGTGATCCTATTTAAGGGGCGAAGGTTAAGAAACAACGAACCAATCGAGGTCTAATTCTTCCTTGTTCAGTTCAAGAATTTATCCTCCTCAGGTCCTATTCAAATCGATCACCATGCACTAGTGTAATCTCTTGGTCAAGACAAACCAATCGAGCCTTACACCTCAAACTTTCGCGATGGTTGTTCATTTCCATATAGGTCGTGAATTGCGTACTTTTAGTTACAAGGGACCGTTAATTTAATCTTCGTGATCCGGTATCACTAAATTAACTACAGCATGTAACACGACGATTTATTGAATGCAATTATGCAAAGAAATATATATAACATTCAATCATATTTAAAGCATTAGTGATAAACAATTTATTTCAAGAAATAAGTCCGGAAATTGATTTTATTATACAAAGTAAAAAGCATACTTTTTCAAAGATAATCCCAACAATCTCCCACTTATACTCAAAGTCCGCTTTTAAGTATACTACAACACGTCTCGAGTAGTCCGTGACATCTAATGTCACCTACACGAACCTAATAATTTCTCCCACTTATACTCAAAGCAGTTAGCAACGGTCTTGACACCCATTCCACTCACATGTCTCTCGAATGTATTCGAGGCGACGCTTTGTGAATGGATCTCGCTAGGGTCGCCCCTCGGACGCTTTCTTTGCCATATCTATATCTCCTCTCTTAACGATTTCTCGTATAAGATGTCTTTCCTTTAATGTGTTTGTTTGACTCGTGGACTCTTGGTTCTCTTGAATTTGTTGCCCGCCCTAGCGAGATATTGCTAGTCAAATTGAACACCATCCAAGTCCACTAAGAAGATCTAGAGCCCAATCGGTTCTTTCACGCTTCACAAGCTACTTTACCCGAGTCCCATGGTTGAGTCGTTGATGCATTTTGCTTCACACTCGTCCATTTGATGGCTACACTTCCCAAATGGAAACACACTAACTGAAAAGGATAATATCCGAATCTAAATCGATTGGAAATCCGAGTCCATGTAGCCGATGGGGATTGGAGTATCGGATCGATAAATCAATATTCTATCCCGAGTTCTTTTCGTAAACTTGGAATGTTTTTAAATCGTCAGTCGAATTCGCTTTCCCCAGTTACTCGATATCTTGCTACCATGCCTACGGCAAAGCATATATCCGGTCTCGTGACATAAAGAATGCATACATAAGGTTTCCCGACGGCCCGAAGCACAAGGAATACCTTTCATGTCATCTATCTCCTTTTCGCCTTAGGGAACATTTTCTTGGATAGATGGATTCCAAGTCCGAAAGGCACGAATCCTTTCTTGGAATCTTGCATCTTTGAATTGTTTCAAAACCAAAGGTCTATGTATGAAACTTGCGATAACCCGACCATCCTTTTCTTGTGATCTTGATCCCAAGGATGTGTCCGGGTTTTCCCTAAGTCTTTCATATCAAACCTGCTTTTGAAAACCATGCCCTTACGCCCCGATCACACCTTCACATCATTCCCGATGATCACAATGTGATCTACGACATCTTAAGAATACCAATGCGATTTCCGAACGTTTTATACACAAACTTTCAAACTCGTTTTGATCAAAACCCATAAGACTTTATAATATGATCAAAGCTTTGGTTCTAAGTTCGGATGCCCTGTTTGAGTCCGTAAATGGACCTCTTGAGCTTTTTACAAACCGGGTGTTCTTGGCCATTTTAATGAAAATCGGGGTTGTTGCATATGGATCTCTTTATCAAGACTTTCGTTAAGGAAAAACTGCCTTGATATCCATTTGCCGATTCAAAGTCGAAAAAATCGCAAATCGATAAGAGAATACGGATGGACTTAAGCATGGCTATGGGCTAAAAAGTTTCCACATAATCGATCCCATTCTTTCTGAGTATAACCTTTCGCCATTATTCTTGCTTCAAAAGGTTTCAACCTTCCCGTCCGATCCTCTTTTCCTCTTATATACCCACTTGCATCTAATGGGTTTGACCCCATTAAGTGGTTCGACTAGCTCCCACACTCTATTATGAAAACATAGAACTCACTTCGGCTTTCATTGCTGTTTGCCAAGAATCTGCATCCGTATCTTGGAGTGCCTCGTCATATGTCCATGGGTCTGATTTCGGGAATCAAGTCCGAGGACTCTCCTATTCCCATGAATCTCTCGGGCTGTCTAACAACCCTCCCACCATAACGAGGCTCCGGTTTTGAAAACGTATCATTTGGTATATCATCTAGTACAGTCGGCACTGAGGTTTGCCCCTTAAGCTCATTTAAGGTAATCTCACTTCTGGGTTTTCTTTGGTTCTATAGTTTTCTTCCAAAATCTTGAGAGGGTGCGGATGTCCACCTTTTGATCTTCGGAACTATAGAACATTCACCCTTTTTGTTCCTCAAAATCCTATAAAAACCTTTTAATTCCGATCGAGGATCCAATTTACCGGTTTCCTTGTCCAACACGTAGGTCGGACACCCCAAAGTTCTCATGTGTCTCATACTAGACTTGCGTCCGGTCCACAATTCTTTGGGGTTCTGGGAACTGATTTGGATAGCACCAAGTTCAGAATGTAAGTCGCTGTTTTCCAAGGCATGACCCCATAACGACTCGGGAAGATCCGTATAACTCATCATTGATCTAACCATTTCCAAAAAGAATTATGTCGCTTCATTTCTGCAAACCCCGCTTTGTTGAGGGTTCCGTGCAATGATCTCGGATACAATCCCTTCATCAGATAAGTAGTACAAAAACTCATCGCTGAGGTATTCGCTTCCACGATCAGATCGTAGAGACTTGATACATTTTTTCATATGATTCTCTGCTTGAGCCTTAAATTCTTTAGAATTTCTCAAAGGTCTCAGATTCATGCTTCATAAGGAAAATGTACCTCGAGTAATCATCAATAAAATTACTCATAACCTCCTCTTGCTTTGGTTGACATTTGACTACATACATCTATGTGAACGATCTCTAACACTTCTTTAGCCCCATTCCCTTGGCTCCAAAATGCCATCTTGGTCATATTACCCTCCAAACATGATTCGCGGTTGGATCCGATTCAATCTTGGAGACGCCCAAAAGAACCATCTTTCACCAACCTTTGGATCCTCTTTGGATTTATATGACCTAATCTTAGATGCCAAAGAAGTGTCTCGTTCACGTCTGATGAACGTTTTCTTTTCTCGGAAACAGTTGATGTGTTATAGGATACGTTTCGTGAGTGGTGTGCACAGTTAATTGTATAGAGATTTTCCATCAATGTCCCTTAACAGATACACTCATCATTTCAAAAATGATGTCATTCTTATTAGAAGAAACTTAGTGTCCTTTAATCGAATTTTAGAAACTGAAAGTGAATTCTTTCTAAAACTGGGAACATAAAGATAATCTCAAAAAAACTTTATCTTCAAAAGATAGGTGCACTTCTCCCATTTCTTTAATCACACTCATGTAGCATTGCAATGTCTCGCTACTTGCGTAGTATTGCAATAATCGTTACTATCGTAGCATTGCAATATCCGCCACTTACGAGCATTGCAATGTCTTCTACTTTAACGCTTGCCCGGTGTGATGAGGATCTCACTCCCACTAAGTTGCGGATCATTTAGAACTCGAGTGAAGCCAACATGATTAGTGGATCTCGTATCAACTACCCATGAATGAGAAGTATACGCCCGCTAAACAAGTTTCAACAACTAGTGTGTGAGAATTACCTTCCTTTCCGTCCCTTTGGGGTTGGAACAGCAAAACCTCCATTGTCCTCTCTCACCGCAGCCTTTAAGCACTTCCTCTTTTGGATTTTCCTTGACTCAACAAGCATTCCTCATCTTACCATTGCCCTTGGCAATGATTGAGTTTTATGGCCTTTGGTCCTCTTCTTTTTCTTGCCTACCCTTGGCCTAGAAAATGAAGACGGACCACTTGTCATCAAAGCTTGAGTTTGGTGCCTTATCATCATTTCTGCCGAGTCCAAAAGTTTGCAACAAATTAGCTAGCGAGGCCAAAATGCTCAAAAAAACCTTTCTCAGGCAAGAGAATGAAGTACCAAATTCATCTCGAGTCTCTAGATCATAATCTGCACTCGAATCTCAAGTTTGTTCAGATGGGCCATCTATTTTGAGGACGTAATCCCTTACGGGTTTTTCCTCCACCATTTTCAAATGACAACATCTCTCAAAGAAGGTGATCCGACGAGTCCCGTGTTTTTGACTCGTCGGTTGGCTCATATGATTTTTTTGTGTGTCAAAATCCACTTGTGCTTTTATGCGCTTAGGACAATTATAATTTTCCAATCAATATAGTTTCCATACATATTGTATTGACTTTAAGTATAATAACAAAGGATTAAAAGGTAACGACATCTTTGAATCAAATAAACAACTATATGCAAAAAAGCACAAGTATATCCCAAGGTTCGATCACATTCATCATATTTAAAATCTCAAAAAAAATATGAACATGCATTAGCCAACATCTCAAAAAAAGTTTAAATAAGCCACGTGGGGTGGGTCATTATTTAAACACATTCAAATTCTACAAACAAGAACGATTACAAACCTTTAATATCCAGATTAATAGTTGGCTCCCCACGGCCCAATATAAAATTGACAGGGGACTTCGGGAAGTATATGCATATCAATTTTATACCTAAGTAATAACCATGATTAAATACAGATTACTATTTCGCTTTGATCGAGCCTCATTGGGGAGGGTCATCGCCGCCACTAGTAATAACCCACAATCATCCGCTTGGAATTCATTCATGTGAAACCTATCTTTTGACCGTCCCCGTAAAAATTCTCCAAAAGAATTCACAAATAAATAAATCATGGAGGTCAAAATTAATTCAATTTTATTATCCTAATAAAATTGTCAATTAATTATTTAAACATACTTAGTAATTTTGAAGTTGAGATTTTTCCATTTGGCAACCCTCATGCAAACACATTTAAACAAATTAAATAAAGCATAAGATAAATAAAAAATAAATCAAGCAAAAACAGAAAAAATAAACATATTGGGCACAAATTATCCAATTTTCATGGTTTGATTTTTCTTGCTTGATCTTGAAGAAACACGCTCTCGAATTTCTCCCACTCGCTCGTCTCGAAAAAATGCTTGCTCGAACCGCCACGCCAATTTCATGGCAGGGATGCACGCCCATCCGCCGGGCGCTGGGTTGGGCACCGCCTAAGGCACCTCGGCACCGCCTGAGGACGCCACAAAGACTCCTTTCGCCCGCAGCAGTCGGCGAGTTCGGCCCGAGAGTCGGCGGCGGCAGCACACTTGTTGATCCGCCTACAAGATCGCCGCCTCCGCCTCCGCCTCGACCTCGTCGGCGCATGCGTCTCCTTCACACAGCGTCCTCGTCGCCCGGTCCGCTCGGCTTTGGGCCGAGCGCACCGCCCGTCTTGTGACCCCACTCACCCTCGCCTGCCGGCGGCCCGGCCTCGCCCTAACGCCCGTGCGTGCCATACCAAGGCCCTACGCCTCGTTCGGATTTGATTTCGTCCTTTAATTCTTCCTCTCTTCGTTCCCGATCCGGTTACAATTTATTTACAAAAAATAAATAAACCTAGATCTAGACTAGTCTATTACATTGATCAAATCAAACAAATCCTAGTCTACTCGTGGATTTTCTCGCGAGGCAAAACAAATCGAATCGAATCGAATTAAAAAACCACGGTTTATATGCATGCAAAATAAAACATTAAAATCCATGACAATTGGATACCGCAAAACATCTAACGTTCTACTATCCAATTTCAAATTTAATGTCCGTGAATTAAATTACAATTTAAAAAATTCAGAGTCTTAAAAAAAGGGCTTTGATACTCAGTTGTTGGGGAATGATTCACACAGATCTATTCGGGGTGAATATTTAAATACAAATTTAATTCATTAATTATTACTAGCATGAATTAATCCTATATTAATTCAAATAATAATTGCAACAACATATCATGCATATAAAAAACCACGTAAAACCTACGCATCGCGGAATCTACGGGTTTACGTGAACGTATTCCTCTCTCGGGCAAAGGTGGCTTTGGTCGGACGGACTAACCAAAAGGACTTCCCAAGTATTCCCTTAGCCCTTGCTCGACAATCCGGTGGAAGGATACTTTCATGAACAATTAACAAAAGGAAAAAATAAACTTTGTTGCACCACTTATGTGGATTTGCTAATATTTCCAAAGACTTGAAATTTTTTTTACTTGGGAATGAACTAATCATCCCCTATTTATAGGAGAGGAGGGGCACGAAATTTTGGTGGTTTTTCAATGTGGGAAAAGACTTTTCTTGGTCACCAAGAAATC